>JARPRH010000553.1:0-24969 GCA_031763665.1 Calameuta haemorrhoidalis | reverse complement strand
TAAAAGAACGAGTGACCACCAAATGTTTTAATTAGGCCACCAATGACCACCAAACGACCACCAATCGATTAGGCATGTTAAAAAGTTAAAAAGTTAAAGTTGTTCGGCTAACTTCACTGAGGTGGAGAGCGGAGGGGTAAAACTGTAGTATACGACTCCGAACTGAAGTTGGCTGCTAGTGACTTAGATTTTTGATGTATCGCCATCTGTCGGATTTAATGTGAATCGCATGAACAGTCACGCCGCCTATTCGAAAAAAAGTTAATCATGCTCAAAATGATAAAACAAATTTATTTTTATTGGACAATGTAAATCATATAGTTTGAAGACCTTGGAAATTTAGGGGCGTTCACAGTAGCAAGCTAATATTAAAAAAAAAAACTAAACCTTGGGACATCACAGCATTGGAATTCTAACCTAATCTAACCAAACGAAATTTTTAAGCCCATCAAAGACACTGGATATGTAACAGTGGAAAAATACAAACAGATTCGGTGTGACAGTCTGCTTTATGGTCCTCAAAGCATACGTTATGTTGAAAATAGATTGAGGTCGGATATTTCGAATTGTCCCCAAAGTACTCTTTAAGGATAAATATACATATGTATATTAATTAATGAAGATCTGAAAAAATATATTATATATAAATTTACAAAGTTGACATACAAATTTCGAAGCTGAAACCTCTTCTTTCATCTTACGCAAAACACTGTGAATCGAGAAGTTGATGCTATGTCAATAATTGGTGGCTCTGAAAAGTACCAATTTTTTAGGTTTCCTCCATCGACGATTCCATTTCTAAATCCACTTTCGCTTGCTTCCACCGCCTCATTGTCCTTTGCAGCGTCCACGTTGTTAGATGGAGGTGGATGAACGCGAGCAATGTCTTTCAACAACGCTTCAAAAGGACCAAGGGCATCTGCTCGTAAGCGGCGGTACATAAACTCCCCTAAATATGAGGAGAACATGCCTTTGCTGCGATTGCAATCCGGCAGTAGGCTTTCCAACAATCGCTAACGATTGTGGTGCCAGGTGCAATAAATTCCTTAATGAGAGGCATGAGTGTGACCGCCGATCGATCATTGACAGTTGTCAAAAAACACCGATCACTACCGCATTCTATTCCACCAAATACCCACTGCTCTGTCACATGTTTACCTCGGTGATACTTTCGCTTGCCGAACTTCGATTCGTCGATCTCTGCAACAATACCCGGACCTCCAATTTGCCCACGTTCTTCTAGTACAATACCGATGCATAATTCGCGACAGAAATGGTACCAGTCGACCGTCGTGTGCGGGGAACATTGAAATTCCCACTGAGCCTAAATCTGGGTGTGCTTATGAATCCAAAAGTATGTCAGTTATCAAAATCTGCCGCACACACAATCCAATTTAAGCAAGAGAAATAATAGCACACTTGTGTCGCACGCTTTGCAAGCTACTAACGAAAATACATGCTTCTACATGTTTTACGGAAGCAGACGTTACATTGTAGCAAAGAAATCTCGAAACAGTAGGTCAAATTTAATGCTCAATGTACAATCGCGAGCTTGCACCTATACATACTTATATTTTAAAATAATATTACGCATAAATTAAATATACACGTATTTAACATAAAAATATGTAATAATACCTTCATATCAAAATACATGTATGCATAATACGCACGAAAATTAATCGAAAAAAATCTCCAAAAATGGAATATCTATTGCGGTTACTAGATCATATTTTATAAAAATAAGTTTTTATAAGAAAATAATATATATGATAACAGTAAAAGTATATTCATTTCAAATTTTTAAAGATAGTTTAACTTTTTTCCGATCAGGTGGCGCCTCTATTCCGTACGATTCACATTACATTCGGTAGATGGCGCTACGTTAAAACTCTATGCCACTAGCAGCCAACTTCAGTTCGGAGTCGTATACTGCAGTTTACCCGAGCCGAGGTATAACTATGAAACAAGGACGCCTTGGAGATTGAAGGAAGCCTTCATGAAGGTGTCCTTCATCCTTGAGATAAAAACGGACTATGAATACGGCCGTTAGCCTCGAAAGAGTGAACTTGTATACTCACGGCACTGCTCCAATTTTGTTTTATCATCCAACACGCGTAAAGTCAGTCTTTTTCTTGTCCGCACATTAGTGCAATATAAATTTATTCTAATTCAGTATAAATTAACTCGCTTGTGTATCGATTAACTTTTTCGCGTACCATTAAAGATTTAAAATAGGTAAGACTCGTTCTCACTCAGATGTAATGATAACCTCAACTTATTATACGTCATATTTTTGGGCTATTTAAGGGCTGTCGCATGCGCCTAGTAGCAATTAAATCGGACCTCCCTTTCTGAAAAAACCACCCTCTTATACACTTTTCTTATATTTTTCAAGTTCAATTGCTTTGGAAGCTGTTCTTTATGCATTATAAAAATATATCATGCTATAAATTTAAATTTTCTAATCTTCTCGATTTTTGGGCTGCACCCCTAGGACCCAGAAAACAACCCCTAACACAAATTAATTTTCTGGATGTATGCCATCATGTTCTTTATTATTCTGAATGATTTTAAAAACCAGTATTAATTAAGGGCTTACATTCCCAACATTTTTCGATGTTTGGGCTGCGCCCTTTGACCCCAAAAAACAACCCCCAACACAAGTATAAGCATAGGAAAATAGTTCTCTATTTACGAATGACCACCAAGTTTTACGTTCGTGATCAGTTCAACTCGGCTACCAAGGGATACGCATTATCGACGGAGACGATGATCACAAAGTCCTACTCCTAAACTCGCCGCTACGATTTAGTGCCATGTTTTTGGTATCGCCTAAGACCGTAGCGTTGTGCATCTCGCTACTCATTTCTTTTTATATCATTTCAAACTTCTCGGTCCCATTGCGCTATTTCTATGCCTAATACAGCGGCGAATTCCCGACGAAACGGTCCTGAACGGCTAATCAGCGAGGGATTCAAGGTAACCAGCTCCAGGACGTAACAGTTTGAAGTCCACAGCGACTCTACTGGGCATATCCGGCGGCTTGTTTTCCCTATGTTGTATCCGTCTAGGGAATATAGTTTAGCATAGTTTTCGAATAAGAATTGATGCGTAATCATTTGGTGGCAACGAATATCATAATTAAAGCATTTGGTGTTCGGTAGTTTTCGTACAAAATTAAAAACTGATGCAGTCTAGGTGGACTGGATATGGGTGTATGAACACACATTTATGGTCGATAAAACAGATACTTCTGAATAGATTGTCTTTTCGAAAGAAGGACATGGTAGGGTGATTGGGTAAGGAAGGGTAAGGATGATTGGTAGTTTAATTAAAACATTTGATGGTCATCAATTCATGCACGAGGTATGGAAAGTCATACCTTCGCTACACGGCGAGCACCAAATGCTCACACAATTGGCAGCCAACTAGGCTCTTTCGCTGACTTTTCTTTTGCGCCGGAATCCCTTGGGAAACTTTTGGAGACTTTCCCCTTTCCCCCAAAATTTGGCGCGACAAGAAAAACGACTCACGACGCTTCAAGACGCTTTTCTTATATGCAGTTCTAATTTAACTTCGAATGAGTGAACTTGCATACTCACGGCACGATTCCCATTTTTTTTTATCGTCACACACGCGAACAGTTAATCCTCTTCTTGCCCATGTATTACATGTAGTTGTAAGTAGTATAGCTGTGGGCATTCTGGACCAGGATTCCTGTAACCGACATTTACCGACACTCTAGAACCTTCGAAGGTGGGTGTCCGTGCTAAGTTGGCAACGTGTGCGCCCATATTTTCCGGAAGTGACGTCATCAAGACCCCTCGATTCCAAGAATTTTCGCTCGATTCCGGGAATTTTGCGTCACTTTTCGAGAATCTTGCGCTCGATTCTAGGAATTGCACGCGATCGAGAACATTCTAGAACCTTCTAGAAGCTTCGATGGTTCGCGTCCGTGCTAAGTCGCGAAGGATCGCTCCCAGAGCCGGCGGTCCTCTCGCGCGACGTTCCCCTTCCTCCCACCCCTAGATTTCAGACGGCAGCCTTCAGCCGTTTTGACCTTGAACGTTATCTCGCAGAATTGCGCATCGAGGACGCAGCCCTCCGGAATGCAACATCGATTCCAGGAAATTTGTCGGCTTTTGTCAGCAATTCGATTCCAGGAAGCCTCCGAGCAGGTTCGTGCAGGTTTCAAACGGCAGCCCCCGTGCCGAAGCTTTCGATGACTCCCTCGATCCCCTCATATAGACTTCAGCCGGACATTGTTTTGATCTTGTTATTTAGAGTATCGAATTACTCGCAGAAGATAAGCGACCCTTTGTGCATTTCCGAATGCGCGTCGGAAACTTTAGAGTTCGAGCGCAAAGTGCGCAATTGGGGTAGGTGCCTTATCTCTGACCTTCATATAAAAGGGCCTTCGATAATGCGGAGCGATCATTGTCCGTCAAACTATCAAGTACATCATTATTGTCGGTGAAAAGAGACGAAGAGAAACGAAAAGAGACGTTAATAATCTTCTGAAAAGTTTGAAGGTCAACTAAAAAGTTGGCAGAGCTACAGGTTCAAAAGGACTACAAGCTTAGTTGTATTCGAAAGATCCAAACAAAATACGGAATGAGAATAATCGTCGACATCGAAGACAACTTCTCAATATTTCTACCAGCGAGGATGTCAAAAGTCTTAAAAGATGATAACAATTTATTCGAAAATATGGTGCGTGCTGCTGACAAACATCGACTTCTCATGCGCTACCTCGTGCTCTTAATACTAGCATGTACGCAAGTTGAATAAATATACAACTTATTATATCTTTGTCTCTTTATTCGCTATAAAAAAAAATACATACATCCAATTTCTTAACGTTTTCCATCGAACATTGGAAATGGGGAGCGTGATGGTGTGAACATCGGATGAGTAAGTTCTTGCGCAGGTTTTGCAGCGAAGGGTATCCCAGTTTTCCTAGGTTCGCGATGTGTTCCGATCGCCCTATGAAAGCTCCCAACCAGATCTTCTTCTCCAGCCCTTTCACGTAGATCCTGGAGGCATCTTGCAGAATGACTCGAAGAATTTTCTTAATGTGACTGTAAGGTACATCGTCGGAAGTCCAAGACGTCCCACGAAAATTTCGCCCAACCACAAGTTCATACTCTTGTACTTGGCGGGTAAGCATTTCCATGGACAAGGTGGTTGAAGGAACGTTGCAGGCTCGGAGAAATTGCTACCGACTCCAATCATGGATAGCTCCTTGAGAACAAATTCGTTCGAGAGTTTCTTGAAACCTTGTACGTCCACGATGAATTTCATTTTGATGAACTGCGCAGGGGAGACGATTGCAGCCTCTTTATACCAATTTTTTCATCCCACCACTGATCGGGTTGTATTCGACTATACGATCGTGCAGGATCAGACAGAATACCGATGTATCGGCAGGGAAATTGTCTTGCGCCTCGAATTTCAGACGAATATCGACAGGTCCAAGTTTGAGGAATTTATTTTGCTTGGAGCAATCGATAACGGTCAAAGGGGCGTACTTGAGCAATTCATTCTTCTTCAGCAAAGGTTCGCGATCCTTGCCGTAATACGTAGCTTGAAAGTTTGCATACATCTCGTACAGCAGAGCATACTGATTATGATCAATGTCAAGATTCAAATTTCCACAGGGATAACATTGCGAATTCAAGAAGAGCTTAACGTTTCTGACGTTGCAGTGGTTAAAGTGACTAGCCTTCATATTTTTCTTGTTCTTTCTGCTCGTCTGAAAACCCAGTATGCCGTATCGTGGTTTTTCCAACTGAGTCGACGTTTTGACGGTCCACACGTGTTTTGAAGTAGTGGGGAGTAGAGGGTACTCGTATAGTTCCCAGGCACGAAAGCTCACGTAGATGGGTGCATCCTTCTCGATGAATCTCAGCAGTTGTACCTTTCGTCGAACTGACACCTTTACGTACGGTATCAGCCATTCCAATTTATGAATTACGACTTTGCATTCTCCCGGAGCAGTTTGCACTATCGCATTGACATCGTTCTTTGCTCTCGTCAGAACCAAGTCGTGTTTACCGTTAACGACGATCTTGCGATAATCTTCAGCAAAACCCAGTATCAGACTCAGCGGAACGGATATGTCGAAGTAACTGTCTCCATTGGTCAATTTCTCCCGTTCTCTGACGTCAAGCCAATCGGCGTTCTCCATCAAGGATCGTTGACCGGGAATCAGGAAAGCATATCCCTTCATAAGACTCGTGATACCAACGTTCTTGTTCCGATCGATCTCTATAGCATTCATTTCATAGCGAATCTCCTCGAAGAGATGGCAAACGCCATTGTTGACCAGAGTCGTGCTCGCAGTCGCTGTAGACCCATCTTCCTTGACCAGCTTTCCATATACGTGTAGGGAACTTTTGCTCGGCAGTAAGCATAGGTCTTGATGTTGAACGGAGATTCGAACCTCGTCGCTGTTGTTGAATTGACGAGGCGTAAGGTTGATGGGCATGCCGCTTGGCATAAACTCAGCTACTGAAGTAATTCAGGATTGCTTCGAGCAAATTTTTGGTGATACAGAAGGCGAAGATATTTATATTGATGATGTTCGCATCAGAGGCAAAGATCAAAGAGAACACGACGTAAGATTAAGTGAAGTTTTAGAAAGAGCTGAGCAAAGAAATGTAAAACTTAAGTTAGATAAGTGTAAAATCAGTAGTAATGAAGTTAAATATATGGGTCATATATTGTGACGTGATTTTTCGACTCACGGTCACAAGGCAACTCCGGTTACCGATACAGATAACGTTCTCGCTTTCCGGCTCTCTTCGGATCGCCACCCTGGTCAGGAACTAGGCTTGGGTTGGTTAGCGCAGATATGCTAATGCTCTCGGACGATTTCGTTAGGAGTTAGTGGAGGTCGAGGTGCTCGAATCTGCCGTGGGGAGATAGTCTCGACGTATCGAGTTAGCCGGCAGAGGAGAGTACCCGACGGAGACGTCTCCACGGACCGGCAGAAGCCCGGTTGAGATATCGGCGTCCCGTTGGAGATGGGCAAAGGGCTGTAGAGCGGGCGGTGTTACGGTTTGGTTATAGTTAAGGGCAGGGGAGGAACCCCCTGACCCGAGTTGAGGATGTGGTGCCCA
Organism: Calameuta haemorrhoidalis; assembly: GCA_031763665.1. Classification (NCBI taxonomy): domain Eukaryota; kingdom Metazoa; phylum Arthropoda; class Insecta; order Hymenoptera; family Cephidae; genus Calameuta; species Calameuta haemorrhoidalis. The sequence continues at coordinate 17,842 of JARPRH010000553.1, read as the reverse complement.
GCTGTCGCCCGATGCCCTGGGAAAGCGGCCGTGGAGGATCTCCAGTTATAACGTACCGATTCGTTAAAGAACGCTCTCGATTTGGTTTAAAGGGACGACTCGAAGGAAAGAAAGAGTTATCGGCTAAGGCTCTCAACCAATCAGAATGATTAGTTCTCGGATTTGGCTATTGTCAAATCAGTCTGTCTCGGGGCACCGACCGAGGTGCCACGAACTGACTCGCGTTCTCGTGCTATCTGTTGATGGTTTTCCTAGTCGTGTTTCGGTACGGTATAGAAAGTTCTCGTGTGTATAGTTATCGCGTTGCTCTTGCGATATCCAGGAAATTCTATGAATTCCCTGTGAGTGTTACCGAGGTGTAGTGCTGTGCCCTAGTGCAGTGTTCATCTGAGTGTCCTTTGGATACGGTTCTCGGCGATCACGGATTAGCTGCACCAGCTCCGGTGAGGACTCCCAATTTATTAATTGGTGAAGGGATTTCGCTCTGTTACGTTCTTGATTTGTTGCTCTCTGTATTGCGCACTATTTGCCTGACGCTTACTCCGATCCTCTCTACCTTAACCTAGCAGCCTAAGGGGTCGTGCATTTCCTAACTGTCCACTCCCGTTCGTGTATCCAGTTGCGCTTGCTGATTTTACGCGACCCCAAAGGTCAGCGCCTAAGGTTGTGTTTCTTGATTTCACGCGTCCCCAAAAATCGAAAGGATCCGTTAAGCTATCGTCTTTCTGATAGATTCCGTCAGAGCTCTCGTCTTTGATGGAGTTGGGCCTGTTCCAACCCAACTCCCAGTTTATACAGCTCGTCAATTCCCGGTGGAATAAGAATTGGCTGGCGCCCGCCTGGCTTGCGGATGCATGAACGAAGGGTGGACGGACGAAGGTAACGTAGGTTGATTCTCGCAGATCGTTCGTTCTCGGATTTCGCTATCGGTTTCGAGCTAAGAAAAAATACGTTACAACTTATAAACAGAAATTCGCTATCGGTGTCGAGCTAAGAAAAAAATACGTTACAACTTATAAACAAAAAAAGATCTAGAGATTCGTCTTTACCTACCTCAAACGTGTTGATCCCTTCACCTTCCAATAAAATTTTTTCTTCTCCTCCATCCAATCTCCAAGAAAACATTAGGTCCCAGTTCTCCAACCGTTACATAGAGGATTCAAAAGCGCCGTTCATAAAATATAGCTAGGTATCATCCTTTCTCTATCACGAAGCGGCTAGTGAATTTTCAGGGCATATTGTCACTCTCCAGAAATGGCAGAGACAAGTTGATAGTCACATTCGACTCTCACTCTAGTGCTAAAGACTTTGTCACCTCAATTCAGTCTTCCGATAAAGAATGGTTGGCCTATATCCCGGATTTTAAATCCACAAAAGTTGGGGTAATCAGGAATGTCGATCCTGAGCTCCCTACAGATTGTATACTTGAACGCATTTCTTCTACAGCACAAGATTCTACTGCCCGCAGACTATTAGAATTGAAAGGATTCTCCGTACCGTCTTTGATACTACTGGCTCCAAGACGAGAATTCCTTCATCTGCGATTAAGGTAGTGTTTGTGGGAGACACTCTTCCTAAATTCATTAATATTTGGTTGGTTGAATGCCCTATTGAGCCGTACATACCACCTGTAATCCGCTGCTTAGCTTGCCAACGCTTTGGCCATATTACCACCAATTGTAGGAGCTCCTTGAGGTGTGTTAACTGTGGGGGCGAACACGATCAGAGTTCATGCGATTCAGCCTCGCAATATTGTGTTAATTGCTCCAATCCTGGACATATGGCGACTCAGTTAGATGCCTGGGTTTCTTTCTACGAAAGAAAATTAGACAGATGATGGCCAATGAAGGCATCTCCTACAAAGATGCAAGTATAAAATGTGGTGCATACCCTTCCAAGTATAGAGATTCAAACCTAGAGCAGTCACGTTGCCGCTGAAGTTGTGGAGGGTCATGGTCATAGCTCCTTACCTCAGCACGAAGAACATACCGATCCTCAGATCATTCGAGCCAAATTTAAACTCTGTCCGGACGCAGAATCAGCCCGTCGGAGCCACTCTTTCTAAAATTCAAATTCTTAACCTTAAGGAATTTATTAATAAAGAGGTCAATAAAAAGATTGGCCCCATAATAGTGCACATTGAGCATAGCTTGATCAAACCCTTGAATGAACACTCACTTTCTGAAAGCACCATACGAGAGGTATGTTCAGAGGCCTTTCAGTTATAAAGTTCTTAAACTTTCTTGAGATTTGTTTAAACTAGTATTTACCGATTTCTGTTAGTTTTCACGTGTTGGGTTCAGTGCTATAATTGATTTTAACCCTTTTAGTGCCGGGCGAAAAAAAGGTGCCTATGCGAGAATAACCGGCCGAATTTCACAGTTTTACTAGGGTTTTGGAAAATGCTCATAAAAACCAAACGAGAAACATTATTTACATGATTCAAAAAGCAGTATACTAAGGATAAAATAGAAAACAAAACAATGACACTAGTTTTTCTCTACCCAATTAAAATTATATAAATAACAAAGGTATAAATGCTAATAAAAAAAGTAAAAGTTGAGTTCTCTCTTACAAAACATATTTGCACATATAAAAAGTCATCTTTTCATCATAATTTTATATGGACCAATTATTATGAAGTATATACTTTACATTTCCAAAGTATTTTGTAACAGGATAATCAATATTACATAACAAAAACAAAAGATAACTCGAGGGTATATGGTAAGCGCCGGGCGGATTATCTCTTCCGAAATATGTAATTGTTATAGGTAATATAACATTTCTGAAACAAAATTATGTTGTAGTAAATATATTTGTGATATAATTTTGTATAATACTTCATTAGAATAATATAAATATTTATATTTATATATTGTAAATGTGTACAATTTTGTTATTGTAACTCACAAAAATAATTTATTTAGCATTCGTGGCTACTAATGCACACTCCATGCAATCCTTTATTGCACCTATTACAAATTGTGCGTGATTTTCGTTTTGGACCACCATCCTTTCTGCTGCACACCACGCAAACTCTTTTAAGTTTTCCTGAAAATTTTCGTACGCCTATGCGGGGCATATTTGTAGATGTTTCAACCAATGGTGTGTCGTGTTCTATCCTCTTTAGTGCCACCAATTCTGTGGTTATCGACTGAATAATATCAGTTATAAATTCAAGTCGTGTTTTGATTTTGCCGTCTGTATTTTGCTGATATAAGATGTAGGCATTCAACACCATTCGGGAGAAAATGGAGAAAACTACTTTTTTCCAATATTTGATAGCTCTTCTTTCATCCAAATACGAGTGCAACATCATGTCGGACGTGTCTACGCTTCCCATATGTTTGTTATATTCCGTCACAATTGCTGGTTTTTCGACCTGTATCTGTGCACTCCTTTTTCTAATCGTAGTTGTTTTATTCTGAGCCTTTTCGTATGTGGACAAGAGTAAAACATTTTTCTTCTATGTTTTTTTTTCCCGGTAAGCTAATAATAATATTTCGTTGTTTCAGGCGTACTTAGATGCGCCTTCTTGCAATTTCGGCTTCATAAACGGGGGAATATATTTTCTATTATTACGGATTGTGCCAGTCAGGTATGTCCCTTTTTCAAACACTGCTCTAGCTAATGAAATGTTTGTAAAAAAATTGTCTGCTATCACGTGATAGCCTTTCATAAAATAATTGCCCATGTTCAATAATTTATGAATCACGACGTAGCCAAGACCGTTTTTCCTTATTTCTTCTTTATTTGTTTCATCTGTGGCTCCTCTATAGCAATAAAATGATCAGCAGTAATGGGTAACTGCATCAGTCAGCATCCAAAACTTTATACCCCATCTGTGATGCTTTTTGTTCGGGAGATATTGTATCAACGACGTTCTACACTTCGTGCCGACTAACGATTCGTCAATACTCAAATGTTGATGAGGCGAATAGTGACATTTGAATTTATTGTTTGCGTGGATAACGACTGGTTCAAATTTTGCTGTAGGGTCATATTCTGGGCTGTCACGTGCTGGTAATTTGTTATTGTCTACGATATGGAAAAACCTACAAACTAATTGAAATCTGTTCCGGCTAAACATTTGTCCAAACCATGGAATATGTCTATGGTTTTTTGACCAATAACTGAAAAGTGTCGGTCTACGTGTGACACCCATTTCTAAGAGAACAGCTATAAAAGCCCTCATTTCTGATACTGTGGTTGCCTTCCACTCTGCTGCTCTGGATCCTGATGGGACATCGATTCTGTTCAGGAACTGCCTAGCATATCGATTTGTCTCACTCCTCAATAAACGCAAAAATTCTTCCGTAAAAAATAAATCGAAATTCGCTCTGGGTATGGAATTTCTTACTGGCATATGTTTAGGCTCAGAAATTTCCATAAATTGTGGCCGAGGATTATGTTCGCCGTCATTACCCACGGTAACTTCACGGAAATTTGTCAGCGCTTCCTCACTATCGTTTCCCTCAGGATCTGATTCGCTATCCCTGTATATCCTACGTGGATGCCGACTTCTTGATGCCACGATTTCTTCATCTTCACTATGTGTTAGATCCATCTGGTCAACCATTCGGACTAACTCCGCGTCATCCATGAGGGTGTATTTTTTTATAAAAGGGATGGTGGCAAAATTTTCGAAATCCTGTCTTGCTAATTGTTGGTTTGTCAAAAACAACAATGTTTGACATAAGCGGAAAACAAAGACAATAACAAAAATGACGCTTTCAAACTGCAACTGGGCAAACATACTGTTCACAACAACGATCGAGGAGAAACTAACTGATCCTACGTCTCGCTGCGGCAATGCGACGTTGTTTCGTAAGTCTTCAAACAGTTGTTTATATAAAACGCTGTCGACAAGGTCTGATAAGGGCCCAACTCCACAGCGATTTACGCCGCAGGTCGGATGTCGCCTGAGCGGCTACCATTGACGTTTATGTTAGATTTCGGTAACTCCAAGCCATAGGAAAAAAATCATCGTCCACAAAGAGTTAAAACGAAAAACTATTTTTTTAAATTTTCTCGTAATGAAATTAGATCATTTATAACGTATTACAAATTTATTTTGAAATAGAGTTCTTCCGCAATGCGAATAGTAAAGCGCTAAAAGCGCGGGCCGATATATCGGCTCTGGCACTTCTCGCCAGTGCAGCAAGAGCCGATATATCGGCCTCCGGCAATAAAAGGGTTTAATTGGTATAGTTTACTTAGCACTGTTCCTCTTTATATGTTTATTTATTCGATGATGTTTTGCTAAATTGTTAATATATTTACTTAATTAGAGCCATATCGGAATGTCCCCGATAAATAACCTTATTATTATTCAATGGAACGCTCGTAGTCTAAGGTCATCGGTATCAGAACTCCAGATCCTTGCTAAAGATGCGCATGTTCTCTGCATTTCAGAGACCTGGTGGAGTCCTGCTCAACAATTCAGGATAAAAAATTTTAAAATTATTAGGAAAGATAGAGTCGTCGGTGGAAACTATGGAGGCGTAGCGATACTTCTAAGGGAAACAATGCCTTATAGATTAATTGAAGTATCTGATGACATCCCAGGGGGAATAGAAGTATTTGGCATCGAGCTCCTATCCGGTCCTATCTCGGCCCCTCTTGGGATTTTTTCGCTGTGTAGACCTCCCAAATGCTTTGTATCTGCATCAGGCTGGCTAACCCTTCTTGATCGGCTATGACAGGCGAAGCCCCTAGTCTGTGGTGATTTTAACGCTCAGAACCCGGCATGGGCAGCTCCGGACCTAATCAGGCAGGTATTAATCTATCAAATGCTCTCGATAACTCTGATTTTTTGGTTTTAAATAATGCTTCTATATCCGATGCTTCACTCCGGTGTACCAGATATCACTCTGGCTTCTTCGGACATTCATCTATCAGTATTATGGAAGATTATGGACGATCCAGCCGGCAGTGATCATCATGTTGGTTCCTCTCCGGGCCGGCCTAGGTTGAACATGGATGATGTTGACTGGAATAAGTACGGTCAATGGACAAAGCTGATAATGACCAATTGAAAGTTAACCTCGAGGAGAGCTACAGACGATTCTCAGAACACCTTCTTGACTCCGTAATAAAGTCCGGGGCTCGACAGGCTGGCGGTAAGTTGAAGAATTTTATAGCCGCTCTAGCTCTGTGGTGGAATACAGAATGCCGGAGGGCTCTAACGGAGAAGAAGGCGGCCTTTGCAAAGATTAAGTTCAATCCTTCAAAAAAACAAATTAAGAAATTCCAGGAAGGTTTTCTGTAGAGAGAAGCGGTCAAGTTTTAAGAAGTTTTGTTCCTCCATAAATAGTCAAATGGATCCCACCAAAATGTGGAGCATAATTAAGGCCTTCCAATCGAGATCTTTAATAAACTTGTCTGCTGACCCAGGAGTCCCCTATCCTTCGGCTCTAGATTTTATCGATAAAATTGGTCCTCCGATGATCCACATTCCTCCTCCTGTTAGCCCTTGTTTTGGTCCTCCAACTGAATTATTCGCGAACATCAGCCTTGAGGAAGTGGTCTCGGTTGTAAATAACATCAAAATAAAATCTGCTGCAGGCCCGACCCTCATTAATAATAATATGATAAAACATCTACCCACAGAATTTCTTGAAATTCTCCGGGACCTGTTTGAAAGATTCTTCTTCGCGGACACTATACCAGACGACTGGAAGAAGTTCAATATTTTATTACTGCCTAAACCGAAAGGTGACGGATTCAGGCCAATAGCTCTCTCATCGTGCATTCTGAAGACATCTGAAAGAATCATTCTAACCAAAATTGAATGGTGGATTGAAAATAACCGGACTATCCTCAGATGTCAGTTCGGCTTCAGAAAGAACAGATCATGCTCCGACAACCTGGCCATTCTATGTTCGGACATTAGCCTTCCCTTTGTTAGAGGTGAATCTTTAGGGGCGGTTTTTTTGGACTTGGTCGGAGCTTACGATAATGTTCTCCCTTATATACTTACTCAGGAACTAATTGACATCGGTCTTCCATCTAATATAGTGTCCTGTATGACTTCAATCCTCACCACGCGGACTGCAGACTTCTTTCATGGATCTTCCCTCATAGATTCCAGATTAATGGAGATAGGTCTTCCACAGGGTACAGTACTCAGTCCTCTGTTGTTTAATATATTGTAACGTTTCGCTCTTATACCCCCGTATCCTCTATCCTTTTTCTTCCCTATCACCCAATCTCGATGATGGATACGTCAAGAGCCCCACATAAGAGTGCATAGCGTACTTTGGATGTGCATAACAGTATCTGAGAGAATTCCTTACATCCTAAAAATCCTCAGAAATCCCATCGACCTCTCACAGCGACGCCGATAAGGGAAAAAAGAAAATAGGACTTTTAACTTATAATATTAGATGATTTCCTTGAAATAAGTCATAGCGACAGTCATGAGAAAATAATATTAGAAATTATTACCTTAAACATTCTTAGAAACGAAATCCAGCCGATCCGCTGGAATCAAAACAAACAGGTGCCCGAGCGCTATCAGCTGGCACGAGCCAAACACAATAGAAAGACCAGTAAGGCGGACTTGAAGAAACCGCTAATCCTATTAGTCAAATTAAATAGTCAAATCAAACAATAAATCAAAATATCAAATCCAAAAAGCGACGTTAACACGTTGGACGGATAAAAATCGTTATCCCCACTAAAATTAACGTATTCCTCTCGAGGATATGAACGGCGGCTTCCTCGATAGGAACTCACTCGACAAACTCTCTCGATTCAGACATTGTTAAGAGCAAGTGTACACCGAAAGACGACAAGAAGAAGCATCTAAAAAAGACACGCGGGGCAGCGGTTTTCGACATGAATCAAGGATATATCAGGAAATTTAGGTACACCAACAAAGCTTCGATCTTCTTTGTTGAAGAATCTGCTATCCTTGGGGCCCTTCAACTGATTAAAAATAAAAACATTAAGAAAGCTATAATTCTATCTGATTCGCGTAGCACTTTGCAATGCCTTGCTAATACAGCTTTCAATTCCATAATTCATCCTATCATTGCACAATGTAAACTTTTGTACTTAAATTTGTTAAACCACAACTTCAATATTCAGCTTATTTGGATTCTCTCTCACCAAGGGATATATGGTAACGAGATGGCAGATACACAGGCTAAAGAGTCTAAAGAGCTAAAGAGTACTAAAATAGTCTGGTCATACCTGGCAGTACACTGCAAAAGTAATCTGGAATCTAAGGCACTTGAGTTCCTCCTTGAACAAGCAGAATTCAAGGGGATTAACTTCTTTAAGTTGCCCCCCCCCCCCCCATACCTACGTCCTCCTTGGTTCTTAAAGATTACTTGGGAAAGAGAGGACATTGTAATAATAAATAGATTGCGTCCCGCTTCCCACTTTAATAATAGCATATCACCACGCTTTCTCACGCCTTCTTATCGCCGTTTAGTTGCTACCTTATCTATTTCTAACTTTTTTTTTTCATTCCCATTTCTCGTCCTCGCTTCCTCCAATCGACGTGAATGACACAGGCCGGTCCGGCCGCTGGAGATAGACCCGGGTCCACTGCCTCCTCCGGGAAAAGCGGACTCTGAAACGGAAAACGATATCTCTCAGGCTCTCTCTTCTTCGCAAAATGAAGCTTTCCCGCCTGACTCTACAAATCCTCTTAAGTCACTATCTAGTAGCGATTTCCAGATAGTAGCTCGCAAGGGTAAGTCTAAACACAACCCTCTCAAACGTAATAGCGATGCTGTCTCTGAAAATGATGACTTTTTAAAGAACCCTAAAATAAAAGTAGTCCCAGTTATTGTAGCCGGTCACCAAGCTCAAAATAATGTCAGTTTCAATCACGCTGGTAACCCTCATACAGCACCTACTACCACAAAAGATCAATCCGATCAACTGCCTTCTGAACATCCTCTCAGCCAAGCTCTCAAAAATAGGTACAATAAAAATCATTATGGCCCTTATGTCTTGACTGTCCAGCCTCTTAACCCCAATTCAACAACCAACTTGCATCCTTTGACTGTGGTTTGCAACGTCCACAGCTTGGTGGGTGATAAGTTGAAAGAAACAACTAGAACAGGGAAAAACCGCTTTAAAGTCAGAGTCAGCGCTGCTAAGGCAGCGAACAAACTGGTTTCAAATTCGAACCTTGAAAAATTCAATTTGATTGCTTTCATTCTATCTAACCAGATCATGAAGCAGGGCATCATCCGTAAAATCCCAACTGATCTCTCAATTGATGACATTATTGCATCTTCAGTATCTGCAAAAATAGTTGCAGCAAAACGCTTTGAAAGGAAAACTATAGTTGATAGCACATCCAAGTACATTCCTACCCGTACTCTGCTCATCACATTCGAGGGCCAATCTCTGCTCACTCACCTTTACTTGTTTAGTGTGCGGTATGAGGTGAGCCCCTTTGTACCCTCCATTAGAATGTGTCTCAATTGTCACTGATTCGGTCAGACCTCACAGGTCTGCCGCAGGCCTACACGCTGCATTTGCTGCGGCCAAGCGGCACACCAGGACGAGTCCCAATGCCCAAAAGCTGAGGGCTCTCCTTCCTGTTTAAATTATGGAGGTAATCACCTACCCTCAAGCCCAGCTTGTCCTGAAAGGTTAATTCAGAAGAAAATTCTTACACTATCAGGCGACAGGAATATTCCAATTAAAGAGGCCGCCAGCCTGATAAAACATGGTGTCTCCTCCTCAGCGCCACTCAACTCTGTACATCCTCCCCGATTCGACTTCTCTGAATATCCTAGTCTTGGTGACATCCCTTTAACAGACGCAGCAACAGCGAATTCCCACTCTTACTCTGCTACAAGGCTCCAACCCCTTCCTATGCTTCGGGGTCCACACCTCCGCTCAAGTCTTCAACGCGTCGTTCCCCGCCGCCAAATCCATCTACTAGAGCCTCCACTTCCAAACTAACTCGTGCATCAACCTCGGCCGAGCTCTCGCACACACAAGAATCTCGCATTATATCTCGCAATGGTGTTGCCCTACGTTCCTGCATTCCTAATCCTCTTCCGGCCATCTCCAACGTTGACCCTGAATACATTGAAAATGCCATTTTCTGTACTATTTCAACATCTAATATCCACCAATCCTCTATGACATTCCCATTTCCACTCTTTCTTTCCAACATCTCCTCCAATTACGATGTAATCATCTTTCTAGAAACTTGGCTTTCTCCAGGTAAATCCTTTTCCTTAAAAAATTTCGATATCATTAGAAAAGACAGACCCTCCAACAAGGGTGGTGGCATAGTCATTTGCATCGGGAAGCATTTATCCTTTACAAGAATCAATAATACGTTCTACAAACCGCACGACCTACAGACACTAGCTATTTCCTGTCCTCTAATCCCTTGACCATAGTCGCAGCCTATAGAATCCCCGGATCCTCATTTGGCTCCTACCCAGATGATTGGGTGAACTTCTTTAATTCTCTTCCCAACAAAAATGGCTTCATAGGTGGTGACTTCAATTGTCATCAAGAAGTTGGGGGTTCTCCCAACGCTTGCTCAACGAGCAACCTCCTTTACTCACACTTGCTGAATGGCAATCTGGTTCTCTTAAATGATGGGTCACCAACATTCCTCAACAGACCAGGTCAACAACCCTCCTGTTTAGACTTAACTCTGGTTTCTGAAAGCATCGCTCCCCTGTCCACGTGGGAAGTTCTAAACGATTCCTTGGGTAGTGATCACCTTCCCATTTGAACTTCACTTAATATCCAAATCCCAAACCACAACTACTTTAACCACAAATTCAGACTCATAAACATAGATCGGTTAACATTTATTACCAACCTTTGCGACTCCTCAATTTTTTCACCGACCGGTCCCACATTCCTGGCTTCACCTATAGCTGCACCTCCTCCTTTTTCTACCTCTTGTTTTCCACAAGAAGCCCTAAGTAGATATAACATCATCGTCGACACCATCACCAACTCGGTTATTGAGGCTTGTCCTAACGATATCCCTGACTCCAACTCTTCATCAAATCCAACGAGGAAAAAAGGCAATTCTCCTTAGTGGAATGCCATCTGCGATGCGGCAGTCCGTACTAAGAAGCAAGCCCTCGGCCACCTTCGCCATTCATATAACCACACGAACTTCTTAGCTTATAAAAAAGCAGACGCATCGGCAAAACGTACTCTCGCGGTAGCTAAGAAACAATCCTGGAGATCCAGCAGAAACCAAAATATTGTAAGAAAACAAATTAATTTCGGATAAAAATGTAAAGATGGAAATTAATGTGAATTCGGAATATTCCGTCATATATTTTCTCTGATACTGGCCACATGTTTGATCAGGGATTTTTAGCGGATCATCGTACGCAAATAATAAAGCTCATTATTGTGAAGTATATATAGACTAAGCTAGTTATCTTTTCTAAAAGGAGAAAGGACTTCTTTGACTATTCTATTAGGATTGTTACTGACCGGGTTCACGTTTCCAATGAGGCTAGGTACTTAGGCATGACCTTTGACAGAAAGCTGAACTGGAACTCCCACCTCAAATCTGTCATCAATAAATGCAATAGGTTGCTTAACATCTTTAAAGCCCTCAGAACCACATGGTGGGATGCGCATCCTGCAACTCTTCTTATCCTATACAAATCGAGGATTGGTAGTCGGAGCGTCACCAATATACATTGGTGTCTAGATCTCTGTTATTGATAGTCTAAAAACGTGGTTTCGCCTGTTTTCCGTAATCAATTGCATCTTGGCTATTAGGCCAGTTTATTCAATATACTGTGACGTGATTTTTTGAATCACGGTCACAAGGCAACTCCGGTTACCGATATAGATAACGTTCTCGATTTCCGGCTCCCTTCGGGTTAGAAACTATGCTCTCGGGTTGGTTAGCGTAGTTATGCCAATGCTATCGTAAGATTTCGTTATGGTTTGGTGAACGTCGGGGTGCTCGAATCTGCCGTGGGGAGATAGTCTCGACGTACCGAGTTGCCCGGCAGAGGAGAGTATCCGACGGAGACGTCTCCACGGACCGGCAGAAGCCCGGTTGAGATACCGGCGCCCCGCTGGAGATGGGCAAAGGGCTGTAGAGCGGGCGGAGGATAAGGTTTTGTTACGGTTAAGGGCAGGAGAGAAACCTCCTGCCCGAGTTAAGGATGTGGTGCCCAGCTGTCGCCCGATGCCCTGGGGAAGCGGCCGTGGAGGATCTCCAGTATGTTATGTGCCGATTCGTTACAGAATGCTCTCGATTTGGTTTAAAGGGACGACTCGAAGGAAAGGAAGAGTTATCGGCTAAGGCTCTCGACCAATCAAATTGATTAGTTTTCGGATTTGGCTATTGTCAAATCTAATCCAAGTACTAAATACTAAATAAATAAATAAAACCGAAGGTTTTAGGGGGGATGAATCTAGAATTTTGTCTTCGAAGTGTTCCATAAAGATGTTGGCTATAATGGGAGATATGGGGGATCCAATTGCTGCCCCGGATGTTTTTTTCATAGAATTCACCCTGGAATTGGAAATAGGTGGATGATAAGCAGTGTTAAATAAGCGGAACGAGTTTGGAGGGAATTTTCTTGGATTTCTTAATGATTTCAAGGGTGTCCGAGATGTGAACGTTCGTGAACAGTGATTCTCCGTCAAAATTGACTAGTATCTCATCGGGGCTAGTTCTGATGGAGTTGATTTTGCTCACAAAGTCTAGGGAGTTTTTGATGTGTGATTTGTTTTGTCCTACTAGTGCCTGGAGGGGTTTGGTGAGTAGACGAGCGAGTTGGTAGGTGGGGGCACTAATGTTGCTTACTATTGGACGAAGGGGGGCATTTTCTTTATGGATTTTGGGAAGGCCATATAATCTGGGAGGGAAGGATTCTTTGGGGGTAAGCATTTTGAGAGTTTATATATAACTTTTCTGACACATAGCCGTTCATAAGATATTTAAGGTCAAACACAGGTACACGAGATGCTTCGAGTAAAGAGTCTCGGCGGGCCGTGCCGTGTAGGGCGGGTTGCCTGTACTTGGCGCGAGACTTGACCGAGTCTCTTGATCGTTCCGTTATTAATAATGGTAGTGATCAGTCAATGTCCCTGATATCACTCTGGCTTCTTTGGATATCCTTCTGTCTCTACGATGGAGGGTCATGGACGACTCAGCTGTTAGTGATCATCTTCCTATTTTGATCTCACTTAGCTCATTCCACATCGTTCCTGCTCCTAGGCGGCCTAGAATTAATGTAGGTAAAGTTGATTGGACCAGGTATGGACAGTGGACCAAGAATATCCCTCATCAAATAGACCTCTCAAACAAAGAACTTGAGACAGGTTATGAGCAGTTTACCGAGCATATTCTCGACGCCACTGAAATATCCGGGGCTCGCCGAGCGGGCGGTAAGCTGCGTAATCTCATGGCTTCTCCAGCCCCGTGGTGGAATTCCGAATGCCGAAAGGCGCTTGCGGAAAGGAAGTCAGCCTTCACCAAAATCAAGATGTACCCCACACAGGAAAATATATACAATGAAAACATGTGAATCTATATAAAGAAAAATTTTAAGGTTGCAGATTAATCTTCTACAAAGAAAAAATTAAGAGTTTCAAAATCAATTCAAATCTAGATCCCTTGGATCGCAATCTACTAGTCATGGGGATTTTAACCCTGCAGCCTTGAACTTCGTGGATAAACTAGCTCCCCCATCTATCCTCATCCCTCCTTCTCCATCTATTGTAGCTGGTTCTCCATTAGAATTATTTTCGGACATACGCCTGGAAGAATTAATTTCTGCTATCCATAAGATTAAAATCAAATCTGCAGCCGGTCCCGATCTCATTAACAATTGTATGATTAAACAGTTACCTGTGGAATCTCTCGAGAAGTTTTGTGAGTTGTTTGATGGTTTTCTTAAAAGTGGTCGTATTCCATTAATCAGGAAAAAGTTCAACGATATTCTTCTACCTAAACCGAACAGTGATAGTTTCAGACCGATTGTTCTTTCTTCTTGCCTTTTTAAAGTCTTTGAACGGATATTATTAACCAAAATGGAATGGTGGATTGAGAACTGTTCATTGATTTCTAATATTCAGTTCGGCTTCAGAAAGGGTAAATCTTGTATAGATAACTTGGCCATCCTGAGCTCGGATATTTACCTTTCCTTTGCCAGAGGGGAAACACTGGGTGCTGTTTTTTCTGGATCTGACGGGTGCATATGATAATGTGCTTCCTCATATCTTATTCCGCGAATTGTATGACATCGGCCTTCCGTCTAATATCATGTCATGTATCTCGTCCATTCTCACTTCTCGTAGTGTAGACTTCTACCATAAGTCATCCCTCATCGCCGCTAGAGCAATGGAAATAGGCTTACCTCAAGGCACAGTACTCAGCCTTCTTTTATTCAATATATATTGTGACGAGCCGCTTGCCTCGCCACGACGAAGGACGAAGTAGGACCCCGAGCCGCCGCGGAATCGCCCGAACCCAGCCGAAGGGTGACGGAGATACGCGAGCGGCCGGGGACCGTCAATTCGAGTCAGGGAGCGATCGAGTAAGGTTCGAAGGTGCGAGTGAGAGAGCGATACGGAAGGAAGTGGGAACGAGAGAGAGAGCGAAGACCGAGACGGGAAGGCGAGACACCGTGTAGGAAGCGAGAGAGAGAGAGAGAGAAGAAGGAGACGTCGAAGAGACTGAGCGAGAGTGTGGCAGAAAGAACGAGAGGCCGGATCCGGAACGATTCCGAAGAGTACGTACCATTGTTTCAGTTAGACACGTGGCCACGACGACGGACCGATAGACGGACAGACCCCCCCCCCCCCCAATCCCTTCCCGCATTTCCCCCTTAGGTTAAGGCGCGCGTTAGTTTAAGGTAGGTTAAGGTGTAACAATTTTTTGTGGAAATTATAACTCGTAATAGTACTCTCGATGTTCCTTTATTCGGCCGCCCCGGACTTCCTCACAATATATATAAGGAAAATTCTATCTAATATGGGTTCTCAATGCCGGGCACTGTTATATACCGATGACATAGTTATATATTTCTGTCACAAGAATCCGCATATATAACGTCAGTTCTCAACTCAGCACTGGAGTCAGTACTACCATGGCTTAATAACATTGGCCTTTCCAACTCTCCTAGGAAAACGCAATTCACCTTATTCTCGAGGAAAAGAGAGAACTGGCATAACTTTTCAGTTCTTACCGACGACCACCCGATTCAATGGGTACCTACCGTTAAATTTTTGGGAGTTTGGTTCGATCATAAACTAAACTGGAATCTGCACTTAAGGAAAACCTCTGAGAAAGCTCGGTAATCTTTGCGGGTTCTAAAATCTATCTCTCGTATTAACTGGGGTGCTCATCCCAATAACCTGCTAATTGTCTATAAGACCTTAACGAGATCTATCCTTGACTGGGGTTCAATATGCTATGGGGCCGCTAAAGCAAATAGTCTTATTGTCCTTGACCGCATTCAGTATGCGGCCTTGCGATCTGTTCTGGGACTTATGATTTCTACTCCTACAAATGCAATCTTAGCATGGCAGGAAAACCCCCGCTTCATTTCAAGAGACTCTTACTTGCTTTCAGGTATATTTTAAGATCCTTCTCAATAACTCATCACCTTATCCATGAGAAACTTAAATTTCTGGAAAACGCATTTAATAGCAATCAATTTCATGGGTACTCAACGTATGTCTTCTCAAGATGGTTGTCTCTTAGAAGATAACAGGGCAGAGTTATCAGGCATCCTCGTCCCATCTGTTTTTCCATTCCTCTGGCTGCAAATTTCCAACATATTCCTGTAGACCTTGAGACTGGCTTTTCTATGAGAGGAGCGGAAAATCCCAATGACTCACTTAGGGCTTTCCTCTTGAAAGAATTCCGGAACTGGGATTTCATCTACATAGATGGCTCTCGGCCGTCCACCCCTGAGAGGTGCGGGGCTGCAGTCTATGTGGCTAACTCTAGATTAATTAGGAAATTCAAATACTGCAGTAAGGCCTCTATTTTCGTTGCAGAGTCATTGGCTCTCCTAGCAGCACTGCAATTAATCAAAACAAAAAATACTATAAAATCAGTTATCCTGTCTGACTCGTGTAGCGCTTTACAGTGTCCAACTGATAATTCAATGAACTCAAAAATTCATCCTATCATTGCTCAATGCAAAAGAATGTATTTTCAACAATTTTCAGCACCTTTTCAGAATCGGTGCTGCTTCATCTGTGTTGCGGGGGACCTTCAGGACCGGGCCTGCTACCGTCTGAAACTGGTACGGCGTCGCCAGTGGGCGCGCCGCTTTGATGACCACCGAACGTGGGTGCATCATCCATCCGAGGCTTATTTCGTTTATTTGGACCAGTTCGTCTCGCCAACGGGGCTGGTAACCCCGGAGGCCATATCGCAGAGGTGATTCTTAGTTTCCCCGAAGGTACTTATAGCGGGATCCACGAAAAGGAGACCACTTGCTGAACTATGACCCTCTCAAGGTTGTCTTAAGAGAGTCATAGTTACTCCCGCCGATTGAATCATACAAACGTCATCTCTAATTAGGATGAAAACAAAGCATTTGGATGCAACATTTTGTTTATAGGTGATCGAAGGTAATCGAAGGTTGGAAGTTAAATTTCAGATGGATTTGCGTAAATTGCGATGAATGATCTGCTCGATTCGACTCGTCAAGGCAATAATACAATTTTTTAATTTTAGATAGTTTTAGTTTCTTTTATTTTAAACGTGATGAGGCGCGGGCAAGGTGGCCTTTTCTTCTCCCGAGAAGGGAGCCGCTTTGGCATGGCCGAGTTTTGGTCTAGCAATCTTCGAGAGAGTAGGACGGGAGACCACTCTTTCCGGGAAGTTGGATACTGTTCAAAAACACGGGTCTGCTTCTACTCGCTCTCGATCACAATTGCTCTTGCACTGTATCGAAAGCTAATAAAAGTGTTCTATGAAAAGATCAAAATCGCAACACCCATGATACCAACCACGAGAGAGGGGTACCAACCTGGAGCAGATGGTGGTGGTATACGGAGCGAGCGAGGAAGTCCCTAAAGACAATCAAAAGACTAGGGTGCTTCTCTGAGATACTAGCAAGGTGCTGTTTATTGTGGTTCAGGAAAAAAAATCGTTCTCGTTCGTGGTTTCTTCCCCAGTAATATCTCGGCGATAGGGCATCTGTCCATGCGGGCTAGGCTGAGCGCGGGGACCACCCAGCGGCGACGCGCTGTACTACCGCTCGCATGGCGGCAGCGAGATGGCCTTAGCTAGGCAACGTGAGAATATACGTAAATGGTGGGGGAGGGTTCTGCAGCCACAGGCTGGCGTACAACACCCAGAAGACATTATAGTCGGGGAGTCCTGGTATTTTTTTTGGATGTTCATGCCACCAGCAATGTTTTTGTTGGAATCAATAGTTTATAGCGTACTGATAATACCCCTAAAGTCTCTAATATGGAGCAGGTCGGGAAGTTGATTATTATTGCAAAATAAGTTTAAAAAATGCATTTTTTTTCACTTTTTCTTGAATAACTCGTGAGCTATTGGTCGTACGAGAAAAAGTGTAGAGACTAAAGTTGTTTAAAATTAAATTTCCTACAAAATAGGCTATGTGCGAATTTTTTAATTCGTTTTTTTCAATTGCAAAATTATTAAAAAAGACAAAAAAACTGAAAAATTGTCATAACCAGAAAACAATAACAAAAAATCGTTTAATGTCATTGTTATTGCACTGACAGATGTCTTTTAGTTACTAGAACACGTTAGCGAAAGCTTATTTTCCCAGTTCAAAATGGCGGCTTATTGCAAAATTATTTATGCGCAAAGTTTGCATAGCTGTCAAATTTGACCCCGTATAGTTAAATTGATCAA
>JARPRH010000552.1:283232-294043 GCA_031763665.1 Calameuta haemorrhoidalis | reverse complement strand
CGACGACGTTACGGGTGAGGAGACCTTTTCTAACTAAAAAAACAAGTGAAAACAATAGATGCAAAACTGATGAATGACAAGCCTGGGATGGCGTAAGAATCAGGTCAGATTCAGACATCAACGTATGTTGAACAATGACCCAGATAATTTAAAAAAAAAGAGTAAGGTCAAAGAAAGAAAGAACAAATTTTCTATTTTGCTACTCCTTGTCTGAATTGGACCGATTACGGTGACAGAATTCTCTGAGCGTGTATACAATGTTTTTACGTACCTTTTCCTGGGCAACATTGTTCCTTCCAGTAGTTTGTCTTCCAGAAGATGCGCTTTTAGCATTATCTTTTGGAGCCTCAGAGTCTTTTCGCTTTTTCCTACGATTCTCATCATCTTGATCTTCAATGACATCTCCATCAAATGATCTTTTTGAAGAGGAGGAAGGTGATGCAGAAACCGTCCCTTCTTCAGAATTTGGGACTGTTGTTTCCGTTGAATTTGCTGAGGTATTTCCTGTGGCTGTACTAATATTCCCAGTACCAACCAGAGTTTTGCCATCTTTTTCTTTATCAGAATTTATATTTGGTGGAGAATTTGCACCTCGTACAGGAGTCGCCTCTTTGGAACTTTTAAATTCATAAACATCACCATTGTCGGTTGATTGGTTTCCACTGTTACCCTGACCCGTGCTTGAAGAGTTAGAGCCTGAAGAGGCAGCAGATGTTTTCGAGGAAGCATCCATTTGGCTTTGATTTTGCACACTTATACCCTGACGGGAGTTTCCACTGCCTCTCTTTTCATCTCTTGCACTTCTCACCTGGTTAAGTCGAAGCGTCACCCGTGGCGAGCTTCCAGACTGCTTAGTTCCTGATCTATCAACTGCAAAAAGTAAAAAAAGACAAATTATATAACCAGACATTTTTTTATATAAGACAGCAGTTAAATCTAAGAAACTATAAATGTACAATAATGAATCTTGTTACTGGATGTTATGAAAATTACTTTAGAATAAGTCGTATAAGTTGTATAGCATTACCTAAATTTGCTACATCCAAAATTAAAATAGGGTTTAATATTTTACCTTTATACTTAGTTATGAGCTATCATTTAAGTAAGCAATTCAATTACGAATGATAAATATTATGCCAATCAATAACTAGATTGTACCAGCACTTATACACGATGAAACAATTGGAATAATAAAATAATTATTATTCTATGTCTGAAATTTTCTATTAAAGATCTATGCAATAATGTCATATAATGCTCTAAAACAACGTTACTAATATTTCAAGCAAGTAATATCGGATATCAGTGTGCTACAATCGTTAGAGGCCTGTGTATTTCTTATAAACGTTTATCAGAGGCCTATTTTTAGAACCATGAATTACATGATGAATTGTATACCTATGTGCCACGCGTAAAAGAAAAAATTGCGCCTGATCTAAATTATCACGTTAATATAAAAAGCAATTCTGTCGATATCACTCGCTGACAACATTTATTAAAAAATACCGTATATTTTTCCAATTATACAATGGATTTGCACGCACTAAATTCTTCGTTTGTTATTCCGACATGGATCAATAAATACATATTAATTGCTTGTTGATTAAAAACACTTGCAATAAAAACATTACGAAATAACTTACAGAAATGACAAATTTACCCCACTTCACTGTACTTTTTTAAGTAAATAAAACAAAACAATAAAACTTCGATGAGTACGACTAAAAAGTATCGACATCATTTTCCTCCACACTTGTAATGAAAAAAAAAAAAAGAATCACAAACTAATCGCAATCCAAACAGAAAATCCTACACATACATAAATTGCGTATAATTCAATGTTAAAAGTAATTTGTATGACGCACGTGATTAAACTTTACATGAAACACGTGATTTTCCACACTACCGTAAGATTTGTCTCGTGCGTACAAATAGAGCAGGTAAAACCATCGACTTGTATTAAAAAACACAGAAAAACAATGAGTAACGTATCATACACGACATATATAATCACGAACACGTCACATTTACGAAATGTCATCACCAATTAAACAAATCAAGAGCTATTATTACCGTTCAATGATATTATGCACGAAAGCGTCACTAGGATTAGCGTTATCGCGCGACACCGTTCACGATAGGACACGTTCAAGTTCCATACACTCTTACAATTCAGTAACTTGGAGGAGAGTCAACGAAGGCCACGATAAAAACAAGCCAGTCAAAGGCTTTCTTGACGTAACGAAAGAAAGATTGGTAAGAAAATTTAGAAAATTCGTAGCACAAAGTCAACCAGTTAACATAAGAACAATAAGTAACACCAGTTTCTATAGAATTTGACTCTTGACTCGTGCCGACTAAGCTTCGAGTGAAGTTGCGTTGCCAGCACAGTCACGTCTCGTTCGTAACGCTGTCTCTGTTTCACTGGTGTACTCATCTAGTGTTCCTCTTACGACTCCACTGAGAAACTCACGCGACCTCACACAGCTACACTCGTCATTCTTCGTCCCTTTAGCAGCCTACAGAGTACCGAATGGCCGTCGCCATCAACGCCACCGCCACTGCCACCAACTCCTTCTTACAGAGTGTCGACCCTAGCGCGCGGCCTTTCTCGATCCTGCTGGTTCTCATGTGGCCAGGGCCGTACGAACAATAACTTCACAAGAATGTCTATCGACGGTGCATAAGAGCCTCTATTCTTTCTTCGAATAGCAAAGTGAATACAACGGATGACAGAGGACTGACGTGAGAAACTGAATGAACAGCATCGAAAGAGATCAGATGTAGGATCAATCAGCGTTAATTGTACAACAGATGGTAATTATATTTAACGCGTTTCTATTTATCCTGGGCGATGATGATTCTTTATTCATTTCTCTTTAACGTTAACAGTTATGCGTTCATTCAAAGTATTTCAGGACATACTACGGGGAAAAGTTGTCTCGTGGGTGATTAATGAATATTGAAATACACGAATAACAGGGTCGAATTCAATATGTAAATTATTAATTATGAATCCTCATGGATGTTTGATATATTTTGTGCTGGACTGCATTATGAATAAATTAAGTTAAATGATATCAGACATTACTTGTGTATGTCTCATGTGTTTGTCCTATGTATACGTGTAACGTAAGAGATAAGCTGATAAAAACTGAGCCTACAAATAATATGTATAGAATATTTCTTTATTCCTCTTTAATGAATCTATATATAGAGCATGAAATTCGTAACGTAGTTTTTTGATCGTCTACTAAGTCTCTTTATCGGAATCATTAATTCATTTTTAAACTGAGTTGTAAATACATCGCAATAAAAATGATAACGCGCTACACAATGATAAAAGTATATGATTCTAAATTTTTTATGAAAACATGAAAACATTATGTATGTCTTACACTTCAACAATCAGTTACCACCACATGTCATTTCTCAATCGCAATATGTTGACGACGCTATGAAATAACTCACACGAGACACATATAAATCCGCAATTGTCAAGAAGTTATACAGAAATTCTTTACATTTCTTTATGCGTACCAAACGCGTGATTTGACGTATTAATAAAATGTAAATTTCGAATATACATGCGCATACAATGAATGTAAAAAAAAAAATTCAAATAGGTAATATTCCTTCAACGTTCGAGCATAAATTTTCAACGTTTTTGATTCCCCAAAAAATGTTAAGATTCAAAGATGAATCACACGCAGCATGACTGACGGAACCGAATCGCAGTACTAAATATACATATAATGATTCGATATTTCAGCGCAACGTTTTCAACCTTAACGTTTATCCGGGGTCACAGTGATCCCAACGTAACGTACGATTCTTGTTGTAAACTATGCCGAAGTGAAAGACAAATAAAAGAAGATGCCAAAATACAAAATAATTCAACAATCCAAGATACGCTCCTGAGAGACGTTGGCATCTCCCTTCATGGGAGCATTCGGAAGGAGAAGGTATCCTCTTGTTCGGAAGTCTGGCAAGTAAGCGCACACAGCCATGTGTGTGTGTATACATAGTGCGCGTGCGTGAAATCGTGAGCACAAGTA
The DNA here is from genome assembly GCA_031763665.1 of Calameuta haemorrhoidalis. Classification (NCBI taxonomy): domain Eukaryota; kingdom Metazoa; phylum Arthropoda; class Insecta; order Hymenoptera; family Cephidae; genus Calameuta; species Calameuta haemorrhoidalis. Next base: position 289,985 of record JARPRH010000552.1, on the reverse strand, counting down.
TGCGCTCGAGTCGACATTCTGTATCACAAATGTCGCCAGTATCACAAATGCCAGAAACATAATATCGAAACGCAGCGCCATTGCGTCTAGACGACGGCAGAACGAAGCATGGGCATATCTTAATTGAATTAAAGGAAGAAGAAAAAAAAACCTTAAGCAGAATGCAGAATTAAAAAGAGTTATACAAGAAACTGAGAGATAATATTAGAAAAATATATAGCCGCCTCTAGTACGTCGTAACACAGCAATGGCGTGCAGTTGTTGGACGCTGCAAGACTTCAAGAAACTGCTTCGCGAAACAATGAGACAAAGAAATATACTGAGCAAGCATTTCCTAAGTTTAACATTGACAAATGATATATGTCAGAATTCGGTCATGTAATGTTCACTAGTGACAATAGTGACGCTGATTTTTGTTTTTAATGCTCGTCAGGCAGCAGTAATTTTCGTGCAATTTTCTTGAGGTATAACGATGCAAAATTTTAATCATAAATATTTTCTCCTTTATGTATTATATGCAGTCAACACTCTCGAAGCACTGACCTTTGCTTTGCGGTGGTGTTCTCCGCATCTCACAGGGGGCTCCACTGTCTTCAGCAATGGACGGTGTGGTGCTTGGTCTACTTTCGCTCGGACGATCTTGTTGCTGGCGATTGTCGTGCTGCTCAATGAACGGCGCTGTGGTCGCAGTATCAGACAAGGAGCTGGGAGTATTAGGATGGCTGCCTGCTTCGTCGGTAGAAGTTGTTCCGATTATTTCTGCTGTTGAAAAACCCAGAACATGCATGAAGACGAAAGATTAGAGTATAACTAGGAGAAAATTATTAGCAACAATTGAAAGTATGATTTTTCGTTCAACAAGTTGATCCGAGTATACACTTATCGTTGCCTCAAAGTTTCGTGAATGCATAAATATCACGTGAAATTAATACGACGGAAAAACCTACGTAACACGAAATCAAGTTTGGCACCAACGGTATAGCAAAGGAGCACTCAGGATTAATATAAAATCTGGCAACGTAATCGTAACAATAAATGTTAATATATATCATTACTGTCATAAAAAATTACTACTCTGCTACGTAGAAAATGGAAATTTTCACGAAAAAAATTATCACCCAATGTGACATAATTACAACTGCGATATAATAAACTGCTGGGAAACGTGATGTATTCCAAAAAGATAATATTAAACATAAAAAAGACTCTTAACACATATATCTTATCCAAGAAATAGTCATTTATCAAGATCCTACTATATGACACGCTCAAGAAACATTTATTGTTATTTAAGAGGCTATATAATGCTCAAAAAATATATACCGTATGTCCCATTGCAGGGGAACGATCCTGGCGAGAATTGGTCAAAAAAAATGTTATTTTTGGGATAGAAAGTTTCCGGTACGATTATGTTCACTTTGATTTTAGTGTATCACCTTCGCGCCAATTGTTTGACAATTTAAAATGCAAGCAGCGACATCTAGCGAGGCGCCGGGGAAACACGGGATACGAACGCACTCGACGTGCAAGCGAACACGGCCCCTTGCGAACTGGAGGCCATGTTGCGTCGCGACGCTTGCCGTCGCGGGCTCCGCCCCTGAAACTTCCCGGTAGAGCGAATCGGCGCGACCAACGCGATTTTGCCCCTCTGCGCTCATCCTGTGGCCACGTTCGGCCATTCGGTCTATAACGCGACGCTAGAGCACGAGTAGGTGTAGCATTTCTTCATGCGACGCGTCTGCGCAATGCGCGAGCTTATCCGTACCGCAGCATTTCTTGAAATGCGAACCTTCAAATATGTAAACTTCTTGCAAATTAGAGCTGTAGCCTAATCATAGATATAAATAAAAATGAATATGGCGCAGATCACGTGCTTTTAACGAAATTTTTAAGCAATCCCTCGTATACTTTTGGGCTTTCTGGCTCTGCGCTGTTTCCTGCTTTCCGGTTTTTCGCTTTCAGATTACTTATGTGAACCAGATCACGGACTGTCGTAAAACTAATATCCTTTTTTACTTGATATATCGTACAAAGCTTGTATTCACGTATAATAACGGAACATAGATTCACGTTTTGAATTCCCTTTAGATTAATATGTAAATTGAACTAAAATTTACCTAAAATTAAACAAAATTAAATTAAACAATTGCTTTGAGCTCCAGTATGACTAGAAAACAAAAACCTTGTCACTTACTATTAGTAAAATGTTAGTAATAGTTTCAAGGCATGAATATCACTGATCTAACAGTGTATTCTCGTTAGATGAAAAGCAGTATGTCACTCTGTAGTGCACATGAGCATACTACCTAGTTACTTTACTTTAATAGAATACTGATTAAAACTGATACTAGTAACTTATGCGTTAGTTGTAACTGGACAACCCATATCCATTGTGTATACCACATTCACGTTTCAGGCTCAATGTCATTTGACAGAATTTACAAGTTGTTTTGAATTGCCAATCGCACTCAATGGATTAATATTACACAGCACATAAAATCAAAAGACATCGTTGAACGTATGATAAAATTCATTTCTTATTTAATTTCCGAACTATGAAACAATCCGTCGATAAAAGTATGTAAAAAAAATTTTACAAGATCGCGTTAGAATACTGCTTGTGATTGAGCATTGAAAACAAAGATGACCTTGATTACAGCTACTGACGTAACGCACTGTTCAGAATAATGACGTCTGCTGCTGGATATACGAATCCTGGTCAGGGTAGCCGGTTTTCAGTAATAAAATCGCATAAACAGCTATCAAATTTTAATTAAAGATACACGATGGCTTAGCGATCTCGGATGATTTTATGATTACATGTCATAACCAATTCCAGCCATATAAATTGTTTCATTAAAAACGTTAAAAGATATTTCATGACTCATCGAAAGTTTTAACTGCTCTTTTACCGAGACATGAGTATGATGATAAGCTTGCATTTACTTAACCTTCAAAAAAAAAATAATGACGCGAAAATTCTTCGCAAACCTGTATTCACAAATCTATAGGGTATTCCGAAAATAAATTCAGCATTTCAATTTGTCGTTGAATCGACAAGATCCTTTAATAACTGCATCCTAGTAAAGCCTTTGTCTCTTTGATCCATGGAAAGCAAAACTACCGATTGAAATATACTGTGTCATTTAATTTTTAACTAATCCGTGTATTAACAATTGTCGTGTGAGAAAAAGTATATTTTTTTTTTAATATTCGTTACGGCATTGAACGAATACCACTGTGAAGTCTGTCGCTTATCTTAAAACAGTGTTAATCGATGAGTGATAATTCAATTTGAAATCTTTATTAAATATAAAATATAAAAATAATAAATAGAATGCAGATCGTTACTCGATGCTTGTATTGACCGATATACTCAACAGACATTTGACATGACACTCAATTTCAATTGTTCTACTATTTCTACAGTTCTCAGATAGATTCTACAAAGCAGGCTATTTAGTTACATGTATCTAGGAGATTTTACAATTGCCACAGCAAGTGGCAATATAATATTTTTTTCCTAGCTTCAACATCTGTATAGTCCGAGTCGCCGTTTCTGCTACCGAGACGCTGAGCATCTTAATATAGTTCAGAGACCCTGACAACAAAAGCGTATTTGTAACACGAAAAAAGAAAGCAATAAATAAACCATACGTCGTGACGATTATCCTTTGGCGCTAATAACGTTGATATAAAATTTATTGTCAGACTACTTTTCCTCTAGTTGACTCTACAATATAATATTATATATATATATTTTGACAGTTCAAACGAATAGAGAAAATAATGTGATTTATCGATCGACCAACGAAACCAACAAAACGAATCTGAATAAGACCCGAATAACCTGGAGCAACTTGCAAAAACGTAATAAATAGAGAAAAGTGGCATTTTGTTGTTTAAAAATTCGGACAGTCAATGAAGCGTATAAGGAGACGAAAACATGTAATAAGATTATTATTCTACTATTCTCGTGAACACGGAGCTCTCTATCGGCTTTAATCTTTCTTTGGCGAACTCGGTCTTCAGGCAGTTCTACAAAAACAACATATTCGCTTTAAGACCAGTGGGTCTTTGGGATAAACGCTGTGAAAGCTTGATCTGAAATATATTTTTGTACAAGCACATATGTATGTGTATGAATACTGTATCTCGCCATATGGACATACTTGCCATATAGACAGAATGGTTTTGAATTTTTACTGCTTCAGTGTAGCACAAATTTATAGCAATAAAATGGATTTATTTTGAGTCCAATTAAAAGAGGTTATAGTTAACTTATATTCTAATTAATTACCGTTTTATTTTTAACATTCAATAACATTGCAAGTTAGTAGATGATCACTGATATTAATACTGATTTAGACTTGAATCGAAAAAGGGATTAATTTATATTGAATACATTTTTTTTAATAGTTTTTCATTACTGCCTATTTCATTTATGACTAGAGAAGTCAAGCATAATATCGCATTCAATTAAAAGGGTTTCATAATTGTATGAATTTCTGGGTTCACTCGGTTTAATAACACTTATAAGTAGTAGAATACTTTTTAAATTTTTAAACAAAACTTTTATCGAGTTAGTTACACTATTTTCGAAAATTATCCTACGTTCAGTTAAAAAAAAACATCGGATTTAGTGATATTACGGCAATGGCACTGTACTAGGTGCGGCCCTGTCTCAAGTATTGATTTCTATGGGTAGTCTGGGTGTTCTCTTTTAGCCGCATCGTTCTCACTACTACGCCATTCTTACTTGACCATAAGCTTCATCTATGCATGCACTATTTTCGTCAACGCAGGAAGGCGGATCCCTGCATATACGTTTTAAATATGGTGTAAATTCTGAACTGTCACTTCATTGTTCATGTTTGCAAATGAAAAATGATTTCATTATGGAAAGTATTTTTTCACTCTTACCAAATTTGCTAAGCCTGTTCAGATGTTGAGTTGAAAACTGATTTTTAATTCATATATAAGACTAAAAGGTATTGCGAAAGGAGTACGCCACAGTAAAAATAATTATTACCGTAGTATAAAGATTGCTTTGTTAGTTGTTTTGAAATTAAACAGAGATAGAATAGGAATATAATTTGCAAATATTTCATAAAATTTAAGACTTTCAGGAATGTCAAATACGATGGTAATAACATTTTTAAGATACGCTAAAATATTATGTTTCATGTGACTTTTAAAACTCTAATGAATTAGCATTCTCATAATAAGACAAGTATTACTGTCAGAAGTGGAATGATGAAGACATTGAAATTCTAAACAAACCTTGAATAAGATATGGATACTAGTACCAAAATTATTCAAATGCGGAATCCTTGTAAACTCTTCAGTAAGATTATATTCTATTGCATTTTTCAATGATCCAGAATGGAAATTTCTTCAACCGTTTAGCAAATTAAACCAAATTTAGATTCTAACTACTATCTTATCCTAAACAGTGCACAATATATAAAATGGATTGATTAGTTTCATTTGTTTAAAATATTTATAGATTGAAAGAAAAAGGATGAAATTCTATATCTTTGAGAATTTTGCAAATACACTTGAAGTCTTAACATTTAATCCTTTTATTTGAATTATGTGCCGTAACTAACAAAGCTGCATTGATAACGTAAACATTTAGGATTAACTATTCAGCAGGTACTTGTAATACTTTACTTGAAATCTGAATTAATCAAATATAAGTCTGAAATTAATATTCAAATAAAGTCAAATTGCACGAACAAGTATTAGATTCCTTCTTATAAGACTACAATTACGATTATTAAATGTGTAAAACTTACCAGTAGACTCTTTAGAGTTTGACTTGTAAGTATTTAATATCTGTCGAACACAGAAGTCATTCTTGCGATTGATGCTCATATGCATTGGTGCATTTCCATTCCTATTGGACCATCGGCTTTTTGAATTACTTCTCTGCAATGTTGACCTAGAAGTATTCTGTGTTCCTGCTGTATCAGAACGATTTCCACCTGTGCAAAAATAACAATAAATCAAAATTATAATAGATACGATCTGGTACAGTAAAAATGGTTGTAAATATGTTAAACTTTTTAAACTTAAAAATATATGTATATTAAATTACTCCGTAATTACCCTGCCGATATAAATGAAATTTAACAATTGACAAAATAAAATACCATAACCACTTACCATCAACCGGTCTCAAATACATGTAAAGCGTACATTGGCGGGAATTTTAATGAGAATATCAATTAAATACTATGATAATCACGATTGGCAGGTCAAACAATACCACAAGCACAGACAACGCTTAAAATTAATAAATGAATAAATCAATTACTATTTGTCCTCAGACATTTTACTTTATCTCAACAATGAACCAAATTATTTCACAACCGATAGTGCCTGAGGGCACGCACAGATAAATATTATCTACGGTTGAATCCTACCATAAAAAGAATTGCGCGCCAAAATAGCATTGATTTTTTTCGCTACAGTACATATTTTCATCTGATCGTATACGTTTTTTTTACATATGTGTCTGCACACGTGCGTCTGCTGATAAAAATTGCTCATTCACGTATCGAAAACACTCAATTGTTAATGAGTCCAGATCACATCGCAATGATGAGTAGCCTGAGTAGCCAAACAAGACAATTGAAAGTACGAATTATGAGGAAAAATTGAAGATAAGTGACTAAAAAAATTGATCTGCGTTTTAAACTTACCTGAGACCATATCCTGGGAGGTCATTTGCAATAGAAGCGCGAG
>JARPRH010000552.1:241310-274218 GCA_031763665.1 Calameuta haemorrhoidalis | reverse complement strand
GAATCCGGCGGACTGCCGATAAAGAAGACTTTACGATGAGCTTCCGGTTCCGATGTTTGCAACACAGGTAACGCACTGAAACGTCTACTGGTAGAATTCTCGTTACTTTTCGAATTCGATATCGGAATAGAACATCTTCGTCCACTAGGCTGGCACTTTCGAGTCTCCAAAGATTCCGTTTGAGCTCCAGGATAAAGACGGCATTCGGGTACATCCGGTTGCAAATACTCTTCGGAAAGTTCCCGCACGATAGCGTCGTACGGTTTAGCATCCGGTGCGGTGCAGCTAGACGAAAAGGAAGTGGACGTCGGAGGAGTTTCCGGTGGTGGGTTTTCATGACGCGCGCGAGCGCTACCAGTTAAGAATGCGTAGAATCGTTGCGTGGAATCAATTTCCTGACTCGAGGAAGGACGTCTGTGTCTGTGACCATGTGGATGCTGCTTGGCATGAAGATTCATCTGCATCGGATCAGATATTTGCATCGAGTGACGTCGCGGGTAGTCAGAACAGGAAATAAGATCCGTGCTCCTCTTCACGTGATCCGATACAGCAGATCCTCTTCTTTTAGCATGCTGCTCTGTAAATGATCTTCCGATACATGAGAAGTTGGATCTAGCAGAAAGATCCGAACTGATTTTTCTCGGGGGAGATTCTGGTGGCGTGCCACACTGTTCACCGAAGCAAGATTTAAGATTAACGAGAGAAGATCTACTTCCGGAATTTTCGTTCTTGCGACTAAAACTATCTGAGCAGCATTGTGACATTTCCACCGTGGTCGACATGTACCTCGTTCTCACGTAGGGTTGCAATGGCGGGAAGGTCTGCTGTCTGGTTAATTGTTTTGTCTGCGACGACGTCTTTTGATCAGGCTGAAGTACCGTACTCAACCTGGAAGCTTCGGCACTGTTCGTAATGCTGGCAATACTTGGTTCCGGTAGAAGGTTTTCCGCACTGACTGGTCTTCCGCCAGGACTCTCCGCAGTTAAAGATTCATGAACGCTGCTTCTCGAGGAAAGGGAGGATAATGAATTTTGAGGTAATAAACTTTGATCTTCAAGCTTCGCTAAGGAACTTGGCTTTGACTTCTTGTGCTCGGCAGGTAAGCTTTCCCGTCTTATGTCAGTTCGCAGAAGCGACAGCGGCTTTGAAACGCTTAAAGGAACCGAGTGTCGTCGACCGACATGCTCGGTTTTAATTTTTACTGTAAAACTGGGCCTACGCGACGTGCACAGATCAGGCAGCAGAAGATCGATGCTGCCAGAATCATCAACAAGGATCTCATCTCCAGAGCTAATGTCGACGTTGTCAATTTCCTCGAGATTAGACATCTCGATCTTCGTCTCTTCGACTGTATCCTGGATGATCATGGTCTCCCATCGATTTTGATTCTCTCGTAGATACTTCATCAGTGACACGCTGAGTCCATCGCCCAAGAACCGGTGCCATTCCTCGTATAGAGGCGCCACGACGAACTTGAAGAAACCTACTTGGATCTTCGGTATACTCGTGGTGTATCTGTTGCACAGAGGCGTAACCGGAAGGTTAAGCTGACGCTCGTAATCGCCTTGCCGAAAGAATTCTTCGCAGACCTTGTGCGACCAATTACGAGATATGTCCCAGGGTCTGCAAGGATTCGAGATGTCTGCGCACTTCAGTGCTATTTGCAGAACAAAATGTCGATCCTCTGGTTTACGCATGTCTAAAAGATTTTCGTCCAAGTATTCCTACAACAGAATAAAAAAAAATTCTGTTTTGCCAAATGAGCTTTAGGACATTAAAATCGGTAAAACGTCACTGAAAAGATACCTTGAATCTGGTTAGAAATTCCTGCTGCCTGGTGATATCTGTCGCAAGTATTAGCGAACTAATGTGTTCCTGAAGTTGAGCTCGTACTTCCCTCGTCAATTGTTCCGATACTCCACTTTCCAGCAGACATCCTATAGCCGATCTCCAATGATGATTCTCCAGAACGGAAGTGTTCTGAAAGCGATTCGTTTTTTACAAAGCTCTCATTACACTCCTTTCTGCTCACTGATATGTTTCAAGAGTCACCTCGTATAAAGCAGCAAGATGATTGCTAGTCGCAACTAGAAACGGCTGATTGACACCAGGATGGTCCAGGTCGTGCGTGACCGCAGCGATCAGCGACGCCATTACTTCCAGAGGACTGAGATACGTCTTTATCTGTAAAGATCGAAGGACGTTAGGAAGCATCGGGGTTCCTAAAATTGATAAAAAAAAGTTACCTTCTCTTCTTGCAAGAAACAGTGCATCGCCTGGGTGACGTCGGTAGCGTGTATACTGTTGTGATAAGGATTTGTACTGTGGTAACCTTCCTCGATTAAGGCTGCAATCCGCATGAAAATAACGATAAATCACAGAACGTAGTTTTTCTTCTCGTCTAAAGTCATTGGGAAATGACTTTTCTTTTTCTTTCTTTTTTTTTAAGCATTCTTAAATTCTACTTTCTCACTAGCTTCACGTCGTTCAGGCTCGAAATAGAAAGCTCGCGTGACCTGGTACATCGATGCAACGAATACAGAACAGTCTGAACGTTACGAACTCAACGTGACATAATTCGTTTTCTATGGAAATTTTTCATGGAATATATAAATAATACGAGGCTTGAGCCTCGAACCTGGAACCTTGCAGCTATAAATACATGCATTCTTATGCGTCACATAAATTTATCATATTTCACGAGAGACCAGATTCAACATCGTACGAACGACTTCCGATCGTGTGCTACGTCATTATTGTGCCCGTGACAATTATTTTTGATTCGATCGATTAGTATCTTTTTCGGATATATTTCTGATTTCCGATTGTTATTATTATTTTCTTACCGAATAATTTCCAAACACGTACGACTTCCAGATTGAAATGCTGCAAAAGTCCGTACCAATGAAAGAGATGAACGCATAGTACTGGTAGAGAGCGACCTGGAAAAATTAAAATAAAAAAATTATTTAATAAACTTTGTGTACATCAGAATGGCTTACATTACGTGTCTTAGTATTTTTAATTTAATTAATAACAAGTGTACGATAAATAATAATTATTATTATTTTTCATAGTACGATAACAGCATAAAAGGCTATTAATAGACTCACCTCCTGTAACTGTCTCCAAAATGAAGGCATTGAAACGCCAGTTTCCAGCTTTTTGCAGAACACACTAAAAAAAAAATAATTTTAATAGACGACGACAATTAGCAATATCGAAACTATTATAATTAGTGTACGCAGCTGAGACGTCGGTGAAATTAAAAATACACGTTTCTACGGACTTTCTTTTTTCTCTTTTTTTTTTTAAATCACGACGCAAAATGCAAATTGAACTAATCGTTTGCATAACACCACAAACCCTTTTTAAAACTCACCCTCACTTGTCCGTGAAATATATCATCCAACATTCCAGAATCCTGACTCAACGATCTGGTGATGAGTCTCTTGCGCCGTCTCTTGTGCATCGTAAGAAATCGGCCGACGTGCCTTGGTCGGCAATGACTGACGTCCAAATTTTCCAGGAGTAAACGATCGGCGTTCGAGAGGCGTCGCGACGTGGGCGTCGTCGCGGTGGTGTAAGTCCCTGTGAACGTAGTCGGCGTAGAGCCTGCTGACGCCAACGCTGCTTCTTCTGTAACGATGAAAGCCTATTTTCACAAGGACACTTTCCCAGTATATATATATATAAACATGTCGAAGGGCAATTTCGAGGACATGCGGCACTCACAACGGGACACCCATTTATTTTTTTCTAAAAAAAAAAACTAAACCTTGGAAAATTTAACATTGAAATTCTAACCTGATCTAACCTAACGAAATACATCTTAGCTCATCACAACTCCAAGTGCCCAGTATGAAATTTTTTTTGGAAAATGCGGTGTGAGTGTCGCCAAACGGTTCTAAAAGTATACGTTACACATAGGATTTTTCCAGGACCAACCTGGAAAATGCGAAACGTCCTGGAAACAGCCAGTACGCAAGAAAACAACTGCCTCCTAGCATACTTATAAGCATATATATGTATATAACTGTATATATATATAATATATATATAATAAATAAGGAATATATATATCCCTTAATTATTTTAACCGCACCTAACAAAAGAGTCATAATTACAGAAAATCGCACGATAAATCAAGGGATGTACGAGAGCCGTGACGTCAGAGAAAATACTACGTTTAATTGTTTTCTTGTCAGTCATAAGTGGTAGGTTAGGCATACACGTAAGTTGTGATTCGTACGTAACGAATGCGCCTAATTGCGTCCTAAAGAGGCCATTGCCGTAGACTAAAGATACGCGGTAAATGCCCAACCGCCTATGTATATCCTCCTACCGATCCCAATTACCCATCTATCGACCTGCCACCACCCACTTACATTTATAGCCGGTCGGCTTTCATTCACAGAAATACATGGCGCTCGTATAATTTTAGCATGAAACTTCTATTTCGATTCGAACGAACAACGGATTCTACTACGAGTATTTATAAACCGACGGCCGTTCCGAGCGTCGCGACGTTCCCGCTTTAGCATCGTTTTCTTTTCTAATAACGATAACAATGCCTACTTGCGACAGTCGTTCTCAGTAATTGTTACTCTCGAGCTATTGATTAATTTTTCTTTTTTTTATATTTAGATTTTTTTTTCTACGGGACAATCAGATACTTTTTTTAGGTTATATTTATATTTTTGACTCATGTTAAATTTGACGTTGAAAGATTCGAAAATTTTTATTAATTTTGACTTTTTTTTTGTGATTTTTCGTATTTCTCTTATATCTTCCCATGAAGGACACTCAGATGCTGGGATAATTTTTGATGTTACAGTCGTCTGTGCTTGTCCTTCGAAAGATTTTGAATTTTTGCCAAAAAACCCTCAAATCCATGTGGATTAAACTTATGTAATTTAATGTGACGTGGGACGATGTGTTACGTGCTTCGTATGTGACGTGATGACACGAGCAAATTACGAAAACTACCCAATCCTTATCGAATCTATCTTAATGTAGAACAGTAAGAAGAATCATATTTTGACAGCATGTCGGGCCTATTTTCAAGTGCTTGTTGACCCAGTTGGACTTTTGACAATGAAAATTCAAAAAAACAGCTATAAAAGAGCCAAATAAAAAATAATCCCACAGGAACAGCGAAGACTATCGATTAAAAAATTATCAAATGAAATTTGATTAAAAAAAAAAAGCTTCAATTGCTTTCAAGTGCCGCAATCAAGCGACAGCATTAACCGTGCTCAGGTTATAAGATCAATTGGAGATTGAGGGGTCATCTCCATACGATTAACATCGTTCAAGAGTCCCCTGAATAAAAGAAGTGTCCTTCGCCATGTCTTGCCAGTCCATCCCTAGGGGACTCTTATACCTCGAAAAGTTATATAAGGAAGGCCCCTTAAAATGCTCCTTCACTCGTGAATTTACTGTACAATAAATTTCATCCCTTCAACCCCTTCATGAAATCCTCACAATATGTCACTTTCGATTTTCTCTACTTCAAAATTCAAAATTCCTTCCATTAACCCAAATCCATGATGTTTTTTCATCTGGTCGTAAAACGACAGGACAGAATTTTTTAATATTATTTACTAAGCATACACATATGCATGTATAATGGTCATGCATATATATATATGTATGTACATTTAACACAGAAAAAAAAGTCCCCATCATCGTAACGAATGTCACTATTTAACGCTATAATATTAAATATTATTTCTCTTAAAAAAAGTACAGAGCCTATACGCGATATACGCATCATTATCAATGCGAATTTACATATCTGTGTATTATTACTTCGGTAGCAAAGAAATGACAACACGACATCATCAAAGCAAAGGAAACACGACACATTCGATACGATACTAAAAAGTTGAGCGCACTTACCAATTATCAGTTTTCTATCGTAAAGTGACTAATTGCAGATACGTTTAAGAGTGCAAAGACGATCGAGAGTGCAAACTGATTTCATGTCAAGGATCAACAGAGCTGAATAATTCATCGTCACTGTGCGTAAGAGAAACTCTTTTTATTTTTTTTTAAATCGCAAATCCATCTCGCTCATTTCTATTGCGCAATGACTTTCGCGCAGGCGGCTCAATTATTAAGAGAATTTATCTATATACGTAGAATGCGTATGGCAATCGTTATCTATCGGGTGACGACGTGTGCGAAAAATGCGAAAAGTGGCCTGTATCAACGTACACGATAGGTGATGGATCGGACTGTACCGATTCGAATATATTCAATTGTTCAAAATTATAAAGGCGGGGCGTCTATTGTACAGTGCACGATATAGAAATATATTGAGAAACTAGCAATAAATGCTTTTGTACAAACTGATAGCCATACCAGAGACTTCCTTGTATTGTTCTAGATACGTTTTGTTTTTTATACTGTCTGCTGCTTAATGGTCATTTAGAGTTTTTGTGAAACAATGTAAAACTTTGTTTCTTTTTATACAACAGAAATAGCAGAACGCGAGGTGCTTCGTTTTGTATGAATAGGCTTTGCTTATATGAAAATATAAATGTGTGTATATATATATGTATGTATTGTTAAATCGTGCTTTGAAATCGACGATAATCTTGTTTGAATTGTATTAACGAAAATCTTATATATATGTGTGTGTATAAAGGCAGTATAAAATCCCAGGCTGAAAAATCTAAGTTATTTATAATTCTGATAAAAATATTATCACGATATTCGCACGATCGAAAAGAAAAAAAAAAAGACCCCGACAGAAGCTATTTCCGTTCGAATGAAAAAATAGGTGTCGCGTTTCGCATTAATTTTGAAATTATTGCACGTAAAAATATAGCGACGGTGTTTGCGAGATATAAATAATTGACGACTGGTACGTGCTGAAAAATTCACGGTGATATTCGTATATACTAATATATTTTTAGAAATCGTGTCTAACAGCGCCATTCAAAGAATAACAATAAATGTTTGACAAGACACAGAGATTAAATCATTAAAATTAATCCAAAGAGTTTATCGCGACATTCGCGTAGACCCTTTCGCTCCAATGAAGATAAACCCTAATAAAAGTACGACACGTGGTCACGAGAAAACCGTAAAACACTAAAAAATATAAAAATTGTCGGAAAAAGTGAAATGCATTTTTTTCGCAAACGGAATGTCAAAATTATGCATGCAAAACTTTCGACTTACTTTATTCCGTCGGAGTACCTGAATTTCGCCCCATAGATAGTTCGCGACTGCACGTTAGGCATATAAAGCATAAGCCATAAGCATACAATGGAGCCGGTATGTCAATCTGGGTCATGGCCATAATTCAAGCAAACATCGCATACGTACGTAGGTAACACTCTCAATTGACAAGTAGGTATAGGTCGGGCGTAACGAGATCTGACGTAATTAATTTCTTTTCTGAGGATGTCACGTGACCGATAATTCTATGTAATCAATAATCGATGAAATTATATTTAAAAAAAAAATTAAAAATCAGCCAAAAAGCAGGGAAGCAATGGACCTTTATCTGAATACTTACCGGATATCCGTACAAACACAGCATTTTCTTCCGCGCTATCAACGGTGATAGCAGCCGCATGTTTCTGTAACAAATGAACGAAATGACATTGTGAGATTGCGCATTAGCTTTCTTTTTTTGCGGTGAGATAACAAATTTGGTTTTTTTTTTATCGCCTAAAGTGATGACGTACGACGTATATTAATGTGTCTTGTATCAATCAATGTAAAATGCTGATAAATAAATTTTTAGCTGTACGGATATACCAGTGATAAGGTATAAGATTGAATTTGGTGATAATGAGGTTTAAAAGCTAAAGTGTGACGAATATTTGTAATTCCTGGAGAATTCGTAATTCAGATTCAGGTAGAGGATGAATAACTTCTTGTCGCGTGGCAAATTTATGAAAAACGTATAAGATAGGAGCGGCGGCCATATAAATTCCACAGTGGAAATATAAAACGTGAATTCTTGGTCAACCGTAGGCGAAGGTGAAGACGAGGATAAAGATAAAGATGTGAATCAAGGTCGGAGTATGGGTAAATATGAATTTTTGATTTTTTTTTTTCAAATCAAATACATTTTTCACTCATACGATAGACAAGCATTAAATTACTGGTATTTGGGTGTTGATTTTCAAAATTGACTCCTCTACTTGCATTTAAATAGTCACGTAAGGAATTACGACGTCTATGGGATATCATTCGAAATTCCATTTATTTACTCTAATCAGGAATTTTTCATTCGAGCTGGATAATTGTTAGCGGATCTATTAATTCCATGGCCGACTGCATTTACATTTCGGTCTTTTACGCACCCAAGGCTACTTAATCGATGTGTGTATTAATAAACTGCATAATGTCAGGTAGAAAATCTAACCGTACCCTGTAATTTATTGCAGCAGTCAACAGCTTTGATCACACGTGCTTATATAATATATAAGCTTGTACATATATACATGTGTATAAAAAATAATAATTTTTTAATTATCCCACTCCCATATACCTAAGCACAGTATAGATATATAAATATAATTTAAAAAAAAGTAAATCTTAATCATCCCAATTAATGGAGGACCGATTGCGCAAGCATTTGGCCAGGGTCGCCGATGCCGATAGGCATCAGGACGAGGAGTAGCTGCCAAGACAAGTGCCTAGGCCAATTGCCAATTGCCAATTGCCAATTGCCAATTGTAAAATGGGCCGACACGGATTAAGATTCGGCCTCCGTCGGAAGCTGCGAGGAGCAGAGCAAGAGGAGACTCCTTGTGATGCAGCGCGAGATTCTTTGGGAAATTTTGTTAAATTCAAATTGGCACGGTATCGAAATTTTTTTTTTAATGTGTTGATCCACCTAGGTCATCTCACGCGTTTCCAGTGTACGAAACGAGAGAAGGAGATGAAAGTTGAGAATTTGGTACAGCAGCCTCAAGACTGCTAAGTCGTGTGCTGAAACACAGACAGGGCTGTATAGGATTATTAAGGGGGTGGTTCTTTATATAAGCTCTCCCGTTCTCTTTAGGACGCTCATCCCCTAACCCTCAAGAATTCAAGGGAGGAGAATGCCGAGGCGCTCTCGGGGCTCTAGTGATTCTCGAGATGCCGGAAACAATGAGTTCCGAGATAGAGCTTGCGAGAGAAAAGCAGACGAAGCAAATGAAGCAAGTACTGGTTGGAGAGAGAGAGAGAAAGAGAGAGGGAGAGAGAGAGAGAGGGGACGATCGCGGGCAAAGTCGATCGTATAAGAAGAACGGGGAGATCAAGGACGGACAGCGTGGATGGCTGGGGTATTTTTATCGAAATTTCGACGTGAATATTTACGAAAAATATTACCTGGCGGATACGTCCTTACGCAGGGGAAAATATATTAATTTTATTCTAATACGATCGTCGACGAAGCAGCTGTCAACTTTCCGTTGGAAACTTGACTCGAGCCTGAGCTAAGTAAGCCGTTCGTGAAGATGGAGTAAAAGTAGGCATTGGAAAGCTTCGCCTGGCGACAGTGAAAGAGTCCTGAGGAATGTAGAAATATTATTTAGAAAATTAGGACGAGCAAGAGAGAGAGAGAGAGAGAGAGAGAATCAAAGGTCATGACGGTTTCAAAGACATAAGAGAGAGATGGACTAAAGGCGATGTTGAATTTACGCATAAGCGATTACCGGTCAAGTTCGTAGCGTTGAGAACGCACTTTTATAAACTGCCAAGCGCTAAGATTAACTTGTTATTCCTTGCTGACGAAACCGGAAGCGCCACAAAGATCGGCCGGCGAACCGCAGAACTAACCGCAGCTCCGCGAAACGACCAATCAAAGTAGAATTTACGATTAGCAAAGTAAACCGCACTGCGAATTGGTACCTACGATTTTACACGAGTCTGGACGATTTTCGTATGTCGAAAATTCGCACATGAGTTTTTAAAAAAAAGTCTGGTTTAAATTTCACTTGGAAGATCTTTTCACGTGGAGTCAATTACTGATTTTTCTTTTTTTTTTCAATCTAATGTATCTAATGTAATGTAAACTACTGTTATTTTCGTAATGAAGGATATTCATAAAATTTATTAATCATTTTTTTTTTAATTAACAAAATTTACTAATATCCTGCGACGACCTCGCTCAATTCTTGCTCGACTTTCATAAACACATTATCAGCGATTGCATGCAAAATTGAATGAACCAAAGAGAACCAGAACGAGTAAAGGCGATTTAATAAGAATAAAATAACACAGAGATAGATTAGCATAAATTAATTTATAAAGTAAAAAAAAAACCATTCATATTTCCGCTATACATGCCTCGTAATAAATACTTTATTATTGTACTTCGTAAAGTATTATAATTATATTATGCATGCTAAGTGTAATCAGAGGTACCAACTAATTAAAAAAAAATTAAATAACGTATTCGACCCAACGAATTAGCAAACTTTACTCCACAGTCGCAAATACAATTTCCTACTCGTTACAAATTTCAACCCCATTGAATTTAAGGCGCCCGAAGTTCCCAAAATACGACTAAAAATTCATGAAATTCGCGAATCCAAAAAAATTCTCAAACGACCACGCGCTAACTCGAAATCGGAAACAGTGAATATCCGAAAAGTCCCAATATCTCACCTACATCCTGAACTCGATTCTCCTCATAAATTTAAACCCAAACGGTCCAGCGTTTCGTTTAGTACCGAACACAAATAGTCTTGCCTAAAAATACGATCATACAGTCGAATCAATATATATTCAAATACAGTGAAACTTGAATAACTCGAATCCCCAATGGAAATGAAATATGCTTCGAGTTATCGAACTTTCGACCTATCGAACTGTTAAAATTTGCAGAGTCAAAGCATTCGAAAATTTGAAACTTCATGTTTTCAAATATATTTCTGACGCGACACAATTTCGAGTTATCGAGGTCTCGCTGTAATAATTTTTTTTTGATTAAAAAATATCAAAAAAAATCCTCCGATATTAAAATATCGAGTTCAATTTCAGTTTCGACATTAAGGTGCACTCACAACGGTCACAAACCAAATGCGAACTACGATAAAAAAAATTTCACTGTAACCATTCGGGTTAACCATTTTTTTTTGCGCGGTATATCACACACACACATATACCCACACACATGTAAATTTACATATGTGTATTAATACACATACGATCATCTGCTCAGCTGATAGTCATATGCATCCACTCATATTTTAAATCGAACAACTGCATCTACGTACTTTCCAAGAGACGACCTCAATAAACGGTTTCCTTTCAACCACATAAATTATCGTTCATCGATATGTGTCATTTGAAAAGGCCGCGAGCGACTATTCCCTTCTTATCAGAAGCCCATCAGTAACATCCGCATATGTGGGATTGAGGTTATGTACGAGCATCGAAGAACTATATATCTATATATCTTTCTTTTTCTAATACCTAAAACAGTCTATCACTATTCGCTGTTGCCCTACATCGTTTCTCTCGAAACGAAGGCATATTTTTTTTTTTAATGTTCGCTACACTTTATTTACATATGACGAACCGTGCAGTTGTCATCTTGTCGAATATAATTTATGCGTATATCATCTCCCCCCCCCCCTCCCCCTACCCTGTAATACCAGCACGGAATTTCAATTCCGCAGAGTTTATTTTTGTTGAAACTTATTCATTTATTTTTCCTACTACCATCGGTCCATACAGCCTCCTCCTCCTCCTCCTCCTCGATAAGACTAAATGTTTGGGAATCTCGATGTTCGAGGATAAGCTAATAAATCTGTTAACCCGAGGGAATTTTGCGAAAAGTAGGAAATGTATACCACACTTAATTAAGCCGTGCGATACTTGCAGACTTTGAATTTATTATCGCGAATCCTCGTAAAAATTGCTACGAAAAACATCACGCGATCTTTGCCAAACGTTTGAATCCTTTCATTCTAGCCAGGTAGAGAGAGAGAGAGAGAGAGAAAGAGGTCTTTGAACAGCTTCCTTTGAATCTCGTAGTACAGGATTGAAGCTCGAGCGTTAATTTAAATCAAAGGCAGAGATTTTGGACGAATAAAAAAAATGCATTTCTTTATGTCTAAAAAAATAAAAAAATTCACGTGGGATCTTACGTATCATTCGTTTAAGATCCAAGACGGTGACAAGATTTATAAATATATATATATGTCAGTGATATCTGTATAAGCAAGTCCAGGGTCTTGTCTGTCCGGTAAATGTAAAATCTGGCAAGGTACCCAATGACGTATTCGTAAGAAAGTAAAATTTTGGTAACGTCGTCACGAGTATTTGACACGTTTTCGAAAATCGAATTTTCGGACAAATAAAAAGATGATTTTTATTTCTGTGTAAAAGATTTATACAAAAATATATGTATACGTCGGTGATATCTGTATGCGCAAGTACAGGGTCTTGTCTGTCCGGTAAACGGAAAGTCTGGCAAGGCAATGACGTATTCGTAAGAGAGCAAAATTTTCGTATCATCGTC
Organism: Calameuta haemorrhoidalis; assembly: GCA_031763665.1. Taxonomy (NCBI): domain Eukaryota; kingdom Metazoa; phylum Arthropoda; class Insecta; order Hymenoptera; family Cephidae; genus Calameuta; species Calameuta haemorrhoidalis. The sequence continues at coordinate 261,731 of JARPRH010000552.1, read as the reverse complement.
ACGAGTATTTGACGTGTTATGGCAGCTCGAGAGTTTTGCGCATGCTTACGATAATTAGCGTCTAGAGGAAATGTCTGCGGTAGTCAAAACAAAGCGTAGTTTATTATTTATTTTTTTTTCTTTTAATTCAGATCTCTATCCCACTCGTTGAGCACGGTGATATTATTGATTATCATAAACAACTGAATTTTTCACCTAATTACAAAAAGAGTACATTAATTAACGTAAAATTCATTGCTTCGAAAAAAAGAAGCGACGATCTCGATGTTTGAGATTAAATGTCACATAAAATGGGTATGGTTGAACTGTACAAACACGTGAGATCGGACAAGTATTGGATCAGCTGTGTACTAATCCGCACACTTATGTGCTCGCTGTTATAACAGTAACAGAAGTTCTCCATTACGTAAATTGAAGTGTCACGGTAAAAGGGAGCTCTGCTTATTAATAGGACTTAGAATTACATAGATACGCGTATGTGATGGTTATTAAAATTGGCGTACTGAACAAATATTCTAAAAATTGTACAAGGGTACAGCCACCACTGTAAATTTAAGTATTTACCCGCGCGATGCAATCAACGACCTTATTAATTAACGGATCCAAATTTTTATCCTACAAAAAAAAATCATAAGCCTAAATATTTTAATCGCACGTCAAGGATCGTAAAAAATATTTACTCCATTAACGATTTTTCTTACGCGTACAAATAACGTCTGGCTGCGTTACAAGACGTTACGTTAGGTCGGCTAAGGATTTGAGAAAACGAGTAAAAGACGAGTTTAAAATAAAATATGTAAATAGCATCGTGCCCGTGTGCGTAGAAAGATTTTAAATTACCCGCGCAAAGGAATATGCCCGATTTACGTGTCCTGCGAATTGACAGTCAGTCATGGTTTTTACGGTCGCTCGAAGGAGCCACGAGCGTCCCGGCGGTTCTACGTCAGAATCTCAGAGCAGGTAATTTCGTACGTAAAACCTTGAACGCACGGAATACGAAGGCGCTGAAAATTCGCATGAAAATAATGCAAATGGCCATAGACACTCAAAGTATTAAGAATCGTTAAAGAATTTTCTGCCGGCTTCTTCTCCTGCATCGAATCACATGGATTCCGAAGCTACGCATTTCACTGTATACACGTGGATTAAGTAGAGCGAGTCTGAATGAAATACTACTATTGTTAAAGTACGCAATCTCGAATTTGTATATACGACTGATAACGCACCTAGGCGTCGTAACTTTTGTGAAGCTTTTTGTCGGTGCCCTATCACAAAAGCCATAGAGTCGCTATTTATTTCACGGGAATTGACTTTACGAAAATTCACTGTACGCTCGAGATTTCCGTAAGGACAAAGAGACTCCGGTAAGCTTGTGAAAACTTCGTACGGAGGTTTGTCAATTATTTTCTTATCGTCGAATTTGGAAAAAAAAAAATGGAAATTCGACCAATTGAAAACTAGCTCAAACGTACTTGAGCAAAAGTGTTGGGATCGACTAGTAGGGAGAGCGACTGTCGTTTCAAGATAATAGGGAAGTTGTCGTTTAGATTGCAATTGGAGTGTGACATTAAATTGCCTTTTTTTTTCACGTTAGTAGGATACGCCTTCTCATTAGACAATGACGAAAGTAAAATTAAAAAAGAAGAATTAAGATCTCGTATTACAGAACGATATAAAATATCTAATAAATTAATGTCGTATTCTCGATAATCGAATTGCCCGAGTAACATTGAAGCCTGTATCGTTTTTATGCCTTTGGTAATGCGTTTTGATAAGGAGGTCGCTGATTGTCTTACGCTTGGATAACGGAAGAGTATATTTCCCTTTATAGGAAAGTTCAGGGGAGACGAGATTGATAATGAGCGGTGGACGGTATTTTTCCAAAATTCGATAAGAGAATTAAAAATATCATTATTTACATTCCCAACCTTCAGCCTCGACCTTTACCTGTACACGCTTTACCACGCGTCATAATCTCGTGACCATAGTCATTTTTCAATCCTCGTTCTGTCTCGCTGAGATATCGTCGAGAATTCCTATATACATATATTACCAATGTGCATTTCAACGAGATAAACCGAAGAGGACGTAACCAACGTGTGTGTATCTGTACGTGAATGTAGACTGGAAGATAAAAATTGTTGAAATCAACGATCCATTATATTCGTTGTAAAAAAAGAAGTACGTCGAATTTTCAAAATTAATCGCGATTAGAAATTCGTTAAATTCGCCTAATCTTAGATATTGATAATAAAACGTCGTTAAATAATTAATATGGCCGAGGAACGGCCTCGCGAAGACCAAAGCCAAACGGGCTCTGAGACGAAGTAAATAATATTCCCTGGCGAAGCTCAACCGAAATATACGAGAGCGAACGTCCTGCGATTCGCGCTAGAGCTTAGTGAATTCGAGGAAACGCCGTGACTATAGCCTCACCTCGAGAGTGTCGTTACTTTGAAAAGATTCGGATTTAAGACGGGTGGTGGTAGTGGTAGCAGCCGTTGGCAGCATCTGACGCTCGTGTCCCTCGGGCGGCAATTCCTGATAACAAGACTCGCCGGAGCCTCGTCTGCTACCTGCGATACACATTGCTCTGCGAAAGAGACCAGCAACGACGACACAAAGACCGCATTGCATTCCCGTGGCGCTTCCGTTGCTCGAGAGAGAACCGGCATTGGCTCTTCGACGGGTCCGCGTCCCGCGGGACCCCGTCGCCAAGTCATGTGCCTGAGACGCCAGTTTTCTGTCTTTCATAGAGACACACACACACTCCCACCTATATATCGTGCACGTACGTGGGTACGTGTGTAACTGCACTCACGCACTCATGGATCAACGAATTCACGCACTCAAGCAAGATCCTGCCATGCACTCACGCACGCCACCTCTTATGTGTCTCCTACTCCTGTGACTCCTCTTCTATTTTCTCAGCTCTCTCTCTCCCTCAAGTTCTGCCCATTAAAACTCGTTGGACGACGATATCGTTCCGAAGGTCGAATTCAAACTTGTAAAGACGCGACACATTCGTCAAGAGAAACTGGAGTACGTGCGAGCCGCACGTGAGACCGAGTCGAGCATAAAGCAGGTTGTGACATGTCCCGCGGACGACGTAAACGGCCTGAATGGCCAGTTCGGAAGAGGAGACACTGTAAGGGTGTCACGATGACTCCCGGACACTCACGCACACGTAGAATTCGACACACGTTAGAGTAGCCTACAAATCGCACCGATAACACTCTCTCGTCGTAGTATACGCTCCTGTCGTCCCGGTCGTCCTCGTGCCGAACATAATCCTCGAGCCTTTTCGTATAACTTTCGTACAGCTTGTCAACAGAACCTCCTTTTTAATCTCAAAGTCTCCGTGACACGGACTAGCCCAGAGAACACGAAGCACAGCGTGTTGGTACAGTTCGTAAACGCGTAACGATAAGATATCGAGGAGTCGCGCACAGAGAAAATAAGATACCGGAGAAAAGCCTAAGGGCATAAGGTACACCGAGAGCGATTCGAAAATATTACGTAGGCTTGACTCGTTCGCACTTTTTAACCACTGACACGTTAGGCCCGGGAACGAGAAGCGTGTCAGGGCGCACCCTCGGAGAACTACCGAAGATGACACCGACGATTTACAATGATCGAAAGCTCTTTCGTTGCAGAAAGAAGGAGGCTGGGCCCGGGCCCTCAGGCCCGGTACCGTGACGCACGAGAAGGCCCGAAGCCAGGCCGGCGCGTAAAGATCGACGGCACGTAAGAGTGCGCTCCGGTGCGCTCTGACCAGCGACGTGCACGCCGGCCGGTCGCGCTTCACGCACTGACCGACCACGGCACTCGGCACTCGATACACTCGACACTCGGCCACAGTCGTCACACTCGTCTCATTCGCTACGCTCGGCACTCGGCTCTTCGCAATCAACACTCGACACTCGACACTCGGTACTGGGGAACTCGTTCACGAGCTGCTGCAAGCACCCGCTACGGAGCGAGGGGCGCGCGCGTCGCCCGCTGCCTGGCCGACGGACGGACGGACGGGCGAGCGAATGGGACGGATAGACAGACCATCGAATCAGGCAGCCAGGCAGCCAGGCAGGCAAGGCAGGCACAGCCAGTCCACGAGACAGGTAGGCAAGTAGGTTGGTGGGTGGGCGATTGGAACAGTGGGTTAGCAGACAAACGATCAGGCAGCTAGGCGATCAGGCAGGCAAGGCAGATAGATAAGTGGGTAGATGGGTCGGTAGGTAGGTAGGCAGCGGTAAGTAGGCAGGAAGGCAGGTCGGCAGGTAGGCAGACTGGTGAGGCTGAAAAGCAGGCAGCAGAGGGGAAGTGGAGGCAGCGCGCGACTACTGCCGCCTCCGATGTTGCCGCGGAACCGTACAAGGGATCAATAACAACCCCCCCGCCCGCCCTCCCCCCCCGACAGTGGGGGCGGTTAAGCGTACGCGCTCACGCACCCACGGATCACGCGGTACAGACCCAACCTTCCTATTCCGGCAACGTGCCACGACCCGCACATTCTTTCTACCTGCTTGCCTGGCCTATGTGGCCTAACTATACCCTGAACACGTCCGGGGGAATCTTGACAAGCTATTCCCGATACTGCACTGCTTCTGTCTCGTGTCGTTACTCGTTACGCGTCGAACGAAATTTCGAAATTTTGCCCTGTTTTACATTTACCCAATGATTATTTCCACGGCTGAATGAAAATTATGCCATTTTCCCACCGGACAGAGACTCGAGAACTTTTTGTGTACGATCAATTAAATTAGATCCATTTTACTTATTACGAAGTCAAGCTGTATTGATGAATAAAACGATACTACCGTGGAAATTCACCAGAGTCCAAAACATCAAACTCCACCAGAGAGTTCGATTGATATCTATTACCGACATCAAAAGCTGCAGGCGGTACCGTCAATGCAACCCAGTAAAGTTCATCATCCGTTAAAGACACGTAATTCGTGAAACGTCGTAAAGTCGATCTCGCAGCAAGCGTGTTCGATTGTAAAGGCTCGTTGACGACGCATCTAGATCAATCGAGAAGATGGACAATTTAATAGCGACTAACAAGCTCTTCGCAAATCCACGGACATAAAGGTAAGTGCAAAGGTCGTTAAAAAGAAATGTCTATTTTAATCAACATATAAGTGGATATACTCGAATCTACCCCAATCGGTAAAATTGTCAACCACTACCCCCCCTGCCCTGCCCCCTACTTCCCCCCAGTAAGTCAGGCGCGTTCCTATGCACGGGTACTTCATTCGCGCCTGCGTCTGCGTCAGCGCTACGTGGGCGTGTACTGCCTAGGGAACCTTAGTCTACGTTGAGAACCGCCAAGCCAGAGGCACAACGAGTAACTGCTCCAGGTCATCGACCCCACGACTGCAACCATCTTTGCTTCTCTCTCTGCCTCCTTCCCTTCATCCTCCCCAATTCTCCGTCTCAAACTTCTTTACCGACGGGTCTTCTCTCCTCTACCAGCTTTATCTCGTGTATCTTCTTTGCCATTAAGCTTCCTCGTCATTCTCGCCTATCTTCGCCTCACTGACGTTTACGCTCGAGAAGGATGCTGCGCGATCTGTCTCTGATCCCCGGAGAGTGACGTTCGAATAGTTTCCGAGAAGATTCCCAACCCTCAAAGATTTCGCTTTTGATACGCCGCCCGAGGAAATGTCGATAAATTCAAAAAATCCATACGGATCTTGGCTCGCTTGGCTTTTTCGATTTTTCTTAAGTCTAAATGCTGAACCTTGTCTCTTTTTATCTCTCATCTCAATTGTTTCCTTAATCCTTTTTCTTTTTCTTCTTTGTCTTTTATCCTACTTTCTTCGAATACAATTCCTCAATGCACACTGTGCTACCTGTGTGCGTCCTGGCTGCGCGGCCGCCAAGTCCAACGACGTACTTGAATCTAGTCCGAGGCCAGGCGAAACATTCCCGGGAACGCTCCCGGATGGTAGGGATGGCACGAAGTAGTCGAGAATGAATCGAGGGTTGATTGCGCACCCGTCCGGGGGCTGCGCAGGCGTCGACCTCGACGTCGGCGTCGCCCGTAGCCACCGGCTGTTGGTCCGGGATCCGTTGAGCTCTGTGTACACGGTACACGCTGTGTGTATGTACCCTACATCTATATTCTCTGCCCGGAACCCACATTCCTACCTAAGTAGCAAAATCATCGACAAAATGATCTTTGAAGGAGGGGGGAGGGGGGGGGGAGAAAAAATTATCATCGATCGTCGATGCCTAAAATTGTCTGTGCTCGTAGCAAAAATATTTCAAATAAAAAAAATCAAAATATCGATAAATTCAATTTTGACTTGTGAAAATTATTTTTAAATAATGAAATTTCGAAAATCTTTATTATATAATCACGAGTCTGCCAGTCGTAAGGATATTAATTTAATTTTCTTGTTAACCTGCAGGACGAAAAAGCCACGTGAATCGGAAACTAATTTCGTACTGTTGTACAGGTAGAATGGAGCAGGAGGAGGCGAATGGAGTGGAGCAATGCTAATTGCCTTGCTATTAATTAGAGAAACACTTATCAGTAATTAGTGGCAGGTTCACATATAGGCGCACTACGTAGGTCGATTTTGAATCACGTGACTACCTGTGGGTATCGACATGCGTAGGCGCCTTTGTGCACGGTCGTACACACATGCATGGTGATAAAGGGGGACTTGGAAGTGGAGTAGATGGAAAGTTCATTGAATAGAATCGCGAGCTCGAAGTTCGTCTTTGGACTCTATCAATTTCACAATGTTATTTCAGTAGACGCTGACGTTTTCTCGCTATTTCGAATCGACCTACCATTCGTGTTATTATTGTGCGCGATACCTACGATTCAAGCTTGAATAAGAAAAATTTTTATTGACCACGGCGAAAATCGCGTTGAATGATTGATCTTTTTAGTGTGGAAAAATGGTAGAATTAAATTTTGAGTTATAAATTATTTTCTGGACCTGCAGAAGCCCTATTGAGATAAATTAAGGAATTTTACATATTCAAACGAAATGCTGAGCTGTGCTTAGAGAGGGGTAATTTATTTCATGAATAAGATTGAAGATTAGTATTTGCACTCTTATTGCTTCACGTAATGCGAACGTTGATATTAAAAGAAAAAGTGAAATTTCAATTTTTTTTTTTAATTAAAAGTCGGCAAACCTAATTTAATCGTAATAATGACGTAAGGCTCCCGAGAAGTGGCTAGAGTCACGTCGCGTGAAAATCATGAAATATTCGTATTTCGTGCTAAAGTTTCACTGGTAACGAGACGTATCGGATGCATTTTTCGACGATTCTAACAATTCTTTAAAATGCAACAAGAAAATAGGTTGCCTTGAAGTTGGCAATAATTTATGTTTTATGCATAAATTTAATTACGTTATGCTTCTAGTATTTTTTTTTTTTTTTTTTACGAGTGAGAAATTATAAATGAAGAGTATTTACTAATCGATATATACATATACATGTATATTCTTTACCTATAAAACGCGGTAAATTATTTACGTGATAAAATCCAGGTCTCTTTTGTACTTTGCAAATAACCCATTTAACAACGGGAATAAGTCTGCCTGGTTGTCGGACATTTGTCTCTCAGCGGCTAATCGAACTCAAAGAAACACAAAGGAATGGTACAGTCTCTTTGAAAAGTTGTACAACTGGTAAGAGTGACATAAGGGTTACAAGAGAGATTGTCCCACGAAACAATAGAACTTCGAAGAACGATAAATTAGGCCTGTGACACGGAATTACGAAAAGCTTTTTTTTGCAAAATAATATTTCACAGAAATTCAAAAACTCGAATAAATTAAACTTATTAGCAATCTTGAAGATTTTATCAAAATTAAATTACATTTAAGTTTCAGAATAAGGTTGACAATTTTTTTGAAAAAAAAACCAATGCAGAAAAAAGTTTTTTTTACGTCAGGGGATGAGCTCCCTTATATGTCAGACACCACCTTAGAGACGTTATAACGTATTCCGTCCATCCACAGATTTTTAAATTAGCGAGTATGTTTTTAAAAAAAATAGCAAAAGTCAAAAAAATCAATCTTAATATCTGTACAAAACCAGTTGGCATTTGGTATGACAGGTTTAGTTGGCAATATCCCTGACAGGTGAAAAATTTCATTCTTAAAGTTCAAGAAATGATTTATTTTTTTTTCGTTGGAATTCTGATAACCCAAAAAAAATTACATATTTCTAAGGATCGGACGAATAACGTTAATAAAGTAATAGCCGACGTGTGTGTAAAGTTTTCGAAAATTTAAATCCATTTATCGAAATGTCAATGAAATTAACCACATTCCTCGTCGAATAATAAAACGTGCGTAAATCACGTTTAACGTGTCGAAGACTGCCAAGAACCGCCTAATAATACGATCGCATTATGCGAAAGCCGAGGCAAACGCGACGGCAGTGGCAACGACGTTGGCGTCGCAGATGATGACGAAGGCGACGTCGACGCTTAAGCGGAGCTAACAAAAATAATCGTTCGCGATCCACATGTCATACGGATTTAGCTCGGGACAGTTAAACTCGGATCGTGTTTCGTACACAATGGTGCTCGAGACAGTTTACACTTGAAGAATTTGAATTTTGACGCTCTGACAGCTGAGTGCGCAGTGAGAGACAGTTTTTTCTTTTTTTTTTTTTTGATGACACATTGACGATCCGCGCCACAAACAAGCATGCAGAACAACTTAAAGGCATCCGACGGTGAATAAAAAAAAAATGAAAAAATTCTCAAAAAAGCCGATTCAAAGAAGAGGGTAAGGAAGGAAAAAAAATTACGACAAAAATAAAAAATAATATAGGCACTAAGGGAAGCTCACCTATATATGTCTATACAGACTTTGGTAATACTGACACTGTATTTTGAAAATTTAAAAAAATACCGATACACCAAATAATTTCAAAATTCGTGAAAATCTTCGCCAGACGTAACACTTCGAATTTTGTAATTTTCAAAAAATTCAACGTCAGTGATTATAACGCGTTATGTAATCGTAACGTCATATGCCGACGATAAGACAAGAAATTATGCCTTGTGAAAAATTACTATCCGCCAAATGACTTTTTCTTTAATAAAGGCAAAATGTCATTTTCCTCCGTTAAGAGGTCAAACGAAATGAAACATGGACGCAAACATATAAGGGAGGAATGGTCGTACCTACTGGGGTTAATATCGTGGAGCATCGTGACGTACGAAATGCCTTGAAAATAAGCGCTATTGCTATTTCCGTCGACGTTACGTTTTTTTAGAGGTACGAAGAAGACGTCCTCGACTCACGTAAAATTACTCATCTAAATACATATCGCAATTCTAACGATGCGCGGATACCCTGAGGTTAGTTCGCCAAATTATTTTCAACCCGACATGCTTTGAGGTGCTAAACGCCTTAAAGCCGCTAAAATTCGAACACATCAAAAAACCTTAAAACCGTTTGCTTTATATAGACGTAGCTGTATACATATATTCAGTATGTGGGAGAAAAAAGAAATTTTTACTCATGTGATGCATGTGGGAAAATCGCATTGATGACGTAATCACACGGAAACCCGTTTTATTAAATGAAAAAGAAAATTCCTTCGTTTGCTTTTAGGTTACTTTTAGCGAAACATCCGCTGCTAGCGTCGCCGAGCCTGATCGAGCAGTCGGGGCGTCCACTTTAGTGAACACCGCGAACGACCTCATTTGTTAATACGTCAGATGACGTCATCGGGCAGCTAATAACGTTAAGTAATATTTACTAACAGGGTGGCAAAGCGAGCCAGGAAAAATCTAAGAAAATTTCTCGACTGACTTTACGCTCTTTAAGCTGCTCATTTATAGTACGCTGAGTAATTGCTTCTGCAGCAGAGCTTTTATACGCCATTGCTTATTTATACGAAATATTAAAGCTCTCACTGGTTAGGATTCTCATTTTTTTATTAAAAAGAAAATTCGTGCATTAAAAAAAAAGAACGTTCTATTTCAGCAAAATTATAAAAATATAGAAATTTATTTGGGACGAATCTGTCTGATAAGTATGGCTAAGCCAAAGTCAGTGAGACGATTTGATACTTTAAATTTAAATTGACTAGTTAAATTAATAGCCGAAGTATAGTATGCGTATGCCATTATATGTACAGTTTATGCATAAAGAATTGACATTACTATATAATATGTGTAACTATACTATAGCAAAACTATGTCACAAATATAGTTAATAAGTATGAATATAGTATGACCACTGTACAAATCCATACTTGCCATAGGCATGCATTCAAAGTGTACAGTAAGTGTATGGCGAAAGTATACTGGACGTAAAGCTTGTACAGTGTAAAAGAAAAAGTTTGTGAATTAACCTTAAAGTCGATACAACCCACATTTTCCCGCAGTAAATAAAAATGTCCTTTTCGATTGTCAAACAATATATAAAGCTCAAGTAAGAAAAATCTAGGAGCAAATTTTAATCCCACGAATCGTAAACAAACAATTACCAAATTCTGACAGCTGTCAGTTTGAAGAAAATAATTGCTGCGTTGCGAGCAAGTGGATCAAGGACGTACTAAAATTTCGTCCGACGGAATAAAATTAACTGACGACTATTTATAGAGTCTGTTGTCGGTCCAAGATTTGCACTGCTTTTTTTTGGAATTTGACAGTTCGCAAATAATATAATCCTTAAAAAATGACACGTGGACTTTCATCTGATCAAGTAGATGTATGCTAAAGTATAAAAATAAAATATGCATATCAGTCCAAAACCATGTGTATATACACTGTGTGTACAAAAAATTGTATTCAAAGCCACGTGTAGCTTGTTAGAGACTTCGTTGTTTTCGACCTGTCAAAAAAATAAATAAATCCAACACGTGGACCGTTTGTCATATTAACACCATACTCTTTACACACATAACCTATATTTCGGCGATACAAAGTAAAAAATGTCAGACATTGAGATTCAAGCCACAAAATTTCCGTCATATTAGTAAATTATTGATCACATGCTGCCTTTTTCATTCTAAACAAAGTCAATAATTTAAAGTCACTGAAAAAAATCTAATTCAAGTCCAGTCTGAGAAAAGTTAACCCTAAATCACTCTGGACCACTATCCTGTCTTCATATTTTATAGTCAGATTTATTCATCTTGGTCATAAAGTAAATTTTTTTTTATGCTTTACAGTCAAAGCATTTTTATTATCATGGACCAATTTCACAACTGCACCGCCATACCTAAAAGTGTGGTTAGATGTATGGGATATTGCGTCCAAGATTTGTAAGACTTATAACATACTTATCTCATACTTAATACGTGAATTCTTATCTGCCATATATCGAGCCCATATATCAGGTACGCTAGATATATATATATACTTGGGATATACTGCACAAAAAATCCATTTAATCCCCATTATTGCTATACAGTATTGTCTGGCTTTAAATTTATGATCGCGTATCCTTCCCTGTTGTGCTTTTTTATCGTGATACTATATGGTGACTATAGTCGACTCACTGTAAGTTATAAGGAGAATTTTTATTATTGGTAGATATTCTATTTCTCTTGAGAAATTCAGAAAGAGTCTTTGTAACAAACTTTTATTAATTTTATTTATTCGAACCAAATTATTCAGCAATGAATTATACGAAGATACACGCATGACTCATAATCCTGATACTTTGCTCGATTACGAAAAAAAACTTCCAATTAAAAATGTTTCCTTGAACCATTTTCGAAATATAAATGCCCTATTTTTCGTTCCACCATTCCTCATTATACGCGGCAGTTAAAAATTGTACATGCTTCGCGATCTTATTATTATTTCATATTTATTTTAATTGCACAAGTTAAAGAAGATTATAAGGCAGAATGCTCTCAATAGAATTATAACAATAATAAAGACGACCATTGTTCGCTGCAACAGCACGTGGAGCTTTACTCATAATTACGCCTTTGTTATCCCAGACGTATTTTCATATTTTTAAAAGTCCCGCGTATTCTTACGTTCCCAATCCCGTTCCTTCATTCCGATTTCCCAAGCACTCAAAAAAAAAAGAAAATTCTTTATTCTGAATTCCAAATAAAAAAAAAGATTCTCACCCAACAATATATCTGCCCTACGAATATAAGATCGCGAGGTTAATAAATTTAAAAAAAAATCGAAAAATTCCCTTACACGAACCGACGAGTAATTCCAAAAGCTGTAACCCATTTAAGGTCCTAGACGTTGAAGCTCTTAAGAAAGTGGCGCCCCTGTCGTTCAACGGCCACTGAAGACACTCCATCTCGAAAAGCACTTTCGACCAATTCATTAGCTTTACTTTTAATCGCCGTCAACGTTGGTACATCTCGAGAGGCTCTTTGCGGGGAGGCGAGGGGGTCGGGGGGGGGGGGGGAGGCTGTATACTCAAGGAAGAAGATTACAACCCCAAGGAAGCAGCAGAAAATACCCAGAGTTTCTAAGCTCGGAAATATTTTCAGAAAATCTTCGAGCTTCCGTCATTCATTTTCCGCCTTTTCACCATTCGCGTCCTTAATCTCTCTTCGCTTTCTCCTTCGTTCCTTGAACCCCGAGACCCAATTTCATCCCCGGAGTCTACATCCCGCGTGTAAAAGGCTACGGAGTCCATTTACCTCGTTACTCGTATCTTCGCGCGAGATAGGTCCTCGACGGAGGTTACTGCTTAACGAATCTGACTAACGAGGGGATGGAACATCCCCATTGCCGTTGGGAGATTCTCCTTGATCTTTGTAGATAAAATCCGCACCGGCGCCTTATCGTACGTCATAGATCGTTATCTGCCACCTAATTCTTGAAAATTGGATCACGTATTGAAGTGACACATTTTCTACTGGATACGTTTATAAATCGCTTTGATACGTTATTATCGGTAATGATTATATGACATTGATTTTTGTATAACTGGGTTAGAAAATTCTTATTTTTAAATATATAACGTATAAATCGAGGTTTTTTTTGTCGCGGGATTATACGAATTTTGGAATTGTTTTGGGATCGGATTATTTATTAATTTAATATTATTTAATGGAGGACGATTTCAGAATGTCAAAATTAAATTCAGATTCATATTTCAATTTTCTGCATATTCAGTTTTATTAACTGGATTTCCGGCGGCCATATTTGATTTTGCGATACTAGCGCCACGGCGCGGTCAATAGTATTAAGCTTGTAATGTATGGCAATGTAATTCATAGTAATTCAATTATGTAATTTGTTATTCAAAATCGCATTGTCGCTTTTAAACGAACGTCGTATACCCTGTGTACGTAATTAGTAGAACTGTAAATATGTGTTGACTATAATTTTTTATCTTGATTGGAAAAATTATTTGTGACAAGTGAAAATTTACTACGTTAATATACATAAATATGAATTCAACGAGATATCCCGAGGTTATGATTATCAGAGCGATATTTTAATCTTAAAATTTTCAGAAATTTTTCCTACTTATTTCTCACCGTGTAGACATTCGTTTCTACGTGACGAAATCCTGGACACTCGGAACTACAATCTACTGCTGGCACACTGCCAGCTACTGCATTCTACAGAAATCAATCGTTGCCGGTAGTGGTTTGTTGGAAAATTCAAAAGGGGCAAATTTCTAACCTACGCGATACAATGGTTCATTGATATCAGTCGTTTTAATTCTGTAACTTAGCCAATTTCGATTTCGAGCTGATTAAAAGCAAATCTAACGCGGGAACAGATACTGAATTGAAACGAACAACGATTGCTTATCTAATCATTGAAACGTTAATCGCTCCTCTGAGAACTGTACCTTTGAATTCTGTATAAATCTCGACAAGCCATGTACAAAAAATTGATCAGCGAAAATTGGTAAAAGATTTTCATTTAAATAATTAATCACTTTAATTACGTAGCAATAAGTCTTTTTCTTTCTAATCGAATCCTATCGAAATGAAACGTGTATTAGAAATTTTCAATCAAAATTATGTAAAATCAATTTTACATTTTTGCATATACATGTATGTGCAATAAATGTCGAGCTAAATAGATTTAATTTCATGTACAAATATATGGAACACACGTTAGCTGAAAAATCCATTTGACGACAGAAAAAAAAATGATTCATAGCTACAACGTCCACAGGACCATTAGAAGTCTGTGCTGCTATATCGGTAAGCTATTTTAGACGAGAGCGCAAAAGTCTGTTAAAAAAAATCTGAAATCTTATTGCTCCATAATAAAATAGAAAAAAAAAACCACAAACGAAAATCTTCGATCCCAGAAGTTCCAGTACTCAAAATAGACGTTGTAGGAATCGATGGAAAGAGAGTAAAAAAAAAGTACAAAACAAAGAGAGAAACAGAATAATCAGAGCAAATAGACTGCACTTGGGACACAACATGAATTATGCAATAGGGTTTTATCTACTTGCTGTCAGAAAAAAAAAATTAAATTCATGTATACAAAATACTAACATTGAAGTACCAGGTGTTCAAATATCACACGTTCCCTTTATATCATAAATTTGATCACCGTAGTAAATTTGAATCGCATTGGCGGTTTATTTAAAATTACTAAAAATTTGCGCAAGCGCAATTGGAAACTTCAATTTCGCGCATGCGCTGTATCGAGACCGGAAGTATCGAAGGCAATCGTTATTGTTTCCATCTACGTCCTCAAGTTGCGTAAAAACGAAAAATTTCTTATTACAATGATAAATTCATGAAACGGTTCCACGTGTTTCATACGTCATCGCAGACGTTTCCGTCAGTTCACGTTTTAAACCTCCCACCCTGTACACGTGTCTTTACGTTACTATCAGATATCGCGTACGATATTTTTGTTCTCGATTAACTGTAAAAATTTAGCATACCTATTAATAACGTACAATGTAATTACAATGATAAATTCATAAAACATTTCCACGTGTTTGGCACGTCATCGCAGACTTTTTCGTTCGTTCACGTTTTACACCTCCCATCCTGTACACGTGTCTTTAGGCTACTATCAGATATCGCGTACGTTACTTTTGTTTTCGATCGACTGTCAAAATTCAGCATACCTATTAATAGCCCGTTGACGCATTAACATCAGTTCTCAGACTAACGTATTATGGTTCCTAGGATGATACAGATAAATAGTTATCTTTCGATATATCGATCTTTCAACAATGACTACACTTAAAGGGTCTCGTGTGCGATAAGACAAACGGACAAAGCGAACATTGAATAACACGTGGAAATTCGAAACGCACGTGGCACAAGTGACGCACGTGCCCACGCGTCAAAACAATAGAGCATCGGGGCAGAACTTAATTAGCTTCGAAACGGCAATAATTGAATATGGAAAAAAAATGATAATCCGAAAAGCAATTATAGCAGTGTGATTTTTAAAATAAACAGAATCAAGGAAACGTCACAAAACTCAAAGGACGACGCTTTTCAAGTATTGTGATAAAATATAACGTAGATCCAATTTTGTAAAATGCTGTGTTGTCCTGATAAATTATCGACGTGAGATAAATTTTCATTGGTTCAATTTAAATGCAAATGACAAATGACCTAACCTAAAAAACGTAAAGACGCTGTCGATTGGAAATACACGTAATTTCATAATGGTTATCATAGATCCCTGATAATAATATTACGCTGGAATATCACATCTGTGAACATGTCCCGTTAGGAAACGTTATCTGTTCCATACTTCATATTATCGCAATCACGAACTGTCACGTATGCTAGAGTCCGTAATGTCGAACGATATAACTTAAAAACTAATCATTAACGATGCGATCAGTAATGTTTTGGAAAGTTTTCTTTCAATTAAATTACCAACTGCCGTAAGCTATTCAAAAAAAAAAATGTAAGCAGCGTATTTTCCTGTAGACAACAAATCGAAATTCTGAATAACAACAGAAATTTGAATATTGATGGTTAACCATTGCTTGAGAAAATAGTATCTATACTATAACGATGTGATTCTGAATTGACAATTAAAAACGCACGACTGAATTGCAAAAAAAAAAAGCAATCAGCTTGTTTTTAAAGTGAGAAAAATGTATATACAAAATTTGATTTACCTTTTTCACAATTAATTCATCCCTCAATCTCCGTTTTGTGTTTCCAAGTGAACCAATAATACTTTGCACCCTTGTTAAGCATAATCATCTTCCACTCATGATATAATTTCTATTTACACGTGACACAAAATTACCATTTCACCTCACTCAAGCTTGCGTGCTCGATTGTAGAGAAATTAAAAAAAAACTTTCTCCTGCTACAAAATCCAAAAACTGGATCTACGATCCATCAACGGTCGTAAATATCGCGGTATAGATAATTCAGTTTTTATTTTGACTTACCGGAAAAGGACACAGCTCATCGTGCAGCAGAACCCAGCGTCGAGCGTCCCGTCGTCCACCAAAACACAAGCACGTGGAATACGGGATCATGATGTAAATTCTTTCGAAGCCCGTTGGACGCGCTCACTAGGTGGCTATAGCGAGCCAGGCGCTGGAGGACCGGCGTCCCCAGGTCCCTCCGTGACGTCCGTGACGTCCGTGACGGCCGCGAGACGAAGCACCAGGAGCGATATGTGCATCCGAGTGGCGCGCCAACTAGCGGCAAGTCTGCGCACTTCTCGGTTTACGGATCGATCAGAGACTATCGTTCCTCTTAGGAAAACTGCCAAGATTCTCCATGAGGAAGACGAGGAAGAGCTGAGTAAGATTGTCAGGATTGGTTTTCCACTATCAGCGTTTCCTACTTGGCCGACTCAGCATCCTGGAAGACAAGAGCAATAATTCAGAGAAGCACTACGTCATAATACTTGAAAATATATTAAATTCTATGGACGATCCGTTTGATCTTACTCGATCTCGCTTTTAATTATCACGAGTATTAATTGATTATTAATTTAAAAATTGTGTATAAAGGAAGAAAAAACAATAGGCTGTCATTCTTTATGTTGTCAACGAGGACGACATACGTTTTGAAAATAACTTTATACAATAGTTCCCCAGTGATCGTTATCGCGGATTTTTAAAGGAGTCCTGGAGAAATGGTCAAGGAACTAGGTTCGCTTTAGCGTGACGTTTAATTTTAGAACAAGCTCGCGTGCAACCAATGGCTGTTCACAGCGGCTCGCCTCAACGCAACGTAGCGACACTTGCAGTATCGATCCAACTGGAAAATGTCTCGGAGGATGTTTTATGCGTGCATCATGTGGCTGCTTTAAAAGTTCTCTGGCAATATTTTAGAAATTTTATACATTTTTTAAAACCCATATTAATTGGGTTTTATTTAGGGTTCGTTTAAAATACCGGTAAAAATTAAATGCCAGCCACTGTTCTTTCGCTGTTCGCAAAAGATGCGACGAGAATGAATTAAGAAAATGACTAGCAGTATTTCCAAGAAATATTTTTCTTAATAATAAAAGATTCATATTTTACCTTTGACAATCTTCTATCGCGTTCTGACGTATCATGATGCCCTCATGACCTCCCGAAATTCCTGAAGGAACTCCGGCGTCCAATTACGTAGTAACGGTATCATGTTTCCAGCTGAAAAAAAAATTGTTTGAAAATAAAAAATACGAATTTTTAGGAATTTATACAATCTTTAATTTTGCGCTTCAAGAATCGTGCAAGCAGTATTTTCACTTGATTGAGATTCATTTTAAATCTTTATGTCCGCTGCGTATGAGAACCAGAAATAGCCGTGGGTAATTTCCTAACACTAAACGTACCATCGACCGGTCATTTGACCGTTTTAAAGCCAAAAATACGTTTATAAAAATTGTCGGTATGTTTAATGTTAAATAGAAATAAATAATTCTAGAAATAAAATACTTTGAATATTATTCAGTGTAGCACCAAATTTTACGGAAAGGATTCTTTGTCATTTGAACTTTCTGTATGAGACGTTAATGAATAAGATGAAATTACGGAGTCAAAAGTTATAATGTTCTAAGGGTGAATCTAAATGGGTTTTCAAGTTCATGCTCAGATTCTCTTTTCCCTTAGATTGCTAATGTTACTTTATATAGTTCATTCATAAGCTTAATGTAAGAGTCCTTTGACCTAATATTTTATTCATGGTTGCCTATATTTCTAATTTATCTCCCGATCTTAGAAACCACTTCAAAGTACAATATCAAATTGTTTATCAGACGTTGCCAACAAATCAGATTTTTCTTGCATGCTACAAAACAGTATTGTATCATACAAAAACATTAAAAATAAAAATATAGTGATCCGCACAGGATTTCATTTATACGATTTGTCGTTATCTTCCGCACTTTGAGTGCCTTTTATTTTAATGAAGTATTTGCTAATAATATTCTACATGCTCAGAGTTCTTTTTTTTCTAAAGCTTCTATTGTTATGTATCGTAAAACCAGTTTTATTAATATTTAAAAAAATTTCAAATATATGATATCTGATTAATTAGCGTATGAATATTATGTAAACTGAATCATAATCTACATTAGACTAAGACAATTACAATACAATTATGCTTGTAATTACATTACACCGCAGGTGTGGCAAAACACATATGCAAATGGCTATATTAAATATCAGCTAATTATCCCACAGCTTTTCCAAAATCTTTATATTACAAAATGTTGAAAGATTATTCGCAAATATGATTTGAAAATGAGAATAGAAACTTTAGAGAGTAGCATATTCTAATTAGGGTGTATAAAGTATTATACACTCAAGGTCCTTTGACACTCCCCAGGATGGGTTAAGGATTAAATACTGCTATCATCATCATTACTCAGTAACTTAAAAAAACGGAAGCACGATTTGGTCATTGTAAAATTCTTCTTTCTACCTTTTAGTTTTACTGTTATATAAGGGTGCTTTCACAAAGTCAAATCGGCTATTACAATCAATCAGTCTATATGTTTCTCGTTAAAACTCTCTTTGGGTAACTGCTTCTAGTCTTAATCCTCAAGGTATTTTGTTTCACCCCGCATAATTAAAATATCCTATTAATCTTTGGATCTCTTAATGTGAAAATCTGGCAAATATTCAAACTATAATTTGAATGAATTATTTCCTGTCCTTTCTATGGTAGCCACTTTTTAAACACAAGTGTTTCATTATTTTGGCATATTCCAATTTAAAAATAAAACACTTGTAACTTCTCAAAATGTAACTACCATAGAAAGAATAGGACACATTTCATGAAACACTTATATCTGCATCATGGACTTGTAATGTTGAATAATCATTAGGATCGCATTGAAAACTCTATTCCATCTAAAAGGTTTGAAGTACAATGATAGAAACTGCATCATGAACTTTTTGCTTACAGCACTAACGAAAATGTACAAAAGTTTTTAAACTGATAATTTATCCTGTGTTACTTGATTGCCATTTTCGACTAAATTGCAGAATACACCTTTTGTTTAAAGTTAGCTATGGATTGTTTAATTTTTTTTATGCAGTTTTTTGACATTTATCCAGAAATTAAATTAGCAACTACAACTCAGGTACAATATATTTATATTAACAATATAAAACTTATATTTGCATTTGGTTGAAATCAAACTAAATAATAGAAGCTTAATGTTTTCAAAGCTCCAGTTACGTTACATTTATTATAAAACATCAAACAAAGCCGTTACTTTGTGTCATGCTATGAATGACAAGAGTTATAAAGTGGAACACTTACCAGGTTACAATTCTGCTAATACGGTACCCTCATTTGATGCTCCATTTTGTTTAACGAACAAAAATATATTTTCATTCTTTAATTTTTCATTAAATACTTTAATTATAATTGACGTACACTGACTTACTCCAACAACTATCATTAATCATCATTAGCCACTACTTTACACGTGAGTCTCGCAGCTCGACCGGTTTTGTTTATCATCCTAGTAATATTTAGGGATTTTTAATGTATAGGTCTGACGTTTATGTAAAAATTGTTTGAAGTATTCAACTGAAGGACAATTTAAAATTGCAAATTAGCTGCATTAATTAGCATAAGTTACCCGGTGCTATGCTAATTTTCCAAAATCGTTTTCTTGAAATTAACATGACTTTAGCTGACTTAACTTTAATCTGTGTCCCGCCATGTTTGTCTTTGTTGGTTGGGCCTGCGCACACCAATGCGCAGTAACCAGATCACATAACCTGTTGGAATATTTGTATATAGTCTGATGTAGTCTGAGTTTTCTGTCATAATTCTGGTTGTACAGAAATATTAAACAGTCATAATTATTATAAAAGAAATGTCAGGCGATGTAAATAAAAAAAGAAAAAAAAGCCCATCGCATCCATTATCGGTAAAGCAAAATGCAATAAAAGAATTAAATAATGGTGTGCCAGTTTCTGTTATTGCAAATAACCTGAACGTGACAAATGCAACAGTAATGTTGTGGAAAAAAAATGAAAATAAGTTGAATGAATGGCTTGAAGAATGCAATAGTGA
>JARPRH010000552.1:210178-228794 GCA_031763665.1 Calameuta haemorrhoidalis | reverse complement strand
CAACATTCTAAATTATCTACTCAATCACAACAAAAACCTATCGAAGGTACATCTAAGGAGCACTCTAAAAGAATTTCCGAAAGACCAAGATCGAGTACTGGAAAAACTGAACAAAAATATATGAATACTTCGTCTGAAATATCAGAAGATATTGAATCTGTCTTTACTTCAAATACGAGTTTCAGAAATAGAAGTATTGCATCTAAAAGTGACAATATTAACAATGCATGTTTTTTACATACAGAAACTTCTTCTCAACAATCAAAGATTAAAGAGCCCGAAAAATCTCTTTGCAATACTCAAATCTCAACAGACCCTAGTAAATCCATTAGAAGTGCCGAGGATATGAATTACATTGAAAATTCTTCAGAGCAAAGCAATGTTACCAACGTTCCAAAAAATGAGGAGGCATCATTTCAAAGTGTCATGAATTCGAACACTAACCAAACAAATACAAATGGGGAATCACACAATTCATTCGATGGTTCATTTTCAGAAGTCATTATGGATCCTAGAAAGATCTCATTTAGAGATGACAGCTACACGCAGCAAGAAGAGTTTTGTGATTTAGTAACACCAGACGTTAATTTGATGCTTCCGTCAAAAAGAAAAAAGCAATTATTGCAAGGAAATGATACCGAGGCTGATGTTAGAAATACAAAGCACAAACCATCGGTAAACATGGAGACTACCGATGCAGGCATTCAATTGGTTCGTTTTAAATTTGAGCATGTAAATCAAAAATTTGTTGAGTATATCTAATTTCAAAAAGTATATATTTTTAGCTACATCCCGCTGCATTGCATATGCAATTTCAAGCCGAGTTGCATCTTCTGGATTCTTTTAATGAATCATTGAGACAAGTGATGGACGTTGAGAAATGTCTCCACAACGTTAAACACGAACAGGAACAAGAGTTGTTGCAAAAGCAAAAACAAACTAATGAAACGAAGAAACATTTAACAGTTCCGCAAGCGAATAAAGATACAAACGATACAGAATGTCACGCAGGCCGAATTAAAATCGAGTCTGACGTTGCGGGTGAGTTCACATAAATTCCACTGATTATCAATTACCCAAGTAGCATCGAATAATAACTTTATGTTTTTAGCTTTACGAAATTCGCACAAGAACAATTTAGAGGATACGGGTGCTGGAGATGTTAGAATTCCAAAAAAGACAAATGACCTTCAAACAACAGATTCGGATGGCTTGATGGACCGTGCTGCTCAGTCACAGAGAATGGCGGAGGAATTCGATGAGACTTTAAAGAAACAAAGTAAATCATTAGTAAAAGTAGCGGAAGTTCAAACGCAAACTGTAAATGATATCGCGACTCAAACCGATGTTCATTTTCGTCGACATAATCTACCTGATCGGTTTCGCGAATTCTCTGGCATAACGTACGAAAGAGGTTCCTCGATACCTTGCGAAATTCCACAATTATCCCTAGAATCACTGGATCAGGTCGAAGAATTGGATCAAATCGAAGACGTTTCCTTACCAAGTAAATTGAGAACAATGTCCGAAATTAGTATGCACGAAACAACCTCGTCTATAAAGACAGAAACTGGCACGGAAATTAGTATTTCTACAAGGGGCGTCACTTGTTCCTTCAACAAATATTTGGATTTAGAGGTATGGCTCATATTCTTTACAACTATTCTTACTACAAAACTTAATATTCCCTGTGCTTTCAGATGGCTCAATTAATAAAGGATGAGAAGCAACGATACGATAAAATCGAAATGTTATTTAAGTCGCGTGAAAAAACTCTAAATGATCGTACCAGAAAATTGGTTAAATTGGAGGAACAAAAGCGTGCATTAAGAGACACCGGTCAAGATAGTCGTATTAGTTCAGTGAAAAAGAAGCAGAGGGCTTTGTTACTGAAGCTGCAACAAGAAAAAGACGAGATGAATAGGTAAGATGACATTTGATTGTCATACATGAAAACAAACATTATCTAACATATATATATTTAACTTGCTGCAATCTTCATTGATGTAGGTTAAAAGAATTGCATAAAATGGCAAGTCAGGAACGTAAACTTATGTTGCAAAAGCAACGAAACATGTTTAATCCTCAAATGTCAACGAAGAATATTTTAACCAAATTGAAGAGGAGTGCAGATAGTCAATCGCCAAGGCGGCTGTCAGGACCAATGAAGGGTTATGATATTAGAAGTAACAGTTCCATGAGCTCATTAGTGGATTCCGATAAGTCTCAAGTGGATCGATCTCAGATGGGAATTAAGTCACAAGTATCTGATACGAGTTCCCATAAAGTCGAGAGTAAATTTATGAGATCAGATTTGGATACATCTATGCAGGAGGTATATATTTATGCCATTGCAAATACGTATTGCATAAATCTGTCACTTTATATAAACACGAGTAAATCCTTTGAAATTTTCAGAAGCTCGATCGTTCAAGCGCTGATAAGTTTGACCAGATGATCGAAGAATCCATTGCATACGCATCGAAGTCCGACAAGTCGGACGATTTGGGAGACATTGATGGGAAACAACAGAAATTTTATTCTCGGACACAAAAGGGTGACGCGAAATCGAAATACGAATTGAAGTCTCGTAAATACGAGGACAAAATGCCTAAAGCAGATGTGTTATGCCTGAAGTCACATCGTTTTGACATTAATTCCACAAATTCCATGCATGGAAAATCTGTGAATGTAGATAGTCAGTGTAATCTGCACATCAATCTACAATCAAATGATTTTTTGAATCTAGTGCCACACAACACTGATAAGTCAATTTGTGAATTCGTGAAATCAGAGTCTGATACTTTGATTGAAGAATTATCTCGCAAGTCCAAGTCATCTGTAACTACTGCAGAGAATAACTGCCAGGGTATAAAACCGTCACGGGATCGAGAACAAAGTATAAGAAATTCATTTCCTGAAACTGGGATAACGAAGGGCAATTCAGATACTGCGGAGGAATCAAAGTTGAAGAAGTTAAAATCGTCACAAATTGCAGAGAATGATAATACGTTGTTGGGAGCTTCTAAGACATCAAAAAAGAATGAAAAATCTGTATTAATAGAGAAAGACAATTTGAAAAAAACTCATCATTCCGAAAACAAGCCCAGCTCAAAACGTAAAGGTTCTCGGAGTCAAAAGACAAAATTGTCATCGGACGTTTTGGAAGAAAACGTTTTAAGGACAAAGTCAAGCTCACACTTCTCCGAAGAAATTGTTAAGCATCATGGAAAACGATCAAAGATGGAAAAGGAAAGTGCGCAGGCACTTAGAGACGATGAAAATTTAATATTAGAAGGACTTGACTTCAACGACAGTCACAGTTCCTTGCAAGCATTATTGAAACACTCGCGAGTCGTTAAGGAAAACAATTATAAATTATTAAGGGACATAGCGAACGAGCACGAAGCCAACGACAACATTTCAGGAAAGAATTTTTCTGAAAAAAGTTTCGAGAACTTTGAGAATGGCTCTCGCAGAGAAGATGGAGATCTGCAGAATTTAGGAAATATTTCAACAAGATCCCAAGTCAGTACGTTCACGATATCTCACCATAGCTCGGCAGACAGTGAGAAAAGCTATTCGAGATCCGTGGTCATTCGTGCGCAGGATCATCAATTTAAAACCTCAAAAAAGCTCGAGCAGTAAGTAACTTTTTCAGACGATCCTTTTGTCATAGCAAAGAATTAACATTTTTTTGGCAAGTATTCAAATAGTTATTTAACAATTTTTACTTCCTTTTTTTCTCGATAACGTCATCCCGTAACGAATAAGCGAACCAATGCGCTACAACCACATATAAGAATTCTAATTATAAACCCAAAATATGTATTCGCCATAAGGCGAACATTGTAAAAATAGATTCGCTGCAGCAGCGATCCGCATCGCATCGTAATCACGGTGCTCCTGTTTTAGAAAATTCTTTAAAGTTTTGTTGATGCTCTTATTTGAATCTATCTGTGATACGCGCTGAAGGATTTTGTAAAAAATTATATATTTCGCAATGCTCAGACGAAGGGATAATTTTTCTTTAGAATATTGGGCGCCCGGGAGACCGCACTTGCGTCACGAAGAAATTGCGTGGAAAAGTGGATCGCGTGGCATGCACGACTTCGTGCCGAAGAGAGTCGCATAGCACGCATGGAGGAAGCTGCGTTCAAGCTTGTTAGTGCCACTTCTAACGCTCTCTCTTATCATGGTAAATTATCTGTTATCCCTTACCTTTGTTTCTTTCGTTTTTTTTTTATTTATTTTGAGAGAACAATACTTTTCGCAGATACTACTGTATCGTCCGACACGAGTGATGTTGAAGGGAGAGTGGAACTGCTGACAGAAAATTTGGCAGAACGACGTCTAGAAATGGCCAGACTTAAAAAGGAGGCCAGGAAACAGGCTAAGCAGAGACTTCGAGCTCTTGAAACAAACCTGCTTAATCAAATTAAGGTACAGTTAGTTAATGAGCCATTAAATTAATTTTGAGGGAAGCTTCGCTATTTTATAATTAATTACGTAATTTTGTGTCTTTTCGTTTTCCATCGTTTTATAGAAGTATGACACAACGATCCATGAAATGCGAAAAAAATTGGAAATGAAAAAAGAAGCTATTAAGGACAATAATTCGGAAAAACTTGCAATCGAGTCTATGTCGCTGGCTGATTTTAAAGTTCCGAAAATTTCCACGGAGAGGATACAAGAAATTTACAGGAGCAGCGATCTGTTACGGTCCAGATCGGAATCTGATTTACTTTCTGAAAAGGGCCACGAGAAAACACGAAAAAGTAGTTACTCTGCGGAATACGATGAGAAAAGGGAGGAAAGTGGATCTCAAAAATCTAGCAGGTCTCTCGAGAACAGAAATCTTATTATGTCAGAAGCTTCAAATTCGGAGAAAAAAGATACGAGCCGTAGCAACCGATCCCTCTTTGAAGAAGCGAACACTCGTGCGTCATCCACGTCCGAAAATAATTCTATCATAAACAGCTGTCAACGTGTGCCGGAGCCAGTTGAATGTGAAAAATATAAATCTAAGCAAACGGCCCGACCCGATGCAGTTGAAAATTTAAGTTCTTATTCTGGAACACGATCAGATTTTGAAGAGATATCAGCAAAAACTAATTCTTGGTTCAGTGGACAAAGTTCAAGATATGATTCGAGACGAACACCGTGTACAGTGCCAGACTCTTCTCAAAATAATGCATTGGAAACTGTTTACAGTCAAATTGGAGTACCAATACAAAGTTCAGACCGGCTGCAAACAATTTCTGGAATTAACAGTGCAAACAATTCTAACGATACTGCAGTGCTTCTTTCTAAATCTGATCAACTTCAAATCGTATCAAATTCCGAAGAAGGTGGATACCAGTTAGAATCAAGAACCCAAAAAGTATTAGGCACAGCTACGTTAGTCGATGAACTTAATTCAAAAAGTAGTATTTCTTCACAAAGCGGCGTGGAAGAAGTTCCAGCGAGTCAAACGGACAATCCAAATTTTGAAAAAGAAATTTCGAAAATATCCTACGACAACGAAATAAGTTCTGTCGTCGATGACGTCAAGCCCGAGGAACCAAGTAGCGATATGCAGACGGTTTCCCACAAATTAAATATTCTTGAATTGAACAATAAGAATTTGAATGACGACATAAGTACTCTTGAAAATGACCTTAAAGCTCTTTCGGAGATGATGTCACGATTTAGTAAAACGTCAGATGAGAAAGTCAAAATTGAAGCTGGCCTGAGATCTGCAGATCCTATAATTACCACGGCTGAAGACACTGAGAAAAATACATCGAAAGATGTGTCTGAAGCATCTTTAAAATTCGATTCCTATGATACCGGGAAAAAATCAGAAAGTATCATAGACACGGTTGAACAACCGATTTCAGAAAGATCAGATTCAATTTCCAAAGAAATATTTTCAGACATTAACGTGAAAGATAAGTCGCATGTTGGACCAAAAATTCACAGTAGCGATTTGATATCAAAAGTAACGGAAGACGTATTTAAAAAAGTTAGCACAGAAAACAATTTGGTGTCCGAGACAGAAAATGAATTTGACTTTGAAGCGAGAAGCAAGCAGATATTAAACGAAATTGAAAAATCTATAATATCCGAGCATATTAAATCTTCTGACAATGAATTAAACGTTACAAGCATTTTGCCAAACTTAGAAACCAACGTGTATCAGTCACAAGATGAAAACATTGAATTGTCAAATACAGCAGAGTCTTTGAAAGATCCTGTTAAATCTATTTGCAGTACAATTTCGGAAATAACCGAAGCCAAGGAAACTGCCGTAGTGGAAGATTTGAATAAAGAAGCACAGAAATTCGATATCGATAATAGAAACGATCCATCGTGTACAGCAAGTGTTAAAGATTCTACTACAATATCCAAACCTGCACCAGGTGATAATTCGTCACGCGTCACCACGAAATTTATATCCGAAATACCTGAAGAATCTGTTACCATATCTTCGCGTAAGGGAGCCGGAGATTCTGTTACTAATTCTTATATTTTATCAAACGAAGATGAATTCTTGAAAGCTGATTACTCTGAAGCTTTGAATCAGGAGTCAGTGAAACTTTGTAGCGAGATACCTTTGCCTTTATCTACAAAATCTCTGAAAGAAGATGAACTGGGTAAAGTTGCTCAAGAAGTGACAGAAGCAGTGAGAGACTCAAGTGAATATTCGCAAGGAGTCAAGAGCGAGAAGACAATTGGAGAAAAAGAAGATGATAGCAATTTAATTGAAAGGTCGCAGAATCTTGATGAGTTAAATTTGGCAACTGCTGCAAAGTCTTTGCTTGTCACAGAACAACGTGAGAAAAATCCAGATGATTCATTAGAGCTTAGCACAAAACTTAATTACGATGATGAGGATAATATTTCTAGTAAGCAATCGAACGAGTATGATGAATTTTATGTCAAATCAAGGGATGTTTCGATTAAATCAGCTGTGGATCAAGATTGGACTACTTCTGACTCTTTTGAAATTCAGAAAATCATTGATGTAACCACGGATTATGATTGTGAGAAATCAGAGTTGCCGCAGTTAAACGTAACTTTGGAAAACAGTGGAATTGACAAATCAACTTCAAAAAGGATTTTCTTGGATGAGAATGCTGACTATTCTTCGTATTATGCAGATGGTGAAACCATAACTGATAATATCGATGAGTCTGTACTTTTGCCAAAATACGAATCCACTAAGATTGAAGATCTGGATATTAATTTGGAGGATTCAAACATCAAGAAAGATTTGTCCAAGAATGCGAATGAATTTCATCACCCGTTAAATCTAATTGCTGGGGAAGAGAGCAATAAAGAAGATGCTAAGGAAATTGAAAGTAAAGAAAGTTTAGATGATATTCCACTCTCCGTAACTAGAATTCTTAATAAGGTTGAAAGTGAAGTAGAGAAAAATCTTAAATATGAAAAAGATAAGTGTACCAAGATAGTTAAGAGCTCTGAAAATTTGGAAGATGCGACAAGTGTCAAAGAAAATATTAGTGATAGCGTATCGCAGAAGCCGCACGAAGAAAATTTGGAAAATAGAGACAATTTCGAAAGTAATACCGAGAGTGCTTTAAAAAATTTGAAAATAGAAAAGAAAGAACTATCGAATGTCTCGACAAACTCTGATGCTCTTGAACATGCTTCACCCTTGCCTCTGATAAGTATATCCTTATCTGTAGAGATCGAGGATAGCGATGGGACACAAAAAAAATCATACAAATCACATGACATAATGATTGAGGAACTGGAACCAGGAACTTTGGAAAGTGAAGATTTGCCTGAATTAGAAATTGATGCAAAGATAGAATTACCAGACACAGAAGAATTGCCTTACACTTCGGCTTTAGCTTTGGAAAATATTTTTGAAGAAAATGAAGAAAATGAAGAAAGATCGGTGGACCAGACTGAAAGAGAAGAAGCTGCTGTAGTTATAACGGAAGAACAAATTGAGTCTCCGACATGCAATCGGCTGAGGAATTCGAACGATGAAGAACTTGATAACTTGATTGAAATTGTCGAAGATAAATTGGACGTTATCAATATGATCGCTCTACCTGGTGACTCAAAATTGATGAAATCTGAGTTTGAACGGTTATCACCTTTAAAGTCAATTACGTCAGACGAATTCCAGAATGAAGTTATCGGAGACCAAGTGAAGGAGGAGCAAGCAATGTCTTTGAACAAAGCTACACAAAAAATAATTGAAAAGACACAATATGATTCTGGATCAGATTTACAAAAACTAAGCCACAGTGATAATGCTGGTAAAACATTTGAAATAATAAAAGATCCAGAGTACGAAGATATTTCAGAAGAGAGTCTGGAAGTGTCTGAAATCTTAGACAGGTCCGAGTCTCAAAAGTCGTCGGTTGGATCACAAAAGAGTGAAACGATAGCGGAGAAGTACGAAGCAGGTCAAAAGTCAGACGAAGTTTTACGTATATTGGATGAAATATCAAAAAAATCGGTAGCAAGTTCTACAGAATTATTACAAAAGCCTGAAGAACATCTTGATAACGTAGACGTAGTGATACAAGTTTTCGAGAGCATTACGCCAGAATTCGAAGGCGGATCGAATCGAGGTGACGTTCTTTTAGAAAAGTCAAAAAGGGATTCGTTTTCGAAAGATTCAAAAGTAAACGGAGTAACGCCAGATTCTTTGTCGGTAATAAAATTGAGCGACGTCGAGGATTCACAGATTCGTCCTACCAAGTCGACCGATTTACCGGTTCAAGTATCCGAAGTCCCATTAAAGTCTGAGCAATTCTCTGAAAAGCTCGATGATGTCTCACAGAGACGCGACGTCGATGCATCTTCCGAATCTAGCGAAGGAGTTGACACTCCGAGAGGAGTTTCTGAGATCGAAATGGATTCACCGAGAAATCTAAATGAATCAAGACTGGACGTTGATGCTCTGGATGATGATTTGCTGGGAAATGATTTGGTCAATACGAACGCAGAGGCTAAACCTGAATTGCACGTTGCTCCAATCGTTACGACGTCCGAAAAGGACATCGAAGCTATGATCAACAAATTAAAAGGTATTCGTTTTCGAATTGACGTACTTCTTATATTTTTTTCTTATCGCTATCAGTTACTGGAATTGCACGCAAATAATACATATGAATTTGACGTTGATGATATTTAATTTTGTTGGCGCATTGTTATATTAATCAATCGGGTCATCGTATTCAGTGATTGGCTACATTTTTGCAAAATTATATTCCTGGGAAATACATCTTTACTAATTTCGATGACTTCCACTGGCTTAGGAGTATATGGATTCATGAAATTTATGAATTTTATAATAACTAGCGTGACATTTTTTGTTTGAAATTATTCACAATTTGACAGAGAATTTGACAGGAATTTGGAATTTTTCATAAATTGTTCAATTGGTCTTTACACAAGTGCAATATTAGTGATCGTTGATCTTATAATGTGGTTTTATGTTGAATTAGGCCAAAATTACACGTAAAACGAATGTATCTCTTAATTTTTATAAATCTGCAACAATGTAGGCCATTGATAATTCTTGGGCCTCAAACAATTCTTTTTTTTAATTCCTGCAACACCAAGCTTTCAAATGGAGTCTCATCGATGACTATAAACAGTAACAGCGCTTAATCATATGCTTATAGGAGAAAATGCATCTTAATCGTTCAATGGCTGGTTCGTTACACTCTATATGTATAATGTGACAATTACTCTCTTCACGATTATAAAAATAAGCAATCATAGACATTTTGTTATCCGATTACTTTCATTATTTTAAATTTTGCTCAAAATCCTTTTATTACGATGATCTACAAACTCAA
Source organism: Calameuta haemorrhoidalis (assembly GCA_031763665.1). Classification (NCBI taxonomy): domain Eukaryota; kingdom Metazoa; phylum Arthropoda; class Insecta; order Hymenoptera; family Cephidae; genus Calameuta; species Calameuta haemorrhoidalis. The sequence continues at coordinate 218,961 of JARPRH010000552.1, read as the reverse complement.
AGTCAATAAAAAATATCTTAAAGCTCCTTATTTTTTCTTAGTAATTGACTGATATCTGCAACTTCATTGTAACGCATGATTTTCCATTGTCACATTTTTCCATCTGAAAAATTCTGTTGAAAAACCAGGAAAATAATTAGAAATTAAGTGCTGTTGTAAAAACGTTAGAAATGAATACGCAAAACTAGATTTTTCTTAAATCTGATGAGCGTTCAAAATCTTAGGTTCAAGCAGAGAAGATAAAGCACGTGTGTGCGTATGTGGTCATTTGATATTTTTTGCAAAAAATAAACTTTTGGTAGGAAGAGTTAACTAGAGTATAAATTATTTTTTTCGTGCTTCTGTCATTTTGAAATAAGAAGTAGTTAATATTGAAAAGAAATTTTCTTGTGCAACCTTTGCTCTGAAATTTAAAAAATTTTCAAATTTGTATAAAACTGGAAACATTTTCTGATACGTGAACGCGTGCATTGTTTGCATAATTATAATCGACAATTCAAAGAATTTATTTACAACAGTTTTTTTTAATGCTAATTTTTTGACCTAGTTTACTAGTAGATTGTGTCGCTGACACATTCGAAACACGCAATGGAGTTATAATTTGAAATAAATAAACTGCGCTGCGATCGTGTCATGTTGGGTTAAATATTATGTGGTACAGCCATATGTTGTTTATTTTCAGAATAGAAAAATCGAGACAATATTTACCGTAAAGGTAATATTCTATACTTAAAGTGACGTGAAGATTCACTTCTCTGCTTGTTGGATATGTGTCGCATGAATGTGAAGTATGTTCTTGTGTCTTTATCAACTCCTTGTACATTGTTGCATTATAACTTTGAGAAACTTCATGTGTAATATAGGGGAATTCTTTCATAAACGTACTGTAGATTTTAAAGTAATCGAAAGCTATTGCAATTAGCAAGTCTGAGCTTCAAGGAGCTTTTTGTATGATTTGGAATTACTTAAATTATTGCACTGATATAAAGAACAATAAAGAAACGAACGAATGATTTCGACAATTTATTATAAAGAAATCAAGTTAATTTATTTTTTACTTTTAAATTATCTTTTGTCGATTTCAATTATTTTTTATCATTAACTTTTTTAATATATGTAAACAACCCTTCACCATATTTCTCATATGTGGCTCAATGACAAAAATTGCATCTTACTTTTATTATATGCTTGACGTATAACGTGGATTAAAGTGATAATAATGATTGTATGTAGATAAAATTGTGTATAATTATAATATTATCGTTTAATTATCTTTATTGGATGAAATAGAATATTTTTAATACCTCTTACTGTAGACCTATATAAAACAAGAAGTTGATAAATCACAGTCATTGCTAATGATTGCGGACGCAACACATGTATTTTTAGGTTGAAAAAACCCGAATAAGTATATTATAGATCCCGTGTTATATATTTTTTCTTGCTCATACAATTATTTTAATTTAGTCAGTCATATTCCTTTAACTGGTATTGTCATTTTTTTCATTCATTCGCATTGTCTAATAAGTGTTTTATTTCTTGTCACAGCATCTCTAGAACAACCTGGATTAGACGTAGCGGAACTAGAGGCAAAGCTACTTCGAATAGAACAACTTCAAATCGAGCTTGAGGTAAATATACAAGAAAGCGTATTAAGTATTCACGATCATGAGTAAAGTTTAATCAAAAAGTAGATTCATTTGGTATACATTTTTAATTTAAAAAGTTTTGCTGGCAAAATATCCTTCTACTGTCTTTTAGTCTGTTTCATGTTAAAAAATTTATCATAAAAAACTTTGCAACTTTTTTGTGCAAATTGTGTATCTTGCTAAGGCGTCACCATTTCAAAGTTTACTGTTGAGTCATACTTTGTTAACTTGTTCAACGTAGTCCACATTTTTGAGCATGTACTAAAATACACTCTGTAACGAAAGCATTCTCTTATTTCTTTTCAACAGATTAAGAAATTAGAAGCAGAAGAGGTATCGTACTATGTAAGGGAGATACCAAATAAACCACCACCTCCTTATACACCTCCAGGTGGCGGAAGGTCACCAACATTACAAGTATCCCCTTCACCACCTGCTGTTGTTCCAACAAACATAGAAGAACTGACTGCTATAACTGAGAAAGCTACAGCAATAATATTTAAAGCAAAACAATCAGGTCAGGATATAATGAATCTAGAAGCTGCGACAGAGATATTTGAGCTGAGCAAAGAGGATAATGAGACCGCAAAGAAAGATAGAAAGATCTACAATGCATTCCTGTTCGATCTTTGCAAGGAGACAATCGCAGAGGTTTACAGATCAGAATATGAAAAGCCTGGACCTAGTTGGTCGAAGCTTAACGCAAAGACAAAAGTGACAATAAAGATACCGAAAACAGTGGACGAATTGAACGAGTACGTGAATAAAGAAGTGGCGACCTTGTTCGGTTTTAAAACAAAGCTACAAAGAGAAAACATGGTGATGCGGTGGAGTAGAAAACGTAGGGACAGAGTCGATGAGCTTTTGGCTCGAGAAGCACAAGCAGAAGAGGATGAATGGACTAAATTTCATCGTGACGAACTCACCGTTAAAAATGAGCTTACAGTAGCAATACTGGATTCTCTTATTTTAGAGACTGCTAATGTTATTAAATCTGCCTACATAAAAAAAAGACAAATCTCGACATAGTTATCGTCTGTGGAAAAATGCCTTAAAATTTTTCCCATTATGTGGGCTGCTCTACTGTGTTGGGCACTGTTAGCTACCATTATTGCTATAGATTTTCTTTAAACAATGTCTCAATGATTTCGTGTCTGCGTGTATAGGCTGGTTCCTATTTCTTTGATGTGAAGGTTATAGATTTTCATGGAGTTTTCATTGTTTGCAAAGATACGTAATAAGAAGCGTGTCTACGATAGAAGATCTGACATCTTTTATAAAGAGGACTGCACTGAATTGACATTCGACAAAAGTTCTTCGTTCTTATTTTTGTGCTAAACCCGAGAATCAAACACCCTTGGTCAGTTTTGAATTTAACTATTGATAATTAGAGTATAGCTTATAAATAGATAATAGAAACGTTGCATTTTTTAATGTGTACTTTATAATATACTTAACCTAAGGACTCTCGTTTTGACGTTTGGTGTTTTATATTGCGGTAATCTTCAAAGTAAGTTCCGGCTTCTTGTCTATTACGTTAAAATTTCGACTAACGTTTTTGACAAGTATTCCGACGGCTTTGAGAACTCATGCTCAATTACTATAATTTAATTAACGAAATTTTCACGTAAGACTGAAACACCTCGATATAAATTACTCAAATAGTGATCCTTCGCATTCACTGGAGACAATTGAGAAAGCAAAGATAGTAGACGAGAACGAGCTGAAGAATGAAAACAATGTATAGCACAGCTGTCAGCAAAACGTGTTATCAGTCTATCAGAGATAAGTGTTTACAACGAAAAGGTAGTCCTATAACCTAACCTATATGTATGCAGAATGATCATTCTGAGTTTCCAAGTTGCGTTTTAATATTAAAACTAAGCGATTAACCCTAATATTGTAACCATTTTGTCAATGGATAGATCCAGTTCTCACCGAATTTAATTTACGGTCATGGTTGTGATGTACATAATAGAAGGTTTAATACTGTCGATGTAGTTCGTATTTGAAAAAAAGAAAAAATGCAGCGACGTAACGCAATTGAAAATTGAAAGCGTCTCGTACTTTTCGTTTGAGAATTTAAACGAAATTATCGCTCATTGCGTCTCGTTACGACGAGCCGCTACTGATTTAGTTAGGCTGGACTTGCATGCAAGATAGTTGTTAATCAAAATATTTGCGTATGTAGTTGGATATGTACTTAATTAAGTTCTAATATATTTTATAATAAACTTTGTCGAAGAAATTAATTTCATTTTGTGCTATTACTCACCTCGACACCTCGTTGGCTTGATAGGCTGAAGTTGTTGGACTGAAAATAAAAATATTGTTATTTTTTGTATCCTTATCACTTCCTTCCTCTTTTTTTTTCTTGTAGATTCAATCAGAAAAATCGACGTGGCGAACAAGTGAAATAAATGCAATATTAATTCTTCCAACCCCATATTTATTTCGGCAATGCCTTTTATATGAAAAAGTACAACACCATTTCTCGAGAAGGACGATACATTTTGAGGGGTAGTGCAAAAAGACCATGAGAATATAATATATTATTTAAATATAGTAAACTTAATAGTACAAATATGCTTAGTGTTCTTATCGTCGTAAACTCATAACAATTAAATATATATAACGCAGAATAAAAAGATGTATATATTATTTTTATCCTCTTGAGTTATTTCGTATTCGATCTTGAGTTTTTTTTCATCCTTATTCATATATAGCAACATGCAAACGTGGTTCATTAATTAATAATAATTGATTGTATGTCCTAAGGTCAATAGCCGACAGCGTTAAACGATATAAATAGGAGAGCCAAAGAAATCGATTTTTTTAACACGACTCGTGGCTTCGTCGAAGAGAATGAAGAAGGAAACGCGTTCCACGGGGGTTTCGTTAGAAGAAAGGAAAAAAGTTAAATTTCTGTACAACTTACGTCTTCAAAACTAACACAACCTTTTGACGTATAACACAACATTCTTATCACTATTTAATGTAAACGGAACAATAATTTTGAAAATATAACAAACTTAAGTAATTTCCTAACCTTATCAAACAGATTTTAATAAAATTAATGAAAATCAATGCGCAGCCATTTTCTTGCTCTTTTAATTGTCATTTGTCACAACCCCTCTGACCCCACTTTTTTGTCACTCTCTCTCTCTCTCGCTCTCTCTCTTTCTCTCTCTCTCTCTCACACTCACAAAAACTTAAACGACCCACAACAAAGGCCTTGCGTGTTGTCCGTCCGAAGGCCTTAAAAGTGTACGTGTTCCTAAATTGATAAAATGTTTCTTCTCTTTTCTCTTATTGCCGCACTACACAATCCTCTCGGAGGCAACGATATTATTATTACATTTTTTGTTCTTCGTTCTCTTCCCATTCGGATTTTGTAATCCTACAAAGGATCGAACATTGCTTAATCTTAGCTAGTCCGCTCGAAACGCTTGCAGCGAATCGCCGACTTCGCCATCTCTCGGCTCGTTTCCATTTAAATGTAGTTTTAAACATTAGTTGTAATTGGCACCAAGTACTTTGTCATTTGTTTTTTAAAAATAATATCTTCTGCGAAATTTCATAATAACGTCTTAAAGCAATGGCAATCGGTATGAAGAAAGTTTAGCGTGTAACAATATCTTATTTCTACGTTCGCGTACGGCTACGTATTTACGTACAAGTAATGTCGATGACAATAAATGACTTTTCAATTATGAATTCTCTATATTAATTAAACATTACGAATCATACGTGAAATCAAGATACTTCGGTAGGCCGAAAATATTGTTAAGCCTTCAGCCCGTATCTCGTTCTTATGTACATTAAAAATCAAAACCTGATTTTCCAAAAAATTTATCAATTTTCATATATATTTTGATATTATTATTGATTTCTACTATTGGAATTTCTGTGTACATTTTTTATTGTTTTCATTTATTCGCATAAGAAAGAAAATTATTTTCACTCTCAAAAGATAATTGAATAAAATTTTCTTGTCATTTTTTCATTTTTTTATCAATGTATAAGAATTTATGTCAATGATACTACTTGTACGTATACAACAAGGTGCATAATAATTATTTCGCAATTTTTGAAAATTTTCCTATTGGCAAGTGAAACGTACTCATAGTATCGTCAGCTCATATAGTAATAAGAAATGCAACGAAGTAAATTTTTTTTTTTTCATATGCGTTTGCACTGCTCTTTCAAAATAATTTTTGTATTCAATTTTAAACAATAGCATTATTATTTTTAAAGAACATATCAAGCATATCAAAGAGTAGGAAAGATTATGCTACGGACAAAAGAGGAGAAGCGCATCAAACAAGTACAAAGTACAAATTTTTGTTTTTGTATTCTCTGCAAAAATTGTTGGAAAAAAAGTTATTTCACGTTAAGAGGAACGGACGTTGTACGAAATGGTATATAAAAATTATTTAACTTTTTTATTTGCAAAATCATTTGCAAACAATAGCAAAAATCAGCAAAAAAAAAGTGACGACGCTGTAGGAGTCATGTAAAAATCTACTCGGTGACTCGATAAAAAAGAAAAACTTTTTTACATATGCTCTGAAACGTGTATAAGCTCAAAGTGTACTTATGAAACAGTAAACCTGTAATAAAACAGGTTTACCATTATTATAGCTTTCAAGTATCTACCGAGAAGGACGCAGCAGATCATCCACCACATAAAAAAACGAATAAATAAATATTAGATGAGCAGTCTGATACTTTTCATGAAACACTTTTCTCCTGTACTTTGCGAACACGCAAATTATCTGCAAAAAGTATCGAGAGGTCTTTTGCAAAAGAAAATTAAAGGTAGTCGAGTCAATAGCAAATGGCAACGAACGAAAAGAGCTGTCAGCCCGTCTAATACCACTTTTTTTATTTTTTTTTATCCGCGCCTAATAGCCTGCTTGGTTTTAGATGGATAATCAATATTGTGACCGCCTTTATATAAATACAGCATTAGACGTATTTCTGATTTTCCCACTCAGTTTTCACTGAACGAAAAGCATATTATTGCTGCAAATAACATGTAAAATGTTTCAGTGAATTTTTTATTTTTCAGCAAAAGAAATAACGTGTGAAATATAATGCTAATTATATACCGGAAAATATTACGCAAAATTATATCGATACTAACGTACGAATATAATATTTTCGTGACGAGAACGTGATAAGAAAACGAAATGCCATTTTTTATCAGGGCAGAAAATCGGTGCTGGATTCGCCTTGTGATCGTGAATCGAAAAATCACGTCACAATATACATATGTATACATGAATGTAAAACAAGTTGAAAACGTATCCTGAAACTGACCTTACTTAAACTAATAAATATTACGCTGATAATTGCAAATGGATTTCAATTTATTTTCAATGATAACGTTAACTACTGTTTTTTTAAATATTTTTCGAAATTATTAAATAAATTATTGTCTCGTGCTGTCTCTGATAAGTGATGGAGGTCACAATATTTTATCGGTAATTGATTCACGGTATTTTATATTCATGAAATATGCATGTACATTGAAATTGAAATTAATAATTGACTATTTTTTAATTGAATCTTTTTTTTCTTTCAATTTAATTAGTTTATTGCAGATTCGTTGGATTTTTGAGTGATGCTTAAAGAAATTGTTTTAATTTAATATTGACAGTTTCGATTACTATTTTTTATTTTTATTTTTATTATCACCTGCTGTGGGATAACTCAGGAAGGAGTCGTTCAGAATTTCTATTTTTCGTGAGCAACTAATATTTTTTAACCTTCAATCTAATTGTTTAATAATGGTGTTAAGAACATTGGTGAATACCAATTCGCACAAGTGTCAAGGGAGTTGAGGATTGTCGATAAATAAATTTTTTTAATGAAAATTCTAAATTAATATAATGCGAGAAAAGTTATTTCAGTCAATGACGTAGGGCACACTTATTTCTGCACGTTCAAATCTCTGCTTACACGGATTTCGCGTGCAAAAATTGCGAAACAAATTCGTAATGAGATGTTCGATTTTGTTTTAAACGAATTACAAAATTATTGTGTAATTCGTTCTCCTTTCTTTTTTTAACAATATCAATTTCTTAGTGCGAAACTCACAAAATAAATTATACCTTCATTTCTTAACCAATAATCGTCAAATTGCAATAAACAGAATAACGATTAGGCTCGTGACAAAAGTACGTTCTACTAAAACTTTTCTATCAAATCATCTTTCCAGCTGCAAAAATCAATCAACGTTCCAGACATACAAAAAAATTAATTGCATAACCATTTTCATCTATAGTTCTTAATTACGAAAAAAAAAAAATAGCAAACAAACTATTCTCACAGAATAAATGCAGGAGTCAAAAAAAAAATCGAATAAATCGTGCATCATCAATAAATTATTTCATTCTGAAAATCCAAAATCAGAAAAATTACGTTTCACACCAGAAACAAAATTCGGCACTTTATTGTAAATAAAAAAATATAAAAAAATGATTGGGTTCGACGATGAAAGAAACAAACAAGAAAAAAATCATATCTAAAAAAAAACGTGAAACAACGAAAATATATACAGATTATGAAAAACAAAATAATGAACAAAAGAAAAACCACGAATTATTGTCGCCTTAAAAATATCTTTTCAATAAAGAAATATTTTCAAAAAAATTGTCACATTAACGGGGAACGCGTTGTCAATAAGAAAGCGGATATCGGACTGTATTGATAGGAAAGGATGAAAAGTAAAAAAAAAATCATATTAAATAAGTACAGAATGTCCGAAGCAAAGTGCTATGAGCAATTATTCTGTGCGCTGCATAGCTTTAAGACTATAAAATTACAAATAAATATACACGACAACTGTATAACTAACCACTAACGAATCGATCATTTATAAAGTAATTAAATGAAAACATTTGTACTTTAGCAGTATAGAGCAGTCGTTTTTGTAATATATATTTAAAAAACAATTCCCCGCTTGGCTTTTCAGCTGTTAACTTTTAAATCATCTCGTTTATAAGTTACATCGGTATTTATACGATACGCAGTGAACGTTAACTTACGTGTAATCTACGCGTGTAATTAATATTAAACGGAAATAATAAATTACAAGTTCATCTGCCGGGAAAGATTACGAGCACG
>JARPRH010000552.1:179683-200433 GCA_031763665.1 Calameuta haemorrhoidalis | reverse complement strand
ACAAATAATGACATGCTAACTATAGCGTTCAAGATGATTTAGAATACAAATATATGATATTACAGTTTATATTATCAATTGTCTCTGGGTAGTTCGTTTAATAAATACATTATTTTTCGGTAATTCGCTTACTTAAAAAGTGTACCAAGAGTGAAAATACCTATAAACAAAATATTACCATTACACTGAAGTTATTATTTGTGCGTCTCAAGTTCATCCGCTTATCGCGATTCTTTGACAAGAGGCTATTGTCGCAATGAGTATCGAGACAGAAATACCGCATCTGTCAATGACGAATTATTTTTAATGATTCTCGTTCGCAAAAATTATACACTTCCATAAAATCCCAATAGAATGCATTTAAGGGTTATTTACCCTCCGGAATAATAATTGAAAAATTATATTTTCCTCGTGAGCTTTCGAGGAGTCCCGCCAGAGGGGCGTCAGGAAACCAAGGGGTGGTTTTGGTAAACATACAACCCAACGTTATTGGAACGATTAAGCTTGTAAATTGACACGTAAAAAGAGCTTTATAATAATTCGAAAGGCAAATTGAAGCAAGGTAGCGACGCTTTAATAAGAAATTTTTTGCACCGTAATACGCGTTCACCCGTTAAACGACGTTTTTTTTTTTTCGAAAAGTACAAAAGTATGTACCTCCTATTTTTTTGTGGTACTTTTAAATTCAATTGATTCCGTCAGAATCGAAAGGATAGTTTTTTTGTTATCAAAATTTCAAATCCCTATCAATTTTTATGCATTCGTCCCACCAGAACCGACCGAAATGCATTTTTCATTATTCATCATGAGGATTGTCTCCCGATTGGTCCCATTTAAATATTTCGACTGGAAATACGCGAAACTGCAAAAATCGACTTCGAGGTGCCCAAATTTTGGGGTTGATTTAACCCCCGTAAAACTTTTTTTTCGGCGATAAAAAAAAACACGTGTCTCTTAGATTTTAATGGAGACTCTCATATCTCAAAACCAAAGAAATCGGAGGGAGACACCTGAGGTGTCTTCCTAGTGAGTAAATCCAAAATAATTGGTAGGCGACGTACTTTTGCAATGTCAAAAATTGTATCAGTAAAATTTGACAATATTAGTAACGTTAATACAGTAATATGAAAAATTTGGAAAACGTACCGAAATATATAAAACTGTAAAATAAATAAAGTTATTAAAAGATTTGCGTCAGTGTAATTTCTCAAGCGGAAGCAATCTATCAATATTATTTCATTTATATCCATGACCTCCCCGGTTAATTTCATCCAGCGCCAATTTAAGCAGTGACTCCATCTACAATAACTAAATTCAATAAAGTCACTCCAGCCAATCGATATCGACTCAACCACCAAAAGGCGTACGATTGCTTTCACTATAGAAAAATATTTTGGCCCTTTGATTGATCAGCAATACTTCGAACCAACATCTCGACCGACAATTCCTCGATTTCCTCTAATAATTGCACCAGTTCCCATGAATCCCATTAATCGAAGCACTGCTTCATTTACAGAGTGATTTCGCCTGAGCATTATCGATTCCTAATATCCTGAGTAATACGACGGAGAGAAATTTCCGGTTTCTCTGTACCCTATTCAATGATCTGACAATTACGTAATCAGAGACCTGCACTCGCGTTGTGACGCAACATGGAAACTAGCAGGCTTGCTAAATAGTGACAAGATTAGTATAATTTTAATTATCAGCGACACGGAAATGTGTCTGACAATAAACAGGAGAAATACAATAAAAAGTTTGTTCGCGAACAAAATATATTTATCGGGGCCAGATTTCATTGGTAGATCGAAACTTTGTATATTAATAATCTACCGTATATTAATAATACGATACTTTGTCAAGTATTTAATCATAGAGATTGCAGATCATTTGATTTCAAAATTTGATCAACTAGAGAAATCAAAACGAATGACAAACATTAATTTTTTTTTTTTCAAATTATCTTCCATAAAAACCACAAGACTATTAATTTTTCTGTAACTCTTTACTTGTAATAAATAAATTTGACAAAATCAATTGTTTCGATGAGGTCCAGTGAAACTTTGTTTGTTTGCAGTGAACTTTCTTTTTTTTATATTAAACATGGTAAAGTCGATTGAACAAAGTTTGCCTTGTTTTCGTCTGAGTAACTTTATTCAAGTCAATAATGTTTGGTTCAAGCAACAGCCAGAGTCTTGCTCAGTTTCAGAAATGACACGTGCTCTGTCGTTCAAGTGATATACATATGTATGGTTGGAATGACGACACCAGCAGGCACCAAATATGTATGCTTCAAATTGCCCCAAAACTTGTTTAAATATTTTTCTACTTAGATACAAGCTGTGCTCGAAGCCACTGCGTATGTTGTTGGCAATTCGTTGCTCCAGAATTGGATTAATTCGATTAAACGCTTTTTATTACCAAAACATTTTCTCAGTGTAGTACAACAAAATAACGTGTCACATTCTACAATTTAAGTCGCGCTTTAAGCACGTATTTATGTGCACATATATCGTATGTTTCTGTTTGATGATTAATACTTTTGTGTATGAAGATCAAAATTTCGAGTATCATAATTACGAAATATTTAATTATTGGCTCAATTAACAATGTGACACTCGATACAGCGTCCTAACTTTTATTCAACATTATACCTAATAATCAATTTTTCAAAAAAAAAAAAACTTGAAATTAGTTTAAGAACTTTGATACGTTTACGATTCATCTGTCAAATCGACTGTCAAAGTCAACACGACACGTGGAATTATTAGTGTCAAAAATCTAATTAGATGTTACCCACGTGTCTTTCAAGTTGCTGTTGATGTTGACAAGTGAAAGTTAAAAAAAAAAAAATACGATCGTACTCATAACAGTAGGATGATAAATTTTTAAATCTGTAAACAGATCTAACTTTTATTGATCATCGATGATTCGTGACACAGCGAAAGTATTAATCATCGAATTGCATTTTAGAATATTTGCATAAATATCACAAGATATAGTAATAGTGTCTGTACCAGTATCAGTCTGAGACACGTTATCAAGAATTAATTTCAGATTCACGATTCAATCTGAACCGAAGATTTGCTCGATCGACTGATATTCATATTTTACCATACTGTATTCGTTTTCAGTAAATAAAATAGCATTGTCAAATTAATAAAAAATTGAATCCCAGACAACGATTTTCTTGAATTATTTCGAAATTCCGAAAATACATTCGACCTTTCAGTATCTCCAATTGCAGCTCGTAAAGTATAGAACGTGGGACAAAAATGGACTTGCTAAGATAGTAATACAAAGTTTTTGTTGCGTTTTAGAAATACTCGTTAAATTTTATATGTCGTGCAGATTACAGGTACTTGCACTTGCGCTCCCGTTTTCACGATGCTTTCGTATTATTATGTTATTACACCTGGTCAAAGAAGATTTAATGCCTCGTTCAAAAAAAATAAAAAAAATTATATCAATCCAATTCCCAACATATATCCACTTTAAAAACTTACCTTACAACCCTCGCAGCTGGTGACTCCGTAATGATAACCACTCGCCTTATCTCCGCAAACCTTACACGGAACAAAGCTTTTTGCAGGAGTCGAACTATTCGAGTCCGCAGCCACGTAGTGTTGCTCTGAAAAACAAATGAATACGAAGATCTTAAAAAAAAAGAATAACAGATGCACTGGTCAATGCACTTTTGCACCCTTAACCTATGATATATAACCCTTTGCACCCTTAACCTATAACACATAGCCTTTTGCACCCTTAACCTATCACCATGCCTTCCACATACAATTTATCCTAACCTATAAGTTCCATGTGTAATTTAAATGAAAAGTCCGTAACCTTAAAAATTACCTGTAAATTTAATTCACAGGGTATAAAGTACGTGACGTAATAAAAATCGACGTTTCTTCAATATTCAAGTCGAACCTCTCGTGCTGACTAGTAAGAAACATGTCCGGAATAGGTCCATCGATATTTCATACACCCACATGGGGAGTGTCGAAGTCGTCCACGAATCGAGTACCTAACCTTGTTTTTTTTTAGATGTTTCGGGGATGGAAAATGGTGAGAGCCTTTTTTGGTCCACGACGTAACTTAGACGCAGCATCCGCTACGTCGTAGCAAGATCGTGGATTGTTTCTGCGAGAGCTTGTTGCATCCATAATGCAAGAGAAGCTGGCAGGTAGGAAGGCAGGCAGGCAGGCAGGTAGACAAGCAGACACACAGCGCGTAACGGAAACCTCACGTCACCGTTAGGGGGCGGCGGGGAACGGGGAGCGAAGAAGATAAAAACAAAAGAGAGCTGCTGTCAAGGGAGCACAAAACGTGTACGTATACGGTTGACCTTATCTTATCCGTGGAAGGATATGGTTAAGGGAGAAGAAAATGCAAGGAATACGATGGATCGCTTAAAGATTTTAATTAAAGAGAAAATAAATAAATTGGTAGTTATTTGAAATATTATAATACAATTTTTTTTTTTTTTCAATATTAATTTTATTTATTCACAATTTTTTCTCAGATTTCTACTTGCCATACTTTCTTTTTTTTCACTGTCTAACATTAATTCGACCAGTGTTGGATTCTTTGGGCAGATCTTGGTGCGGAAATGAAGTCAGGAATGCATTGAGAACTATTGAACGGGTTTCTTGGGTGTGCGATGGGGTTCGGTGAAAGAAGGCATTTTCTTAGCGAACAACACGTTTAAGTACCTTGTCCTTGGAAAAAGCTCCGTTACTTCAGCTACGCGCCGAGAGGTCGGTGAGACTCGGGAAAATGGAAAATTCCAGACTTTAATGATTTTTTTTTTTTACTTGCGTCTGCTCGACCGTTTCGTTTGTTATTTTTATTTCTATTATTTTTTTTTTCAAAATCGTAGAAAGAAAATTTTTTTTGAAGACTTCCGAAAATTACGAATTGTTATACGGTACAAGTGAATATTTTAAGCTCGATCGATGTATCAATTTTGTTTCAAATATACTTTGGTATCGAATGTATCACTTGATTATTTTTAATATCCAAATTTAATTTTATTATAATATAATAAACATAACTTACGAGGTATTTGTAACCAATGAGGCTCATTTTTAATTAGAGCAATTATAATTATTGTAAAATTGTAACGATCGATGTATAAATTTTTTTTCAATTATATTTTGGTATCGAATGTATACTTGATAACTTGTTATGTCCAAATTTAATTTTATTATAATATAATAAATTATAATAAACATAACTTACGAGGTATCTGTAACCTATGGAGCTCATTTTTAATTAGAGCAATTATATTTATTGCACAAAAAATCATCAATTAAAATATCTTTAAAGGGGAAGAACTGAGTAGCAGAAATTGATTTAACGTAAGTACAGAGCATATTTTGTTAATCTAAAGTGCAAAGTAATATGTGAAATATATTTATAATAAATGCATAACACTGTCACTATAATATACGAGTTAAAATATTCAATAAGTTTGCACTATGTCACATCAGTAATGTCAACATACGCTGCGAGCGCCAAAATTTTTCAAATTCAAATTCGAAAATATTCAAAAACGATATCCGTACACGTACGATAACAGTACAGTTTCTCCCTAGCGACTAGGAAACGATATACATGTTGAATGATAGTGACCTAATCCTTTGAGGATGACATGACAATCAAGACAATTTGTGACGACGACGTTTAATTACTCGTGGGACAATGAAAGCTTCATAATGTTGTATTACGTTGTGTCCCTTGTTGACGTTGTCGTTGAAAACTTTAACGTTGACTTACGACAAGAACAACAGGTATTGTGATCGCAGAGTCCATTGTGACGATATGCACATAGTATGTGAAAAAGTAATGAGTAACCTCGACTCACTGATAACTGTTGACCCCGTGACACGTCAAAGAATGGTACTGTCATTCGCGCCGAATTCGTTCTTATTTAAGCCAAAAAGTTTTTGCCCGATTGGTGTTAGAATTTGGAAAAAAATTTCTGTCGTCCAAATGTTCAGACGTAAAAAGCACTTCAGGGTGGACATATCGTATTGTGGATTATGTAAATATTTTTTTTACGAATTTAATGCGAATGGATTATAGATGCTCGCTGGAAAAAATTTTGTGTCATGGAAAAACGAAAGATGAAGAAATAAAAAATTTGTCCTTTTTTTTATATGAAGGAAATCAAGTGGATGAAAAATGTTCATTTGACTATTTCTTGAGTTAACAAGTTACTTTACTATAATAGAAATTATTTGGCACAGTTTCGTGTCTCGTTCAATGTATTAAGTATGGATTTTCATATCAATCAAATTTTACCTTGGGATACGAAAAACATTAATTTTCCATAGGTTTGCATGTATTGTCAATTAATAGCCAGTTAATTGTGACACTCAGCGATCCATTAAGTGTCTTTTATGATTAATTAGTTCATTTGTAAAGTTCACTTCGTCACCGAATACTATCAATGAGTTATTACGTTAAGTATTTAGCTGAAGTTTCTTAAGTTTATCGTCAGTTACTTCTACGCTTGAAAAACTTCCGAATTTTCACAGGCTTAATCCTCCTTTCCCAGAGTCGGGACTGAGGTGTCTGGCGAACGTTTGAAAACATTGCTAAATGAATTTTAAGTGAACTTTAATTAAAAGTATTTAAGACGGATATTCTTGAAAACAAAAAAAATATATTTGAAATTTGAAAAAAAGAAATAATATTTTGCCGTAAAATGAATTATTCGCATTAATAGATCGTTATATTTTCCTGATACATTTTTTCAAAATCATAGAAACTGACACGACAAACAATTATGAAGCTTATTGTTACGCCCTGCAAAGTATAGTAAATTTTTTAGCTTGTAACTAGAACAAACTACGAATAAGTTATACAATGTTTCGTACTCTTATCTCTTAACATTATATAATCTCAAACTTCAGTTGCTCCAGAAACTCGGAAATTTGACGAGTATTAGTATACAAGTTTCTATCGAAGACACAAGCGTGTTACAATCAAGTCGTGTGTTACAGTCAGACTAAAAAATTATCTAAGAGTTCATCATACGTCAGATAACACAGATTCCTGTAATACCAAAACTGCCAAAAGACCCTAATAATTAATTAAAAAATTTTTTTATTATTCTCATTACTCCAGTTGTAACTGACGGATCGAACTGTCTAAAAGTGTCTTAATCACTCGTACGTATGTTAGTCACACCTGGAAATCAAAAAGTTTAAGATGGACGAGAGTAAACAAAAGCATAGAACTCGAACCTCGAATCCTCGAGAATTCTTAATGCTTAACAGTTGATGTTTACAAGGAAGCTTCGCGTATCACGCAATGCATTTATTTGTCCAGGAAAAGTGCATTCGTATTCCACTCGTCTATTGTGTCGTCCATCCATCCGTCCGTTTCTCAGCGATCGTGCAGAGTGCAGTGTGCGAGTGTGCCTCTAGTGTCGTTACGTGCTGGTATTCTGGCTGGGTTTACTGGGTGCAGTGTGCCATAGTAGCTATAGTAGATACAGTAGCCATAGTAGCCATAGTAGCCATAGTAGCTGTAGCAGCCACAGTAGCCATAGTAGCTGTAGCAGTCATAGTAGCTATAGCAGCCTTAGTATCCATAGTACCTGGGTATGTACATACGAGACTCTCCTTTATTTATCGATTTCATCTAGCTCCAAACATTAGCAGCAGCCCAGCAGCCTTTGCGACAAAAACATGTCTGACGTCCAGTTACCACATTACCTTAGAAAACACGTGGAACAAACGGGTGAAGCAAAAGGAACTTTAATCGATTTTTTGTGAAACGTTAATTAACAACACCACCGTAACTGCTAATCTCGCCTTTACCATTAATCAGGGTATAAAGAGAAAAGCGATAAGTACAAGTTAAAAAAATAATTTTGCGATTTAAAAAAGACATATTTTGAAAATTAACTTCACAAAGCACCCTGGTGTCGATCTTATCACGGTTCTATATTTCAAAACTGATCAAATTTAAGTTCCATATAAACAATTAAGGTAGATATCCGATAGCACTCAGAGGTATATTCAATTTTGAATTACGAAATGGCGGGAAATTCGAAATGCTTAAAAGAAAATCGATAATAACGCAAAGGGTCGAAAATGGCTTCAGTAGCTGATCGAATGACACCAAAGTACTATTAAAGTGTGAAATAAAATGACGAATAATTGCAAAAAATATTTCTTCGAGAAGTATTAAAAGAAAATTGAAAACAATCAAGAAATGCATAATTTATTATTCCAAATTCTAATGCCACTGAGACAATTTTACCGAAATATCTTGAACATCCTTCGCCTTTCGTTTCAAAAAAAAAAATTACCCGTAGATTCTACTTTCGCTTTTTATCTCGCTTATCCCAAAAGCTTTTAAATCGTAATTCACGAGTAACTCCACGCCATAAGCTCGGACTCGCGCGAGGTAATAATTTATTGTCGTATAAACTCAGCCAGTCACTTTCCTAATGCACTTTCTACGGGAAATCGGACGTATGGAATCAAGTGTTACATAACCTCCCAAGACATAACTCCGAGCGCGAGTATGAATATATTCGATTTATCTCGATAAAATCGATAATCGGACGATCCGTCGGTACGCTCGACGTTCCACAATCTTCTCACAGATCGGTCATTGTTCTACGCATCAGTGAACGTCGAAGAAAAAAAAAAAAAAAATCATACAGGTACAGTGCAAGCAACGTTACCGACTGTAAAAATAATTCATGCTGTCATTGTAATCGGATTGAAAAGTTTTTTCATTTTCCACCCGCGACATGAAAATTTATTGTTTTGTCTTTCTTGCCTTCGTTTTCCCAAGTACCTTTGGCATTTCGAGACACAGTGCAAAGCCAGACGTGAAAGTGCTTGAGAGAAGGAACGAATGAGGGTACTGCGAGGGCGGCAATTACGAACAGGTATACGAACGAGCGTTGCGTAAGTTAAATGCGGAAACGTGACGATCACTTTCGATTATTATGCCTAACCGACTCGGACGTTTTGCATCTTGATTTTTTATGACTCGATGGGATAGTCAAATACGGTAGCTGATTTTAATCGTACTTGTGATTATTATATTCTTTATCTTTTTATTTAATTCGATCATCATAATCGGAATGTTAATGGTAAATAAAAAGATAATATTTTGAAGTCGAATATTTTGATCAATGTTAAATGGAATGAGATATGAAATATTTGTTCGTATTTTTTTTGCTGTTTGTATTTATTTATATTTAGAGGTTATGATAAATTTAATCGTTTCATAATTTATAAGGAGATTAAGGACAGTAATTAAAATGATAACGAATTTTGATTTCGCTTATAAATATTATAATTTTATATTTTTTTGTTTAATCCTGACATTTATTTCTGCGTGTCGTGCATTACGAAAACTTTGAGTTAGAGACGCTTACTGTGTAAATAGAACAAAAGAGAAGAGAACATTCAATAAAACAATATTGTACAGTCTACCACGAAAGTGTAGAAAGCACCGGCAGGGATCTCGTAAAACGTAAAGCAGAGCGTCAAATGGGAAATAAAAATAAAAGGAACGAACCAAAAAAAAAAAATGGAACGGAAGAGAATTAAAATAAAAGAACAAAGTGAAGAGGATTCGCATCACTCTGCCTTGTGTTTTTCCTTCGTCCTGGCTGGAGCTGCAGGCCGTCGACCTTGTATTTCCCACCCTTAGGTACCTTCTACCTCCATCCCCGACTGATCCGAACGTCCCCCCCCCCCCTCTATTAACAATTTAAAAATAAATCGATACAAGATCAATTCGTATCATCGTATTCAATTATACCGATCGCATATCTAATATACATACACATGTTAGCATTAAAAATAAATCGGTTCAAATCGTTATTCAAGTAGCAAAAAATTATTTTTAAAAATTTTTTCCAATGAGATTCATGATTATATTGAACTCCCCAACGATTTTTGGAATTTAAAAAAAATTTTTCGAAACCCTCGATATTCGTCCGCGCAAGCAATTCTGGGACTTGAGTATCGTTAACGTTGCTGCATTTAAAATTATAACTGAATCGGTGCGTCGTCAATCGGCCAATGGCAGTGGTTATAAAAACTTTAAAAAAAAATACAAATTTTGAAAATTAATTTTTCGAACAAAATCATCCTTAGGTCAACCTGGTAAGGCCGTGCGGTTTAGCTACCAACTTCCGTAGTTTGTGTTTACGTACGCCACGTGAGAATATCCCAAGCCAAGTTCATTGACACGCTCGAGAGAGTTATGCAACTATTTCATTACGTAAATTAATTGACTAATTGCGAGCAAACCAATTAGGAAGTCTACGAGATTCATATATTCGTATGCTGTTACTATATTTAGGTATAGTTGAGATACACGTGTTGAGGTTATGTTACAAAGAGTAAATCAGGTGTACGCATATACGTACTATGTGGATTCGGTATTAACATAGTCAGCGTTTTTCTTTATGATGGTAGCACTGGTGGACGATTCAGGTTAGTATATGGTTGGTAATTGAGCGAAGTAAAGGTAAAACTTTTTGTTTTTTTTTCCTTTTTTTGCCCCCAACAAATTCATACTTTTTGTCGTAGGAGAACACGAAGCGTCAGCTACGGATGCCTCGTGCATTATTCATGGTGTCATTGACGGTGGAGCGATACAGTGCAGAGGTACAACAACCCGAAGCCTAGCTAATTGTTCTCATTAACGGAAAAGCGGGAAACTGGTAAATACCAGGGAACAATAGGATCTTTGAACGGAAGACCCTTTGCGATACCCTGTTGGTTCACAGCGGGAACAGTTATTATTATCACCATTGTTGTCGCTCTTATTTTCGTTACAGACTGTGCTGCCACCGCGCGGCTGTTTCTTGCAACTAAGGTGTCGGAAAAAGCACGAAGAAAAATTCCGTGCTTCAGTACTCATGTATACGTACTTGCGTTTACGAACAGCATGCTTCTTTTTTTTTTGGAATATTTACTTCTTATTCTATCCTATGCTTAGCCTGTAATTCATTCCTACGCGATTATGTGTATTCAAGCCTAAGGGAAAATCCATGTGTATATTTACGTAGCACGGTAGGTAATATCTTTATGTTCTTTCACACGGGTCTTTGCATTCTTATTCGATAGAAAAAGTTGTTTGCCTTTGAAAAATTTACGCTACGAGGAAGGGACGCGCGAGGAGAGATAATTAATCTGGAATTTTTTTTACAGCAGGTAGTTAACAGAGAAAATTTTTATAATTAGCTATATGGGTAGATGGATACGTTATGTGAAATTTTTTTTTATATATTTAAGTGCTGAGAGTTGAAATTGCGTGAAACGGTATTTAGGGTTCTTTTTAACGTTTAACTGTTTCATAGTTTTTTTTTTGAGAAACTCTTATTTTTTTTTCTTCTAAAAATTTACGAAATTTCTTACTGTATTATTTCAGCCATTACACGGCGTCTTCATTTATCACGCGTCAATGCAGTTAAAATTACAAAAAAATAAAAATACCTCAACCTACTCGTGAGATATCGATGACTTTCCGTTGATTAATTTAATTACGATATCATCACTTTGTCATTGTCATTTCAATTTCATCGACGATCCTATCTTCTATGTTGAGTCATCGGTTGATATTTCTAGATGCTTCCCTCGACGTTTCGATGACTATTGATTTACCGTATTGCGTTTAATGGAGATGAAATACATGATCGCATAAGATCGATCAGGTAAAACTTTGCAATTAAGTTTCTCCTGTTTTTCCGCATCCAGACTCCAAATCAGAAGGAGGTAAGACTGCCTAGTTCATAAAGAATCTCTGTAGCAACTGACTCTTCGTTATTAGATTCAAGTCTGAGTAAGTAAGATGGCGGCACGAGCTAACGGTAATTCGAAGGTGAATGCTCTGGCAAATTGCGAATTACAACGCACACCGACGCGCCGTTCGAAACGCAGTAAACTTCAGGCGAGTCCACGCATCTAGGTATATTCCGGGTCCAGGCTTCCGAATACGTAAACACGCGCGCGCAATTCCGGCAACTACAAAGCACAGGTCGACGAGAATGAATATTGACGAAATGACAGAACTCGTGTGCCATTTACAATTAATTCCTTTGTGTTGTATCGGGTGATAAAGAAAAAAGTGGATATTAAAATTTTCGGTTGAAATTTGGATATTTTTCAAAATTCAAATATTCCACAATTATTCTCATCTTTAATTGAATCTCTAAAAATACCTTTATCCGACCCGTCGCTTTAATTTCTTCGATTTAACGGTAAGCGGGCACAAATTTGGATGAGGACAAAATAATTGAGAGGAAAAATATTATTCTAATTTCACGTTGCTCTTAATACAAACGCAAATTGCAGGCTAATTGCAATTGAAATTCTTTGAAATATATAAATACCAGAATTGAGGTTAATGAATTTTTAAATAATTTTAACTAGCTTTATAATATTATTATTCTCGCGAATCGTTAAGAATCTTTGATTTACGTTTACTTAAATATCTCGCTGTTATCTAATTCTCGATATACGAAGAGACTGATTACATGACTATGCCGACCACGCTGTCGCTTATTTAACGCGTTAAAAACGACTGTTGGCAGCACAACGAGTTTTTAATTAGATTTTACGAGTCAACATAAACTAAAGACGACGTTATTTTTAGAACCCTAGATGATATCTAAATTTCAATCAGTTGAACACTCAAGCTTTTCAAATTTCAAAAATACTAAATTGCCCATGAATCATCCCGTTTTTCGATGACTTTTAAAATAAAAATTTACATAATCCAATTTGATGATTTATAACTTTTTTCAATTTTATAATACATTTAACATTATGAAATTCCCCACTGATCGAAAGACATTAACGTTGATAAATAAAAATTACACTGATTATCCAGACTAATGATAATAATTCAACGTGGTCTATGAAATAAATTTTTATATCCTTTCGTATCAATGGACATCGCAAAATTTTACATTTCACGGAAACAATCATTTTCGCGACAATTAACGTCGATAATCATTCGATATCGATGTCATTAATTTTTAATGATCATTTCTATACTACAAAATAATAGGACTAATCCTAATCGTGACTGTGGGACTTCCGACTGCAATCGATTCTGGTAAAGGAACTTTCTACTCTGTAGAAGGTCGCAGGGTTCAGTTGCGTTTATAAATCCGATTGAGAATGTATATATATATATATATATATATAGGATACATATATACGTATATACACTGTAGCGTTAGTAGCTTAGATTATACGTGCGATGCACATGAACTTATCACAATCATGATGTGCATTAACACGTGTATCCTTTACACACTAAACCATGCACCGAAGATAGAACTTTTGAAATTTTTATAGAGATTATGTGGGACGCTTTCTAATGCTCACGCGGAAGCCATAAGACGCCAGCTACAGATGACTTAAGCCAGAGCCTTTTCCAAAAAGTCCGAGGCACAGCTGCTACCACGACGTAACCATCCGACGAATCATAAAACAGTCAGTATCGAGCGGATAGACCGTTTAGAATTATGAGTGAAACAAAACAAAAAAAAAATATTGAAATTTCATAAAATTTCTCAAGTTTTAAACGCATTTAAATATACTATATGTATATATGCTACAGTGCGTTCATACTTTTTATCGATGACAAGTTACTATTTATTCGTTAAACGACAGCTCGATTAAAAGTGCACGTATACTTACAATAAGAAAGTTCTCGAAAGTTTATGAAAAATGTTCATTTTCAAAATTCTACTTGAGAGTAACTCAAAAATATATATATGTGTGATACGATAGGAAAATAATCAATATGTGTATCAATAATGGACTAATTTTTTAAATGCCTTAAAATTTCATGAACATTGATACAAAGTACTTTTGAAACGCGTAGAGAAATTTTGAAAAAGTAACAGTAACGATATGCGCGATATTCTGTAAAAATTTGGTCTTCGCGAGGATTCGAAAGGGCATTGCTGCACTGGATAATAATAAAGGACATTCAAGCACGAATAAAAGAATATTTAGAAAGTGATCTCCTGTGATTTCATCTTGCGTCCTATATGTGTGTATGTAAGTAACGCCTTTCAGTGGTTCAGGCCTTTTACAATTGTTCATAGGCTGCGCAGATCTGCGAAAGGGCAAACAGGAGATTCTCGTGACTTGGACGACAATAAATAATCCATGGCGATATATTCGAACGTTTTTTTTTTTCGTTTTTTTTTCGACGAGGTTGTTCATACCAGATTTAGTGTTTCGCATCCTGATTCCTTTGAAGATTGCGTGTGTTTTATGAGGACAAAATATTTTTTTTTTTTTCTTTTTTTCGTGATACGTCAACTGTTTTCAGACACGATTGCCGTCATAAATTATAGAAACGAATAAATTTCTTATATCACAAATGCACGAACTTACTGTGTGCATGCTCCCTTAAGAGAATAGACCATGCGCGATACATAGGGGAAATATATAGACTGCGTATATTTTTCCATGCCGTTTCCAATATCGTCTCGGACACTTTTCTTCCTATTATTTATAGAGTAATCATAAAAATATATAATACAGGACGTGACGAAAAGTAATATAAAAAAATGTTAATGATTGACATAATAAAAATTACTTATTTCAATATTTATTTTTTTCGTCTGTAATATATAGGGTGATCTATTTTTTACGTAAATATCAAAGTAATCGAATTTATACTATCTTTATGGTATAGATAAATTTATGTATGGGCTGTGAAAATAAATTGTACCATCGGGTATCGTCTGCTGATAGGTTACAGTACAAAAACGTTATCCGAATGTAAAACTGACATTGCGGTCACGTAATACATATAAAACACGAAGACGTAAGATTATGTTTCGGTACCAAAAATGTGTGTTTATTTTTGAATACATCAAGTACGTGTCGAACACGACTCAACCCTTCTTATACAGATTTATTTTCAGGCCTTTAATTTTACAAACTAGTTTAAAATCCCATCAGCGATTTTTAACAGTTTACATGTCCAATGAAACTTGACAAATTTTCATTTGCAATACGCGTTTTCTAAAGTTCGAAATGGCTCCAGTCCAGTGTCAATGATGAAGCTTAAAACAAAACTTTTTTTTATCAAAGGTAAACCAGACCCAGTTTAATTTTTTCGAGATACACAGAAAAATAGTAAATTCGTGGTGGAAATTACGTGCAAAGGGTTAATATATGAATCCAAGTGGCGAACTATATATATCACTTAATTAGTTAATTATATGTATATACTACAGCGAATTCCGATTATTACGACTTCGCTTGCAACGATCGACCGCGTGCTGCATCCAGCTTGTTCAATTTGGTTAGAATATAAAGACATCCCTATATATTCTCATTTTGCATACTAAATCACTGGCCTGGTACGACGTCATTTCCTTATTCCTTCGTTATAAACGGATTGCACTGTATATATATATATTCCTAATCGATATAATAAAATTCGAAAAAAGTCAACCGAACAACATATAAATTTTCACAGACACGTCTAGGCCCACGAAAAATTCAGATCTACGTTATCGTTAATTACGCAAACCAATTTGAGGACCCCCAAAAAATATTTTTCATCTTTGACGTATCTCAAAGGACTTGACTCTTTCGCAAGTCCATTAAAAGTTTCGACAGTGGCCACTAAACGGATTGACAATTTCATTGTTTACAGTAAACAGTCGAGAAAAATTAATTCCACGCTCTTTTCATTATTTCCATTATGATTCCAATCTGCTCTGTACCCATTGACGATCCTCAAAGATGAATAATTACATCCAAATAAAAAAAAAAAGAAAAGCCAACTGAATTGTATCATTAATAATAATAAAATTACCGCAAACTCAATCTCCAGTCTGCAAGACGAATACATCAAGAGCTTCAACTTGCGCAATCAAGTGTAATATAAGTGCACGCAACCGTCTAAGAAGATAAGTATAATCACACAGAGGGGATAGATTGAGAATTTAAATCAGCCAGTACGGACGCTGTAGTGTCCGAGTGGCGGGATATTTGAAATATTTGATTGCAAAGAGATCTCAAGCAATCGACTTGTTCGTCGGTAAATGACAAACTGGCGTTATTGTCAAATTACAACGATAATCCAAATCCAAAATTTCACGTGTATATAATGCATATGCATATATTATATACGCATAAAAAATAACGTAAAACCAAAGTCTCTCGACGTGTTCACTTATGCACCAGTGCATTGATCTCAAATCGTAATTCGCGTAATTAACTCGTAATATACATATATGTATATATCAATGGTTAGAAGGCGTTACGTAATGTCGATATCTCCGTCTACAACTCTATGTATTACCGCTCTAAGACTCCGCCACTCCACAGTCTGCCGTTCCAGGGATTCCCCCCACTTCTTCCCAGCCAACCAGCATCCCTGTCCGACGACTCGCTTGTTCATCGTTTCGCTGTACCTGGCGCGACTGGCTCGCAGACCGATTACACTAGTTACACTCTTTGAGCTGTTCCCAAGTGCCGTTTTTCTTTTTTCCTCTTTCCTTACGATCCTGCGAGACAACGAAGCACGTTTGAACGTTGCCCTGGAACGGCAGTACAGAGAAAACGTCACCGGCAGCTAATGAGAAAGTTGCGACGGTCTTATCAATCGATCGATAATTATCATTAGACAGTCACTCGATTACGCGGCTATACGCGAACTGACTTCTTGCTTTCGTTCTCGATCCAGCAAAATGCATTGACTCCGATCTCGCGTTGCAGTTGCAATTGCGGTCTCAGACACAGCTGCAAGTCGTTTCCTGGTTCGACGGTTGAAACATAGAGCACAGAACCAGTCCGTGACGTCACGAGCTCGGGAGCATGGCAGAGCTTAAGATGATTTCCGGGTTCGAGTCTCGGCTTCGTGCCCGCCTTTGATTTATTAAATGCAGAGCTCACACACGCGGTTAACCCTGCTGGGTGTATCGCGAAACCGAGAGCACCGACCGTGTTGCGGAATTCTGATCTATCGAAGAAAAAGGGGATTACACTCGACGAAATACGTCGTATGCGGAAACGGGAAGAAACAGAATATAAAGAAGTTGAACGAGCGGTAAAGTAGAGTACGGTCTGGTGTCGGTAAGTAACTGGTGTAACTGGCTTAACGCCCGTAGAACGTCGTTGACGTGGGTGTGGTCAGATCTTTAGCAGTTGGTTGTGCGACAAGGGCGCGGAAAGAATATGTCATGGGTGAACACAGTAGCCTGTAGGTATTTTGACTAGGTTAGATGTACCATTGTCGGTTGCCTTAGTAGTATCGTACGTGGCCGTAAAATTGAGACACGTTTAAGCCTGTTCGGTTGCGTACGAATGAAAGCGATGGCGACAAATGGGACAAAGGTGCTTCAATCGGCAGGAATTAATTTGACATAATTATGTATCGAAAAAGTTTTCTGCGAAATTTTATTTACACTGTACTTTCTCGATTTACCTTTCGAAGGCCGGAAAACGTTATGATGTCTCGAAGGTGGTGTCTGACTTGACACAGGGGCGGATTCTCTGGTACGAAAAACATTTTTTTTTGAGGTTTTGAAAAAATTTGCTGTCAACTCGCTGAAAGTTCATTGAACAATTTAATTAATTAAGGCTTCATTATACCGGTATAGTCTATTTCTCAAACTCGATTTAACTGTGCGTTCAACTAACGAGATACTTGCATCTTGAAAACTAATCCGGCATCGGTCGCTTGATTTTGTTTCCCATTTAAAAAAACAAGTCAGACGCGTCTACTGCCTGGTTATAGACTTTTACATGCTGAGCTGCGTCGGAGGAATCGGACTTTACGTTACCAGAAACGAGTGAAAGCTTTGACAGGTGTGACAAAAAGTACCAAAAACCCATAAAGACTTAAATCCGACTGTACTGCCATAAATATCACAATTTTGACTACGGCTGGTACGTACACTAACCGCACCTCTTGAACAAATAATGTCTAACTTTATATTCTCGTTCGATTCAGTTAACACGTAGATTTCATCAGTAAGAAACTTTTCGAAGAAGAAGACGCCCGCAAGGCAAAAGGCACTCCCGTGTAACGAATAATCGATAACGAAGCTTCGCTGTGCCCTTATCTTCACGTTGAATCCGAAGCCTCTCAATGTGCTACCTGGTAATTATAGCTAATAAAGAAAAATAAAAAGTTAAAGGCCGCTGTTCGAGAAGATGATAATAAAGCAATTTCTTCAAAGTATATATATATGTATATATATACCAACCCATAGAAGCTCATCCAACAATATCGTAAGTAGCTTTCAGTGAATGATATTACGCATTCGAGTTCATTGGCTTTTTCTCTCGCTCCTACCAACGCGATGATCTCCCGTAGATAGGAAGAAAAAAGAAAAATTGGGGTCTCGAGATACGCTCGAAAATAGCCGTCTAATAATGCAATGCGGAACAAGTTATTCTGGTAGTCGAGCCCTCTCACTGGGTTAAGCCGAGCGTTTGCACCCATTTTGTTTTGTTTTGCTTCAGCAGCATAGATTGGGAGAGGCCATGGATCTTGTGACGGCGTTGCTACGTTTACTCCTGGACCAACGAGAACCACCATCGTTACCACCCCCGACGCTCAACTTCGTACTGCTCTGCGGGACGCCTGGCGTCTACACGCTTTCTCTACTTCTCTCTTCTCTCCTCTCCTCTCTCTTCTCCCACTGTACAATCTTATAGAGATTGGAGTGTATATATATATATATACTGGCGTAGAGATACATGCGACAATGTTGAAGAGAAGCAAGAGAGAACCTGCCGCGTCGTTTGAGCCTTCCAGCCTCCGAGATCCCTTGCATTGTTGAGTATAATGGAGGCTGGTGGACCAATGGGAAAGAAAGGAAGAGAGAGATACACCGAAAGGAAAAGGGAGGTAAAGCGGAATTTGAAAAAAGAAATAGAATATGGAACAGATGTAATTGGTTTGGAAAAATTTTCATTCGACGAAATATGCAATTGCTGTTTAATATTTTATGTCGTAATGATAGACTGCGATATGTTTCTATGAATTTTCTATAATAACGTTGAAAAATGAATGGGAAATACTAATGACGTTATCAATTATGGATAATAATTCGGCTAATGTGATGCTTGAATTATTAATTGTTTATTCGTACAGTGAACGTAACGATTTTAATTTTCGGATAGAGGTTTTGTGAAATATTAATTATTTGCGCTAATAATTATTTTAGAGGAATTTGTATATTATTTATATACAATGCTGGAGCATTGGAGGTTAATGGTATTGCGTAAGATTTTCAGATCTGCTATTTAAGACTGCTAATATTATTGTTATGGAAAATGTATTACTGTAACGAGATTTAGTATTTTTATTGATACGAATCGATTAGTGAATTTTTCATGGATAATCGAATAGGTATAAGGACGTTGATTATTGCATATGCTAATTTTGAGTTACATAATACAGCAAATTGTTAGAAATCATTTATATAAGTGGTAAACCGTGTATAATTGTCACCTCAAATCTTCAATTCTGTTAGTATAATTAACTTTAAGATTCTTTAGGTAATTAATGTCCGATTTGACGTCATCTTTTAAATCTCCTCGATCCAGATTAACGTATAATGTGGATTATTTGATAAAATATTATTAGAAAATTAACGTTGATTATAGAGGGTTTTAAGGTAACGGCAAAACTTTGCGAGTATACTAAGTTAATTTTACTCTCTGAGTAAAGTGGGTCAGAATCCATGAAAATGGAATGATTAATATAAAAATAGAAGAACTGACAAAAAATCACAGAGACACAGTAATGGAGTAGATACTAACTAAGTGTTCAAAATATTACCGTTGGATGAAGTAAAAAGCAATGAAGAAAAGTGCAAAGTTAGAAAAAGTCAGAACCAATAAATCTTAGTACTCCTATAAAATAACCTACAGTTCTGTCAATATGTCAAGTTACGTCTAGAGCATTGAACTCGAATTTAGCTCTTCGATATGAGGATCCTTGGCTAAATTTAAGAAGCCAAACAAAAACTCCTTGCAGAGCAAACAACTTCGAATCATCTAAATGTAATTTCAAATGATTTTCGTGCACTTCAATTGTACAATAAATTCATACGTCCGAACGTAGCAGCCAACATAACCTAAATTAGAATTTCCCATCTGTATTCAACCGTTTGCCGTTTTCATAGAATTTGTACCCTAAACAATCAGGATGCATTATGCCGATGGACTACGATCATAAATAAATATACAATTACGTTATCGCAAGAAAACAAACAACTGTATGGAGTTTCCAGGAATCTATTATCAAGAAATATAATAAACATAACCTCCTATACCTTTCCATATTATGTACATACAATTTCAAGTACAATACTGTTACAAATTATTGTAACAATATTAGATTATCTATTGAGAACGAAAAATGTATAATTTATTGAAATTTTTTAATTCCGTGACGAAATCTTGAATTTCATGAAAAATTACCTAATAAACCCATTCCTCAGCACGTGCGCACCCTAACCTATAATTTCAGAAGAAAATGTATACAATATTCATCCCCTGAAAGGGGATTACACCGAAGCCACTGAAATAACAAGAAAAATAAATTCCAACGATCGATATATCGAACCGAGACAACTTCAAGCAAGTCGATCAATTTTCCAAGGAGCATTACGCGTCCCGTGTTACGCACTACGTGGCCGATCGAAATGTAGGCTCTTCCGCGTTGACGCAATCACTTATCGCAGCTTCGAGACT
>JARPRH010000552.1:160191-179583 GCA_031763665.1 Calameuta haemorrhoidalis | reverse complement strand
CACTTGCCGTCCCTCAAGCACCTGTACTCGATCTGCTTCTGAATACTTCGTCTGAAGAAACCCTGAAACACAAAAAAAAGTATTGTTTAAAGCCTGACCCTAGTAATAATAAAGATTAAAGATAGTAAGATTCTTAAAGTAAATATTTTTATTTGTCTTTGACAATCTCATTGTTGTCACATTACAATATCCACTGTTGACCTGTTATAAATAAATTCGTAAATTCAAGAGATTCGATCGAGCCATTCAATATTATACCGAAATATACTTTGTCAAATTTGAAAAATATTTCTATAAAAATCACTTTTTACAAAAACTGATAATATTTTTGTTTAATCATTTTTCATATTACGTCCAATTGGAATACTTCAGCTGGTATATCAATGATAATGGATCTCAAAATTATATTGAATCATGTGTTTTGAGTGGTTTGTGTGAAATAAAAAATAATGAAGAAATGGGTTCTTTGATTAAGTAGAAAAATAATATAATTTTTACATATGTGTAAGATTTTCGTGAAAATGTTAAAAAATTTTTAGAAATGTTCTGTGTAATTGTTTGTCTCTTTTCTTTTTGTGAGAAAATTGTGGAGAGTAGGTAATTTTCATTGCGCAAGAGTGAAACAAACGACGCGTTGCCCAAGTGTTACTTTATAACAACAGGTGTAAGACCAGGTTGACCTGGTTGCTGTTTCCAGCACGTTTTCTCGCTTAATAAGCGACATATTGTGATTAACACGATTTGCGTTCCGCCTTCTGTATAAATTTTGTCCAACTTATTAAATATGTACACTGTAGGAATCCTGGACGAAAATTGAAATTTGGACAAAATTTTTTCAAGGGGTAAGATCAGCCTTGAAAACAGAGAATCAATTTCGAACGCGAAGTAACTTTTCTCGCTTTGTATTAAAGCGTTCCTAAATTTATTATTAACCCTTCGTTTTCAGGATTATTTTCGGAACCTAAGTATCTGAAGATGATATTCTACGTATCTTACCCGATGATCCTGCATCGACTAAGGGATGAGCGAAGAGAAGATACCGAAATTTTATCTCACGATTATAAATCAAGAGCTGAGTATTGAAGAAGTGGAAAGAAAAATAATTTTAGTTTCGAAACCGTAGAAATTCAAAAAAGTGAAATCTATAAGACAACTGCGACGCTGAGCCGATATCTTGAACAAAGATGGCAATTATAGAAAAAAAGTCCCTAGGATTTGCAAATTTACTGTGAAATAAATAAAGATATTAAAAGATTTGCAGCAGTGCAAATTTTCAAGCGGAAGCAATATATCAATATTATTTCATTTATATCCATGACCTCCCCGGTTAATTTCATCCAGCGCCAATTTAAGCAGTGACTCCATCTACAATAACTAAATTCAATAAATTCACTCCAACCAATCAATATCGACTCAACCACCAAAAGACGTATGATTGTTTTCACTATAAAAAATGTATTGACCTTTTAATTCATCGGCAAAATTTCAAAAAAATATTTAAATCGACAATTTCTCAATTTCCTATAATAATTCCCCCAGTTCCCATGAATCCCATTAATCGAAGCACTGCTTCATTTACAGAACGATTTCGCCTGAGCATTATCGATTCCTAATATCCTGAATAATACGACAGAGAGAAATTTCCGGTTTCTCTATACCCTATTCAATGCTCTGACAATTATGCAATCAGAGACCTGCACTCACGTTGTGACGTAACATGGAAACTAGCAGGTTTGCTAAATCGTGAAAAAATCAAAATTTTAATTATCAGTGACATGGAAATAATATATGAAAATAAACAGGAAAAATACAATAAAGTTTCTTCACGAACAAAATATATTTATGGGGGCCATCTTCTTATGACTTTCACAGTAAAAGAGTCCCTTAGACTTCACATTTCACTGGTAGATCGAAACTTTGTATATTAATAATCTACCGATCATGCAATACTTTGTCAAGTATTTAATTAATTTTTTTTTCATTTTTTTTTAATTAAATATGATAAAGTTGATTGAACAAAGTTTTCCTTGTTTTCCCACGTTCATCGCGTAGTCACAATAAAGTTCGTCCCAGTAACTTTATTCAAGTATCTATGCCACGTGTGCCTAATCAAGTCAGTAATGTTTGGTTCAAGCAACAGCAGAATTTTGCTCAGTTTCAAAAATTACATTACATACAAATTAATTTTTTTTTTTTTTGCATTAAATATTATAAAGTCGATTGAACAAAGTTTGCCTTGTTTTCCCACGTTCATCGCCTAGTCACAATAAAGTTCGTCCCAGTAACTTTATTCAAGTATCTATGCCACGTGTGCCTAATCAAGTCATTAATGTTTGGTTCAAGCAACAGCAGAATTTTGCTCAGTTTCAAAAATTACACGTGCTGTGACGTTCAAGTGATATACATATGTTCGAAATGACGACACCAGCAGGCACCAAATATGTATACTTCAAATTGCTTCGAAACTTGTTTAAATATTTTTCCACTTAAATACAACCTGTGCTCGAAACCACCACGTACGTTTTTTGGAAATTCGTTGCTCCAGGATTGGATTAATTCGATTTAATGTTTTTCTTTTATCAAAAAATTTTCTCAGGGTAGTACATAAAAATAACGTGTCATATTCTACTATTTAAGTCGCACTTTAAGCACGTATTGGTGGACGTTAGTGGAAGTATTAATCATCGAATTGCTTTTTCGAATCTTCGCGTAAATATATCAAGATATAGTAATAGTGTCTGAATCAGTCTGAGACACGTTATCAATAATTAATTTCGCATTCACGATTCAATCTGAACCGAAGATTTGGTTGATCGATTGATATTCATATTTTACTACACTGCATTCGTTATCAGTAAATAAAATAGCATTATCAAATTAATCAAAAATTGATTCCTAGACAATGATTTTCTTGAATTATTTCAAAATTCCCAAAATATATTCGACCTTTTAGTCTCTTTGATTGCAGCTCGTAAACTATGGAACGTAGGACAAAAATGGATTTACTGTGATAGAAATACAAAGTTTTTGTTACGTTTTGGGAATACTCGTTAAATTTTATGTGCCGTGCAGATTACAGATTTAAGTTCATGTTTTCTTTTTTGAAAAAAAAAATTTCCAAAAAATTATATCAATCCTCGATACAATCCTCAACATATATACACTTTGAAAACTTACCTTACAACCCTCGCAGCTGGTGACCCCGTAATGATAACCACTCGCCTTATCTCCGCAAACCTTACACGGAACAAAGCTTTTAGCAGGAGTCGAACTATTCGAGTCCGCAGCCACGTAGTGTTGCTCTGAAAAACAAATGAATACGAAGATCTTAAAAAACAGAATAACAGATGAATCCATCAGTGCACTTTTGCACGCTTAACCTATGCCTTCCAAATATAATTAAATCCTAACCTATAAATTCTACGTATAATTTTACGAAAAACCCTGTAATATTAAAAATTACCTGTAAATTTAATTTACACGGTACAAAGTACGTGACGTGATAAAAATCGACGTTTCTTCGATATTCAAGTCGAACCTCTCGAGCTGACTAGTTACGAACATGTCCGAAATAGGTTCATCGATAATTCATATACCCACATAGGGACTGTCGAGAAGCCCACGAATCGAGTATCTAACTTTGTTTTTCAGCCTTTTCGGGGATGGAAAATGTTGAGAGCTTTTTTTTGGTCCACGACGTAACTTAGACGCAGCATCCGCCACGTCGTACCAAGATCGTGGATTGTTTCTGCGAGAGCTTGTTGCATCCATAATGCAGGAGAAGCTGGCAGGTAGGAAGGCAGGCAGGTAGACAGGCAGACACACAGCGCGTAACGGAAACCTCACGTCACCGTTAGGGGGCGGCGGGGAAGATGGAGGGAAGAAGATAAAAACAAAAGAGAGTCGCTGTCAAGGGAGCACAAAATGTGTGCGTGTACGGTTGACCTTATCTTATCCGTGAAGAGATATGGTGTAAGGGAGAAGAAAATGCAAAAAATATGATTGATGAGTTAAGGATTTTAATTAAAGAAAATATCAATAAATTTGAAAAATTATAATACTTTTTTCAATATCGAATATTAGTTTTATTTATTCGCCATACTTTCTTCTTACTTTCTAACGCTAATTCCACCGGTCTTATGGTCTTTGGGAAATTTTATCTTCGTGCGGAAATGAAGTCAGGAATGCATTGAGAACTATTGAACGGGTTTTTCTTGGGTGTGAAACGGGGTTCGGTGAAAGAACGCATTTTCTTAGCGAACAACGCGCTTCAGTATCTTGTCCTTGGAAAAAGCTCCGTTACTTTAGCTACGCGCTGACAGGTCGGTGAGACTTAGGAAAATTGAAAATTCCAGACTAATGATTTTTTTTACTTGTGTCTGTTCAACCGTTTCGTTCGTTACTTTGGGTTTGATTATTTTTTTTGTAGAAAGAAAATTTATTTTTGAAAATTGTGAATTTTTATACGGTACAACTAAATATTTTATTTCAAATAAATCTTAGTATTGAACGTATGCTTGATTATTTTTTATATTCAAATTTAATTTTATTTTATTTATTTGTACACGTATGATAACAGTGGAATCTCTCCCTTGCGACTAAGAAACGATATGCATGTTGAATGATAGTGAGCTAATCCTTTGAGGATGATATGACAATCAAGACAATTTGTGACGACGACGTTTAATTACTCCTGGGACAATGAAAGCTTCATAATGTTGTATTACGTTATGTCCCTTGTTGACGGTGAAAACTTTTGCTCTGCTGCCATTGCGTTCACTCGCGACAAGAACAACAGGTATTGTGATCTCAGTCTATTGTAACGGTATGCACATAGTATGTGAAAAAGTAATGAGTAACCTCGACTCATTGATAACTGTTGACCCCGTGACACGTCAAAGAATGGTATTGTCATTGGCGCAGAATTCCTTCTTATTTAAGGTAAAAGATTGAAAAAAAAGTTTCTGCCTGATTGTTGTTGTTAGTTGGAATTTGGAAAAAAAATTTGTGGGCCATTCAAACGTTCAGGCATAAAAAGTACTGCGGGGAGGATATATCATATTTTTTTTTTTTACGAATGTGTGACGTGTACACCCGTGGGAAACTGCGTGTTTGGAAAAAAAGAAAATGAATTCTGATAAGGAATTGCTGGAGAGCAGCGTTTTCGTTTTTTTTTTTCGAATCGTCTTTCCTTATAATTAAAATTACTCAAAATCATAACTGCTGATTAAAAAGATATATATTTGTTAATTTATTATCATGAGTTCGATTTAGGCGTCGATTTGATCTATGTTAAATTTATTGATTTCCTGAATAATATTTTTATTGGGATTAAAATGATGATTTAAATATTTGGCACAGTTTTGTTTCTCATTTAATGTATTTGGTATGCGCATATTTATGGATTTTCATATTAATCAAATTTTAGCTTGGGATACGAAAAACATTAATTTTCCATGTTTGCATATTGTGCCAATTAACAGCCAGTTAATTATGACACTCAGCGATCCATTAAGTATCTTTTATAATTAATTAGTTCATTTTTAAAGTTTACTTCGTCACTGAATTCTATCAATAAGTTATTAGATACGTTAAGTATTTAGCTGAAGTTTCTTAAGTTTTATCGTCAGCTACTTCTACGCTTGAAAAACTTGAGAATTTCTACAGGCTTAATTCTTCCTTTCCTACAGCCAGAATTGAGATATCTGGTGATCGTTTGAAAACAGTGCCAAATGAATTTAGGAATTCATCATACATCAGATTCACATAGATTCCTTTAGAACACAAAATACAGATTCTTTTAAACCCAAAACTGCCACGAGACCTTAATAATTAATTTTAAAAATTTTTAATTATTCTCATTACTCCAGTTACAACTGACAGATCAAACTGTCTAAAAATGCCTGAATCACTGATACGTAGACAAATGGCACCTAGAAATCAAAAACGTTAAGACGGACAAGAGCAAATAAAATTCTCGAGCCCTCGAGAATTCTTAATGTTTAACAGTTGATGTTTACAAGGAAGCCTCGCGTATCACGCAATGCATTTATTTGTCCAGGAAAGTGCATTCGTATTCCACTCGTCTATTGTGTCGTTCATCCATCCGTCCGTTCGTTTCTCAGCGATCGTGCAAAGTGCAGTGTGCGAGTGTGCCTCTAGTGTCGATACGTGCTGGTATTCTGGCTGGGTTTACTGGGTGCAGTGTGCCATAGGAGCTATAGTAGCCATAGTAGATATAGTAGCCATAGTAGATATAGTATCTATAGGAGCCATAGCAGCCATAGTAGATATAGCAGCCATAGTAGATATAGTAGCCATAGTAGCCATAGTATCTATAGGAGCCATAGCAGCCATAGTAGATATAGTAGCCATAGTAGATATAGTATCTATAGGAGCCATAGCAGCTATAGTAGATTTAGCAGCTATAGTAGCCATAGTAGCTATAGTAGCCATAGTAGATATAGTAGCCATAGGAGCTGGATATGTACATACGAGACTCTCCTTTATTTATCGATTTCATCTAGCTCCAAACATTAGCAGCAGCCCAGCAGCCTTTACGACAAAAACATGTCTGACGTCCAGTTACCATATTACGTTAGAAAACACGTGGAACAAACAGGCGAAGCAAAAGGAACTTTAATAGATTTTTTGTGAAACGTTAATTAACATCATCACCGTAACTGCTAATCTCGCCTTTATAATTAATCAGGGTACAAAAAGAAAAACAAGTACAAGTTAAAAAAAATAATTCAAAAGAACCCATATTTTGAAAATTAATTTTGAATTATTCAACAGTTTCGCAAAGCACCCTGGTATCGAATAAAAGCAAATTGATAACAAGGCAAAGGGTTAAAAATGGTTTCAGCAGCTAAATGAATGACACCGAAATACCATTAAACTGTGAAATACGATGATGAATAATTAAAAACAATGTTCAAAAAATATTAAAAGAAAATTCAAAATTCAAAAGAATCAAGAAATGCATTATTTATTCCCACAAATTCTAATACCACTAAGACAATTTTACCCAAATCGTTCCTACTTTCACTTTTTATCTCTTATCTCAAAAGCTTCTGAATCGTAATTCATAAGTAACTCGACGCCACAAGCTCAGACTCCCGCAAGGTAATAATTTATTGTCGTATAAACTCAGCCAGTCACTTTCCTAATGCACTTTCTACGGGAAATCGGACGTATGGAATCAACTGTTACATAACCTCCCAAGACATAACTCCGAGCGAGAGCATTAATATAATATTTGATTTATCTCGATAAAATCGTTAATCGGATGATCCGTCGCTACGCTTGACGTTCCACAATCTTCTCACGGACCAGTCATTGTTCTACGCATCAGTGAACATCGAAGAAAAAAAACATACACAGTGCATACAACGTTATCGAGTATAAAAATAATTCATGCTGTCGTTGTAATCGGATTCAAAAGCTGGTTAAAATTTTTAATAAAATTTTTTTTAATTTTCCATTTTTTACATGAAAATTCATTGTTTCGTATTTCGTTCCTTCGTTTCCAAGTACCTTTGGCATTTCGAGATACGTTATATGTATAGTGTATTTACAGACGTGAAAGTGCTTGAGAGAAGGAACGAAGGAGGGCACTGCGAGGGCGGCAATTACGAACAGGTATACGAACGAGCGTTGCGTAACTTTAAATGCGGAAACGTGACGATCACTTTCGATTATTATGCCT
Source organism: Calameuta haemorrhoidalis (assembly GCA_031763665.1). Lineage (NCBI taxonomy): Eukaryota > Metazoa > Arthropoda > Insecta > Hymenoptera > Cephidae > Calameuta > Calameuta haemorrhoidalis. The sequence goes on along the minus strand of JARPRH010000552.1, from coordinate 171,872 downwards.
AACCGACTGGGACATTTTGATTTTTGATAGATTGATTTAGAGATAATAAAAAATTTAATTATAAGGACTGGCAAAAATTAAAATGATAAGATATAAATAATATAATTTTTTATATTTATTTATTTATGCGTGTCATGCATTACGAAAACTTTGAGTTAGAAACGCTTACTGGGCAAATAGAACAAAAGAAAAGAGAACATTCGATAAAACAATATTGTACAGTCTACCACGAAAGTGTAGAAAGCATCGACTGGGATGTCGTAAAACGTAAAGCAGAGCGTCGAATAGGGAAATAAAAATAAAAGGAACGAACAAAAAAATAGAACGGAAGAGAATTAAAATAAAAGAACAAAGCAAAGAGGATTCGCATCACTTTGCCTTGTTTTTCCTTCATCCTGGCTGCAGCTGCAGGCCGTCGACCTTGTATTTCCCACCCTTAGCCCCTTCTACCTCCATCCCCGATTGATCTGAACGTTCCCCCCCCTCTATTAAAAATTAAAAAATAAATCGATATATAATCAATTCGAATCATCGTATTCAATTATATCGATCACATATTTAATATACGTACATATGTTAGTATTACAAATAAACCGATTCGAATCGTTAATCAAACAGGAAAAAATGATTCAAAAAAAATTTTTTTATGAGATTCATGATTATATTGAACTTCCCAATGATTTTTGGAATTTTAAAATATTTTTCGAAATGCCTCACATTCGTCCGCGCAAGAAATTCTGGGACGTCAGTATCGTGCATTTAAAATTAACAGAATCAGTGCATCGTCAATCGACCAATGTCAAAAAAACTAAAAAAATACAAATTTTGAAAATGAATTTTTCAAATAAAATCATCCTCAGGTCAACCACGTAAGGCCGTGCTGTTTAGCTAGCAACTTCCGTAGTTTGTGTTTACGTACGTCACGTGAGAATATCCCAAGCCAAGTTCATTGACACGCTCGAGAGAGTTATGCAACTATTTCATTACGTAAATTAATTGACTAATTGCGAGCAAACCAATTAGGAAGTCTACGAGATTCATATATTCGTACGCTGTTACTATATTTAGGTATAGTTGAGATACGCGTGTTGAGGTTATGTTACAAAGAGTAAATCAGGTGTACGCTTATACGTGCTATATGAATTCGTATTAGCATAGCCGTCGTTTTTCTTTACGATGTTGGCACCGGTGGACGATTCAGGTTAGTATATGGTTGGTAATTGAGCGAAGTAAAGGTAAAACTTTTTTTTAAATCCTTTTTATCCAACAAATTCATACTTTTTGTCGTAGGAGAACACGGAGCTTCAGCTATGGAAGCCTCGTGCATTATTCATGGTGTCATTGACGAGGGAGCGATACAGTGCGGAGGTACAACAACCCGAAGCCTGGCTAATTGTTCTAATTAACGGAAAAGCGGGAAACTGGTAAATACCATGGAACAATGGCATCTTTGAACGGAAGACCCTTTGCGATACCCTGTTGGTTCGCAGTGGGAACAGTTATTGTTATCGCCATTGTTATCGCTTTTATTTTTGTTATATCTGTTTGGCCGTTACAGACTGTGCTGCCGCCGCGCGGCTGTTTCTTGCAACTCAGGTGACGGGAAAAGCACGAAGGAAAATTACGTGTTGCGGTGCTTATGTTTACTTGCGTGTACGACCGGTAGGCTTTTTTTTTGAATATTTACTTTTTATTTTATCTTCTGTTTAGCCTGTAATTCATTCCTACGCGATTATGTGTATTCAAGCCTAAGGGAAAATCCGTGTGTGTATTTACGTAGCACGGTAGGGTATAACTTGATGTTCTTTCACACGGGTCTTTGCATTTTTATTCGATAGAAAAAGTTGTTTGCCTTTGAAAAATTTATCTTACGAGGAAGGGATGCACGAGGAGAGATAATTAATCTGGAATTTTTTTTATAGTAGTTAACAGAGAAAATTTGTATAATTAGCTGTATGGGTAGATGGATACGTTATGTGAAATTTTTTTATATATTAAAGTGCTGGTTGTTGAGTTGCTTGAAACGGGATTTATGCTTCTTTTTAAAGTTTAACTGTTTCATAGTTTTTTTTGAGAATTTTTTTCTTCTCAAAATCTACTTCACCCACCTAAATACAGTGAATTTAAAATGACATTCGGACGGATTACAAGTATTTTCTCATAAATTTTTCTACATTGCGTTACGTATTTTTATCATTAATACAAATTTTTGGAAGTATTGAAAAAAAAAATTTACGAATATTCTTACTGTATTGTTCCAGCCATTACACGGCGTTTTCATTTATCACCTGTCAATGCTGCAGTTAAAATTTTTTTGGAATAAAAATACCTAAACTTATCCATGAGATATCGATGACTTTTCATTGATTAATTTAATTGCGATATCATCACTTTGCCATTATGATTTCAATTTCATCGACGATCCTATCTTCTCTGTCGAGTCATCGTTTAATATTTCTAGATGCTTCCTTGGCGTATCGATGACTATTGATTTCCTGTATTGCGTTTAATTCAGATGAAATACACGATTGCATAAAATTAATCAGGTAAAATTTTGCAATGAAATTTCTCCTGTTTTTTCCGCAGCAAGACGCCAAATCAAAAGGAGGAAGGCTGCCTCGTTCATAAAGAATCTCTGTAGCAACTGACTCTTCGTTATTAGATTCAAGTCTGAGTAAGTAAGATGGCGGCACGAGCTAACGGTAATTCGAAGGTGAATGCTCTGGCAAATTGCGAATTACAACGCACACCGACACGCCGTTCGAAACGCAGCAAACTTCAGGCGAGTCCACGCATCTAGGTATTCGTATTCCTGGTCCAGACTTCCGAATACATAAACAGAGACGCGCAATTCCAACAACTATAAAGTACAAGCACGATGAGAATGAATATTAATGAAATGACAGACCTCGTGTGCCATTTACAATTAATTCCTTCGTATTGTACCGGGTGATAAATAAAAAAAAGATATTGAGATTTTCGGTAGAGACTTTTCAAAATTTAAATACTCCACATTTATTGTCACCTTTAATTAAATTTCCTAAAATACTTTTATCTGATAATTTAAAGAGCAAAAATATTATTGTAATTTCAATTTGTTCTAACGTACACAAATTGCAGGTTAATTATAATAATTGACATTCTTTGAAATATTATATATAAATACGAGAATTGAGGTTAATGAATTTTTAAATAATTTTAACAAGCTTTATTATAAATCTTATAATCCTAGCTAATCATTCGGAATCTTTAATTTACGAATCTTTAATATTTTAAATATTTTGCTGTTATCTAATTTTTAATATACGAACAGACTGATTACATGATTATAGCGTCCACACTGTAACTTATTTAACGTGTTAAAACGACTGCTGGCAGCACAACGAGTTTTTAATTAGATTTTATGAATCAACATAAACTAAAGACGACGTTATTTTTAGAACGGTCCGTGATACCTAAATTTCAATCAGTTCTACATTAAAGCTTTAAACATCCAAAAATATTAAATTGCCCATGAATAATCCTGTCTTTCGATGACTTTTAAAATGACAAATTACATAATCCAATTTGATGATTTATAACATTTTTTTCTCAATTTTTTCATACCTTTACCATTAAGAATCGAATCAAAGATATCGATGTCATTAATTTTTAATGATTATTTCTATTCCACAAAATAATAAGGACAATCCTAATCGTGACTGTGGGACTTCCGACTGCAATCGATTCTGGTAAAGGAACTTTCTACTCTGTAGAAGGTCGCAGGGTTCAGTTGCGTTTATAATCCGATTGAGAATTTATATATATAGGATACATATACATATACATATATATAGGATACATACATATATATATGTATACACTGTAGCGTTACTAGCTTAGATCATACGTGCGATGCACATGAACTTATCACAATCACGATGTGCATTAACACGTGTATCGTTTACACACTAAACCATGCACCGAAGATAGAACTTTTGAAATTTTTATAGAGATTATGTGGGACGCTTTCTAATGCTCGCGCGGAAGCCATAAGACGCCAGCTATACGTAGATGACTTAAGCCAGAGTCTTTTCCAAAAAGTCTGAGCACAGCTGCTACCACGACGTAACCATTCAACCAATCATAAAACGGTCAGTATCGAGCGGCAGACTGTTTTGAATTACGGGTGAAATAAAAAACGTATTAAAATTTCATAAAATTTCTCAAGCCTTAAACGCACTTAAATATATAAAATATACGCGACGATCTGTTGATGCTTTTTATCGATGATAAATTTCTAGTAATTCGTTAAATGACAGCTGGATTAAAAATACACGTATCTGTATTTACAATGCGAAAGGTCTCGAAGGTCTATCAAAAATTTTCATTTTCAAAATTCAACCCTTAAGATTTCGTGAACAATACAAAATTGAAACGTGTAGAGAAATTTTGAAAAGGTAACGATAATGATATTCACGATGGTTAATTTTTTGAAAATTTTGTCTTGGCGAAGATTCGAAAGGGCACTGCTAAAGTGGATAATAACAAAGGACGTGCAAGCACGAATAAAAGAATATTTAGAAAGTGATCTCCTGTGATTTCATCTTACGTCCTATATACGTAAGTAACGCCTTTCAGTCGTTCAGGCCTTTTACAATTGTTCATACGCTGCGCAGGATCTGCGAAAGGGCAAACCGGAGATTCTCGTGACTTAGACGACAATAAATAATCCCACGCGATATATTCGAACGTTTTATTCGACGAGCTTTCGTTCGCGTCGGATTTAGTGTTTCGCATCCTGATTCCCTAAAGATTGCGTGTGTTTTATGAGGACTGCAAAATACATTTTTTTTTTCTCGTGATACGTCAACTGTTTCCAGACAAGATTGCCATCGTAAATTATAGCAACGAATAAATTCCTTATGTCACAAATGCACGAACTTACTTTGTGCATCCCCCCCCTTGACAGAACAGACTATGCGTGACATGTGGGCAAAATATATCCGAGACTGATTTTTTTTTATATTGTTTCCAATAACCTCTCAGACAGTTTTTCCCCCTATTATTTATAGAACAACTATAAAAAATATATAATACAAGACGTGCAGAATTAATATAAAAAAAAAAATGTCAACGATTCATATAATCAAAATTATTTATCTCAATATTTGTTCTTTTAATTGAAGATCCTCAAAGATGAATAATTATACCCAACAAAAAAGTCAACTGATTTGTATCATTAATAATAATAAAATTACCCGCAAACTCAATCTCTCCTCTGCAAAACGAATAAATCAAGAGCTTTAACTTGCGCAATCAACTGTAATATAAGTGCACGCAACCATCTAAGAAGACAAGTATAATCACACTGAGGGGATAGATTGAGAATTTAAATCAGCCAGTACGGATGCTGTAGCATCCGAATGGCGGGATATTTGAAATATTTTATTGTAAAGAAATCACAAGCAATTCGCATGTTCATCAGTAAATGACAACTTGATGAATCAAAGTTATTTTCAAATTACGATGATAATCAAATCAAAATTTCTAATAATAAATTACATATATTACATACAAATAACAGATAACGTAAAATCAAAGTATCTCGACGTGTTCAGTTATGCACTAGTGCATTGATCTCAAATCGCAACTCGCGTAATTAACTCGTAATATATATATATATCAATGATTAGAAGCATGGCGTTACGTAACGTCGATATCTCTGTCTACAACTCTATATATATATATATACCACTCTAAGACTCCGCCACTCCACAGTCTGCCGTTCCAGGGATTCCCCCCACTTCATCTCAGCGAACCAGCATCCCTGTCCGACGACTCGCTTGTTCATCGTTTCTCTGGACGAAGCGCGCGACTGGCTCGAAGACCGATTACACTAGTTACACTCTTTGAGCTGTTCCCAAGTGCCGTTTTTTGTCCTCTTTGTTACGACCCAGCGAGACAACGAAGCACGTACAAACGTTATCCCGCGAGGGCAGTACAGGGGAAACGTCACCGGGAGCTAATGAGAAAGTAGCGATGGTCTTATCAATCGATCGATAATTATCATTAGACAGTCACTCGATTCCGCGACTGCAGGCGGACTTCTTTGCTTTCGATCTCAATTCCAGCAAATGCATTGACTCCGATCTCGCGCTGCAATTGCAATCGCGGTTGCAGACACAGCTGCGAGTCGTTTCCTGGTTCGACGGTTGAAACGTAGAGAACAGAACCAGTCCGTGACGTCACGTGCTCGAGAGCATGGCAGAGCTTAGGATGATTTCCGGGTTCGAGTCTCGGCTTCGTGCCCGCCTTTGATTTATTAAATGCAGAACTCACACACGCGGTTAACCCTGGCTGGGTGTATCGGGAATCGAGAGCGCCGAGCATGTTGCGGAATTCTGATCTATCGAAGAAAAAGGGACTTACACTCGGGACGAAATACGTCGTGTGCGGAAACGGGAAGAAACAGAATATAAAGATGTTGAACGAACGGTAAAGAAGAGAGCTCGGTCTGGTGTCGGTAAGTAACTGTGTAACTGGCTTAACGCCCGTTGAACGTCGTTGATGTGGGTGTGGTTGGATCTTTAGTAGTTATTTGTACGGCGAGAGCGCGGAAAGAATATGTCATGGGTGAACAGTAGCCTGTAGGTATTTTGACTAGGTTAGATGTACCATTGTTGGTTAACTTTGTATCGTACTTGACCGTCAAATTGAAACGCGGCTTGGCCTATTCGTTACGTACAAATGAAAGCGATGGCGACAAATGGGACGAAGGTGCTTCAAGCGGCAGAAATTATTTTTATATGAGTATTAAAAAAGTTTTCTTCAAAATTTTCTTTGAAGTATACTTTATTTTGAAGGCCGGAAAACGTTGTCTCGAAGGTGTCTGACTTAATAGAGGGATGGATTCTCTGGTATGAAAAACTTTTTTATATCGATTTTATGAGATTTTGAAAAAAATTGACTGCCCACTATCTGAGAGTTCATTGAACAATTTAATTAGTCAATTTTTCAAAATCGGTGTAACTGTGCGTTTAATTAACGTTATACTTGGATTTTGAAAACTAACCAGGGTAGATCGCGCCATTTTGTTTCCCTTTTGAAAATCAGGTGTCTCAGACGCGTCTACTGTTTGGTTATGGATGTTTTACATGCTGAGCTGTGTCATAAGAATCGGACTCTGTGGTACCAGAAAGAAGTAAATCTTTGACAGGTGTGACCAAAAGTACCACAAACCGTAAATATAACCCATAAAGACTTGAATCCGACTGTACTACCTTTAAAATCCGAATTTTGACTATGGCTGGTAAACGAGCCGCACCTCTTGAACAAATAACGTCTACCTTTATATTCTCGTTCGATTCAGTTAACACGTAGATTTCATCGGCAAGAAACTTTTCGAAGAAGAAGAAGACGGCCGCAAGGCAAAAGGCACTCCCGTGTAACGAATAATCGATAACGAAGCTTCGCCGTGCCCTTATCTTCGCGTTCAATCTGAAGCCTCTCAATGTGCTACCTGGTAATTATAGCTAATAAAGAAAAAGAAGAAAAAAAAAGAAATGGCGCTGCTCAAGGAGATGGTAATAAAGCAATTTCTTCAAAGTATACACCAACGCACAGCAGCTCATCCAACGATATCGTAAGTAGCTTTCAGTGAATGATATTATGCATGTGAGTTCATTGGCTTTTTCTCTCGCTCTTACCAACGCGATGATGTCCCGTAGATAGAAGGAAGAAAAAAAAGAAAAATTGGGGGCTCGAGATACGCTCGAAAATAACCGTCTAATAATGCAATGCGGAACAAGTTATTCTGGTAGTCGAGCCCTCTCACTGGGTTAAGCCGAGCGTTTGCACCCATTTTGTTTTGTTTTGCTTCAGCAGCATAGATTGGGAGAGGCCATGGATCTTGACGGTGTTGCTACGTTTACTGCTGGACCAACGAGAACCACCATCCTTACCACCCCCGACGCTCAACTTCATACTGCTCTGCGGGACGTCTGGCGTCTACACGCTTTCTCTACTTCTCTCTTCTCGCTGTGTATAATCTTACAGAGATTCAAGTGTGTATATATATATATTTGCTGCTGTAGAGATACTTGCGACAATGTTGAAGAGAAGTAAGAGAGAACCTGCTGCGTCGTTTCAGTCTTCCAGCCTCTGAGATCCCTTGCATTGTTGAGCATAATGGAGGCTGGTGGACCAGTGGGAAAGAAAGGAAGAGAGAGATACAATGAAAGGAAAAGGGAGGTAGAGAGGAGAGTGAGAAGATAAAATATAGAACAGATGTAATTGGTTTAGAAAAATTTTCATTGGACGAAATACAATTACTGTTCAATATTTTTTATCATAATGATAGATTGGGGATGTTTCTATGAATTTTCTATAATAATTTTGAAAAATGAACAAGGAATACTGATAACGTTATCAATTATGAATTGTTGTGGATTCAAGTGTTAACCCATGTATAATTGTCACCTTAAACGTTCAACTCTGTTAGTATAATTAACTTTAAGATTTTTTAGGTAATTAATATCAGACTTGATGTCATCTTTTAAATCTCCTTGATTCAGATTAACCTATAATGTGAAAATATTGTTGGGAAATTGACGTTGATTATGGACGAATTTAAGGTAACGGCAAAACTATGCGAATATACCAAGTTAATTTTACTCTCTGAGTAAAGTGGGTCAGAATCCATGAAAATGAAATGATTAATATAAAAATAGAAAAATTGATAAAAAGCACAGATGCAGTAATGAAATTGATACTAAATATAGATGTTCAAAATATTGCATGAAGTAAAAAGCAATGAAGAAAAGTGCAAAGTTAGGAAAAGTCAGAAGCAATAAATCTTAGTACTCCTGTAAAATAACCTGCAGTCCTGTCAATATTTCTAGGTTATGTCTAGAGCATTGAACTCGAATTTAGCTCTTCGGCATGAGGATCCTTGGCTAAATTTAAGAAACCAGACACAAACTCCTTGTACAACGAAGAACTTCAAATCATCTAATTATAATTTCAGATGATTTTCATGCACTTAAATTGCACGATAAATTCATACGTCTGAACTTAGTAGCTAACATAACCTAAATTATAATTTCCTATCTGTATTCAACGGTTTGCCGTTTCATAGAATTTGTACCCTAAACAATCAGGATGCATTATGCCGATGGACTACGATCATAAATAAATATAAAATTACTTCATCGCAAGAAAACAAATAACACTGTATAAAGTTTCCAGGAATCTATTATCAAGAGATAGAATAAACATAACCTCCTATGCCTTTCCATATTGCGTAAAATTTCAGGTATGTACAATACCGTTAAAAATAATTTTTACAATATCAGATTATTTATTAACAACGATTATTTAGTATAATTTATTGAAATTTCTTAATTCTCTGATAAAATGTCAGATTTCATGTTAAATTACCTAATAAACCCATTTCTCGTCAGATGCGCCTACCCCATAATTTCAGAAGACAATATCAATCCCTGAAAGGAATTGCACTGAAATAAGAAGAAAAATTCGAATGATCGATATATCGAACCGGGACGACTTCAAGCAAGTCGATCAATTTTCCAAGGAGCATTACGCGTCCCGTGTTACGCATTACGTGGCCGATCGAAATGTAGGCTCTTCCGCGTTGACGCAATCACTTATCGCAGCTTCGAGACTCAACGTGCACGATGCACTGAACTTCCCGTAGTTAAAATTGTCTTCGTATCGAGCAGCCGTACCGAAAGCCACACGAATTTGCCGAGTGTCTACCGGACAAATGAATTTTGACAGCAACTCAAGTAAGTTGAGTAAGTCAACTCAAAATCAAACTGGACCAAGATCTCCCGGAAGACAGAGGTTAAAATTTTCTTTCGCTTACTTACTACGATCTATATGATGGCCGCGCCCGAAAGAAACGGCTTGGACACGTACGCAACTACTTTCACCAGCTTGTGAGATCAAACTCGATGTTTCGACTGGATAATCAAGCCGCGTTACCTAACCTCAAAGAGATCTGGTTCGCGTTGGCTCAAACGATCTGAACGATTCTAAGCTGTTCCTTTCTATCGAGCTTACATTTATAATTATACGAATTACTTTGAATTTTTTTAAATAAACATTTACAATGTTTTCATTGAGTCAAAATATTTTTCTTCATATTTGGCAATCGGACAAAATTTTCAAAATTTTTTTATCACTCTTTTTTATTTTTACAAAAATAAAAATCTCTCAATTTCTTTTTATCTCTCTTCAGTTTTTTCTTCCATCTTTTTTATCTTCATATACATACTTTTCACTCTGCTCTCTGCTTCAGATTATAGTTATACAGTCTGTAGTACCTAGTGCGTTCACGGTCAAGGTTCACGGACTTTTATTTGTCAGACGGAACATTGGAAAAGCACCGAGATAAGCAGATTTTATATACGTCGATTAAAATTATGCAATTACTATAATAACACGTAAATAATTATTACACTAATTATTGTTTATCGTTAATATTTGAATGGCCGTGTAAAATTATGTTTCATTTGATATAGAAAAAAAAAATCAAAGTTATAAATCAACTGCAAAATAAACTTAAAGATTTTTTTATTATTATCTTTACTCTTGTTTTTTTAAAATTAATTCTTCAAATTGCTACGTCATAAGTAATAATACCAGAAAAGAAAATTTTCATTTCTCTCGAACAAACATACAATTATACCATAGTACACTCGCTATGTAATTGCAAGCATTCACAACAAAGGCCAGTTTAATCAAATTTTATTAATTAAACTGTACCAAAGAGCCATTCGGCTTTGATCCACAATTAAATCAAGTAATTGCACAATTTTACCTCGATCCCGTAAGATGAACAAATTTTATTATTATCATTACAATTATTATTATATAAATTCATCGACGCGTAAATCTCTTTGTTAAAATTTCACGAATTAGCGCATCACCCAATCTATCGTCAGTCCCATTGTTTTTTGTGCTTTCTTTCTTCTCCATATGAATGCTTTTCACATAGAGAAGAAATTCGCACGTTAAAAATCGATTTGCAAATAGCGATCACTTTTCCCCCCCAAAAAACGGCAACTATAAGCAAACATATATAGATATAAAAAACCAAAGGAAAAAGACGAAGAGATACGAGAGAATGATGGATATGGATGTGCCGTAGAGAAACAGCAATAAAATGGCGAAGGAGGACTCTTCCGCGGTCTGTCACTGCATCCTTTATGGAATCCCTGAAGCAGGTTTACTTTTTCTCAAGAAAGGCTCGGATGGTCCCTCTTGTGTCTCTAAGAATACTAAGCCGTAAACATGGGCCAATACGGGCGAGCAAGTTCCTCGACAGCCATAAGCTGGTATATCGACTTCCCGTAATGCCCATGAACCATTGGGTTGCCCAGAATCGGACACGGGGATTTAATTGACAGCGCGAGATGAAAATTCGGCCTTTCAGTCCCTAAAATAATAAATTTCCAAAATCGTTCGAATTTCATAAGAAACTATCATCGGGTCTCAACTTCATTTTATACAACTTATGCAACGTCACTTATGCGAGGAAAAGACGCTCGCACGACTGGCTATACTTGTACACGTGTGTAAGCGGACATGTGAACATATGTGTAGTATATTCGTAGCATCACTTCACCGACGACGATGTACCTTCCTGGGAGTTCATTGCTCTTGAGGTGCGAGTG
>JARPRH010000552.1:131178-144859 GCA_031763665.1 Calameuta haemorrhoidalis | reverse complement strand
AAGTTCAGGTACTTTGTCAGTTGGAATAGTATTTTCTTCACTCATATTGTACAATATTATTATGACAGTTATTAATCGCTTGATAAAACACACTTAAGAAATTCCATGAACTGGGTTTCACTACGTTCAATATAGTTTTTACATTAATATAACCTAAAATGCTCAAGTGTCAGTGGAGTCACAAATTTTAAGGTTTTTAAGAAATCTCAGAAATCAAATGATCTTTTCACATTGGATTTATCTTGATACGTTATTCTTCTTCGTTCTTTGGTTTTATTAAATCTCGTACGGTCTGTATATTCAATACAAACCAATCAGAATTGATAAACGAAATTTCATGCCTTGTCTGCAAGAACCTGTCGTTTGTAAACTGTCAGTCGGTAACATTCAACATGTGTAGATTGGGGTTCCAAACCTTTACTGGTTTAGGCACGTTATTCAAGCGTTCCTGTATTGATTAAAATGTCTTCGTTGTGATTAAGTCATTATTATTAATGACTGGACATTTTACGACTTAAGAATCTTTAAAGATTAACTTTAGAAGACTAGCTGAATGAGACAAAACTGTAAAATCTTTTTTTGGTTATGTGGCTAGCGCCTTGACTTGCTAAAAAAACTGTGCCATCTGACGGACACTTGTAGAAGCTTTTATTACTTCTGTATCTCATAGATGTCGTACCGATGTCTGAAATAAGTCTAGGAGCTTTTCGATCAATGTATCCAAAGACACAGAGTAGCTAATATTAAAGAGAGATTCAACGCGAGATAAAATTTTCGTAACTGCTCTTGAACTAGTGAGATTTTCAGTTTCTCCGAATAAATTTTGGCAGATTGCATCTTTCTTTACTCGCCTTTTTACGAGAAAGATAGGACAATACCAGATTACATTTTATCAAAGTTTCCGAACGTATTCAGTTACGCCTGCGAAACTTTGAATCGGAACGGAGATTTGAATACTCAAAAAATGTATAAACTAGTTTCGTGTGATGGCTTGAGCAATATATTAGACATAAAAGTGCTTGAACATCGAGTGTTATGTTAGAAATAATAGACTGGAAGATAAAATAGATGGTTGAGAACACCTGATAAATAATTCATCATAAGCCAATCAAAGGCTTAGTTTTATATTAACCACTTACTATTTATGAAGTAACGTTTTATCTTAATAAAATTGTTGATGTTATGATCTTATTTAATACATATATTTAAAGATTTGGAGTGGCAAGGAAGGTTATCTTGATAATCATAAGCAAAGTTTCATTACAGGTAAAGGATGTCAATGTCGCTATCTCCTTGTAAAGATATTTTGTAAGTGCTCATGACGGAATTTGTATTTCACAATCAAAATTCACTGAAATATCACGTAATGAACATAAATTCCTGAATACAAGATTGTATAACGTTAATAACGCCGATATGTTTAAAATATTTTGAATTTCATTTGTGATTGTTCACGTTCACTTTCTGTTTATTCATTTTTATTTATTCTCTTCATTTTAGTCTATTTGTTAAATTCTTCTAAGATTACACGTAATTTTGTGTGTATCCTTGTAATGAGTTTCTACTTATTTACCAGTAAAAATTTATTACATTTACCCCTTTCGTTTCATATATTGACAACAATATTTTTAATCAATTAAGTCAAGAGATTCGGTAAATATAATTTTTTTTGTATTTTTCATATATCGCTCTGTCATTATCTTAAATATAATATATAAGTTAATATGAAGAAATCATAGCTTAATTAAATAAGTAAAATGAAAAGTATGAAACAAATTAGAAGAACGATACAAATTCTGAAAGTATTGTTGATATAGACGTTTAATTTTTTGTTAATCAGGATAAATATGTTTTATCACTTATTATTTATCTGATAGCTAACCTAATCTTAAATACTAACAATGAAATTCAAAGGCAACAATTATATCGTTTAATTTTTACCATCCACTATCGAAATGTATTTAATAGCTTCGAAGAAGAAGCGCAGCCATGTTGCTGTATCCACACTGCGCATGCGCATTGCGATAATTTTCCACGGAGCGACGGAGGTTGAGAACAGTATCGTCAGTCAGTGATTTGCTGGTATCGTGAACGGAGCCATGAGAGACTCTACACGTGACGTGTCGTAGCTTTATTGTAGAACCGATTAATCAAAGGATTTTATAACTTCGTACAATTTTCAATTAGTTCCCTTTGCCACCTGTGCAACCGTTTAGTGCCGACCTGCTTCGTCGCCAAGAAGATTTAACAACGAACGTCAGGTAAACAGTACTGATTTTCTCGGACTATAAGTCAGTATTAGTCAGTCCATTTACCGGCATTGTGATGCAATTTTTTAAAATTATATTCTTTTAATCCAACTCGCCCCTTTTCTCCTATCAAATAGTTAATGGCTACTTACTCCAATTAGTCATCGACTGTCATTGGCCAACAACTGATACGAATAATCCCGCGCTCCTTCCTATCTGTACAATTTGGTGAAATTGTACCGGCTTATCTAACCTCCTTTTTAAACAATCAAGTCAAGTGAAACATAATGGATATGTGAAATTGAAGATTCCAGGGCAGTCTGTATCGATCGTGGTATTTCGTATACATTAGATCTCTACTGTAATCAAATTTGGTACTGCAGGCAGAAAGTGGGAAATACTTTTGATTATCAGTCGTCACTGATAACTTATGTGTATAATCATTGAGCACTTTTTCTTAATTTTAACATATTTATCATTCTACTAGGAGCTACATTAAATTCTTATGACATGCAAAACTATTAACTTTATGAATTATGTCAACAGTTAAATACTGTTTCAACTACAACAATGGTTAATTAATCAAATTTTCATTACGTTTCCCATTGCACGCTTATCGTTACCGTTACACTCTTCTATAACTCAAAATCAGTCACATCGGTTTATACAATGGCGAAGTTCAGAAGTTAATAGTTTGTAATTAAGCCGGATTTCTAACCTAAAAAATTGCATTATTTGTCCTCAGAGAATTCTTTATCAGGTGGATACAAAGATTTCGTATTAGATAATATTTTTTTATTAGTAAATGCAATTGACTAGATAATGAATACGCTGCATCAGTACCTGTTCTCCAGTCGCCCCTTCACCCTCACCACCCCTGACCCTCGAACTTTATCACTTTTATGACAGATATTTTTTTATTTTGATTTTTCAAGTGCTAAATAATTATCACAGTGCCACGCCCCGCATTTAGTACTTATTTTTCTTATTTTCTATTTTATTATTATACCCATACAATAATATTAATCTGAAATTCTTATAAAAAAAAGGATTTTCTAACAAGGAATCTGCTTGAAACGTAAAATTTTGTTATGTTTCGTAGATTATTTTTATTATTTATCCTGTGTCAGTATGTCTTTTAATTATTGGTACATTTCGTCAAACGACCAATACTTTTGTGGTTTGCAGTTGTACAGAACAATTATAATGAATTATTGTATTGTTATTAATACATAATGTGATATATATTTTAACAATATTAAAAAAAATTATTTTAAGCAGTTGATGCCGTAATTACTATTGTTATTATTATTCTGCGTATAATCCCTACGTGAGTAAAATAACTTTTGGAGGGGCCATCTTCTTATGATTTTTGAGGTAAAAGAGTCACCCAGAGATAGAATCTTTTATTCAAGGATATACCGTCGTATGAAAGAGAAAATTAGATATTTTATTTAGACATTAGTTATCCATCATTCGGAGGTTCAGATTTGAAATGCTGGCTCTGTATTCACCGGAGTCGAGTTGAAAGATGAAATACGTGTGTTGCATATCTATATATTAGTGAACTATAGGTATACATCCAATGTGTTTAAAATCTCATTCGACTGCGGTGGAAACAGTCACTTTTGTAATTTTATCCTTGAATCAAAATGTGTGTACTTAACCTATTAGAACATCAAAATAATTCTATACTTTTTTTTGGGTAATTGAAGCAAATTAATTTTTCCATGTAGCTAAAACAAAGCTTTATGCGTAAATAAAATTAAAATAGAGCATCGTAATCGTTATCATTTTATCATACCCATTCAGGCAGCATAGTCAATATGAAATATTTAATTCCGTTCTTAAATGACGTCACTTTGGTTCTAGTAAATTTTGAAAATAAAAATTGTAATATCCGCGTACACAATGATTGTCACTCATGAGAACTTTGGAAATTTAATTCTGATTTTTTCCCCCTTCAAAATGCTGCAGAACATATAAAATAGTATTATCAACAAAATATGGAATTATTATATCATTGTTTCTTCTCAATATTCACATGTGATTAGTAAAATTTAAAAAATCTTAAAAATAATAAAATACTTAAAAGGAATTGCTCCCAACAATAAGTAACACATACGTTTGCAGCATAAGGCTGCAAGGTATATTTTTTTGGTCACCTTAGTACCGTATGTGCCTATAAAATTGATTCGTTTGAACAAATTTTTTACTCTTCCATGAAAAAATGACACTTTATCAAAGATCCCAGCCCAATTTTCAACACTCGAAGTATCTCAGCCTTGTTTCCTTAATGTAGCGTCAGTCCTACAAAATAGCAGATAAACAAACAGTAGAAATAGATTCGAGTGAGTGAGCATTGAGGAAGCAAAGTTTAGATAACTCGTGACGAAAAAAAAAGCATGATCAATAATCACTTTGAAAAATTCTGATAACTCAGTTCCCTTAAACAGTGACGAAAAGTGAAGATTCTGTTAGTCATATTATAGTCGAATTTGGATATTATTATTGTGTGAAGATTGTTGGACAGCGAGCAATAATAAATTATTTATTTTTCATAAGGGTAGATTCAAGTAATAAGACAATATTTGGGCATTTGTGAAGAATTAATTTGATTAAATAATATATATTATAATTAGTGTAGGTGAAAATAATATTTATATTTGTCATTTCAAGAAAAATTTCAGACTGCGTAGTCTCTTATAGAAACAAATTATGCTTCGGCTACATTATCCTATACCAAAACTACAGTGCGAAGAGAAATATAAATTAGAACTGAACAATGGTATTCGAAGAGAAGATAAATTTGAAGTAATCACTCTTAAGAGAAAATCGAGCATCAATTTTATAACCGAAAATAATGAACAATTGTCTGGAGAGCAGCGTTCTGGAACTAATAGTATCATGGTGATTATTGGAAGCAAATTTCTTTGAGTGGCTGATTGGAAACCATTACTCCAAGCAATTGGTACAAAAGCAATCGGCATATATTATATTGACATGTCAGTGGGTGATTATGAAAATTCTTATTACCCATAACGATATACAAATTAAGATTGGTTAACATAGAAAAGAGCATAAAAGTCGTGGAAAAGAAAATTAAAGTTTTGAAGTAGTATAAAGATTTTTTGTACGTTACTAGCAAATATAATTTTTTTGTCTGGTACCAGAATAAAGAGGTATTACCAACTTGATCTAGTAAAGTTTCAAAAATTGAATGATTTCGTACAATAATAATTGTATAAAATTAATAATTAATAAACGACTGTGTTTGGTTTACAGATAATATTTCCTGAAATGCCGATCAAGAAAATCTGTGGTATTGGAGCAGGTTACGTGGGTGGTCCAACCTGCAGTGTAATAGCCCTAATGTGTCCAGAAATTCAAGTAACAGTCGTTGACAGAAGCAAAGAGAGAATTGCTCAGTGGAATTCCGAAAAACTACCTATTTATGAACCACGACTGGACGAGGTCGTGCGAACGTGTCGGAACAGAAATCTTTTCTTTTCCACGGATCTGGACACAGCAATTATGGAAGCAGACCTGATCTTCATATCAGTGAATACGCCAACAAAGACGTTTGGCACTGGAAAAGGCAGGGCTGCCGATTTGAAATATGTCGAGAGTGCGGCTAGAAAAATAGCGGAAATTGCAACGGGTGACAAAATAGTTGTTGAGAAAAGTACTGTGCCAGTACGAGCTGCGGAAAGTATTTTGAATATTTTGCGTGCGAATCATAGACCTGGTGTCTCTTACCAAGTGAGTCTAGGAAGCAGGAGACCATTTAAAAAAATTCTAATCTGTAGATTTCACTTCAGGCATTTATTATAAGGATATCTACTTGTATATTTTAGATAATTTTTTATCTCCAACTATATGGAAACCAAACTGGTTTGAAAGACATTTAAATTATATTGCATTTTGCTTGTCTGAGCTTAAAATTCAAAATATATTTCTCTTTACGTCAGACGTATAATAAAATTGGTTGAATTTTATTCTGGTTTTTTTTCTTCATCAAGTTCAGAAGGTTTTGAATTTCTTTGCTAAGAGTAACAGCTATTATTGTATTTGTTACAATATTTCTTAGTTATTATAAATAATTATTTATTTTGTACCAGTAGAGAATTTCCATTTTAAATGTATGAGGATTGTTATACGGAATTACAGCAATAAGTCATTTAACGCGTTAGTTTTGCATAAAACTTATTTAATCACCATAAATTTTCTTGTTATCAATTATTTACATCAGAAATGCTTAATACATTTATGTACGTGTCTCTTAAAACCTGCTACCGGTACTACGTGACATTTAACTTAAATACAATGTCTTAGATAATCTGTACTAAATAATTGCACGATTTCGTTGTGATCTTGAAAATTCTGAGCATCAATATGATAGTAAAAAAAAAATAGAAACTCGATAAATTCCGTAAATGTCGATAAGCCTTACTTAATTCTCAAAAACATATTCATTTTAGATTCTATCAAATCCGGAATTCCTAGCGGAAGGATCGGCGATCGAGGATCTCCTGAATGCTGACCGTGTCCTCATAGGAGGTGAAGATACTCCAGAAGGTCACGCAGCAGTAGAAGAACTCTGCAAGGTCTACGAGCACTGGATACCACGTAAAAATATTTTAACAACCAACACGTGGAGTTCCGAACTTTCTAAATTGGTGTGTGTAACCTCATGATTAAATAAGAAGTCAACGACTTTATTCACATAAACCCATTGATTTCAGGCTGCTAATGCATTTTTGGCACAACGCATATCAAGCATCAATTCACTATCAGCAGTATGCGAAACTACTGGAGCAGATGTGTCTGAAGTTGCACGAGCAGTTGGTCTTGATTCCAGAATCGGTTCAAAGTTCCTTGAAGCGTCAGTTGGTTTCGGTGGTTCCTGCTTTCAAAAAGACATACTCAATTTAGTATACATTTGCGAGTGTCTAAATCTTCCTGAGGTTGCTGCTTATTGGCAGCAGGTCATTGACATGAATGAATATCAAAAGTCACGATTTTCCGCCAAGGTCATCGAATCTCTCTTCAATACAGTTTCGGACAAGCAAATTACTATACTTGGATTCGCCTTCAAGAAAAACACTGGCGACACTCGCGAATCGCCTGCGATTCACGTCGCGAAAACTTTGCTCGACGAAGGTGCTATGCTGCATTTATTTGATCCGAAAGTGAGTTGCTTTCTTTTTTCTTTTTACTCAAGAAAATATATTTCTCTGTCTCTGACAAATTCAACTAAGCTTGCACGTTACCTACGTTACGCTGTAATTTTACTTACAGGTCGAGGAAGAACAGATAATTGAAGATTTAACTCATCCTACAGTGACAGATTGTCCAGAATATGTGAAAAGTCGTGTCACTATTTATCAAGATGCGTATACAGCCACAAGGGATACCCACGCCATTGTCTTGTGCACAGAATGGGACGAATTTAAAGTATGTTCCACCAGTTATCTCTTATCAGTCGAAATCACTTTGTTCCATTACATTGTCGATCTGCGTTTGATCTCTTTGCAGACTCTCGATTATAATCGAATTTACTCAGAAATGATGAAACCCGCGTACATCTTTGACGGGAGGAAAATCCTCGACCACGATGCTTTACAAAAAATCGGATTTATAGTACAGACTATCGGCAAGAAATTAACGAAAACCACATTATCAGGCTCTTGGGATAGCTGAACGTGATTAAAACAGTAAGAACTTTATCGCTTTAACTGTAAAATATTGTAAGTATTTTACAAGCAAAATCTGCAGTATAGTTTTAAGTTCACATTTGATTAAGTAAGAATTGCTTGGTCGTTATTTTTAAATCAGTATCGGTAATAAGGGAATAATATTTCTTTCAGATTAAACTCTAGGTATTCATGCATATCTATACGCCATGAAGCAGTTTCCTCTGATCCGATGATGCGTGTAAGATAAAGAAGCGATTCGTGTCCATCGATAGAAATGAGTAGCTGCTGGTAAATAAATTTATAGAATAATTTACAGGGCTATCTTATAATTTATAATTAAAACGAAGAATTTTTTTACAAGATTATACACTGTACACAGGCACTTTATCTATTGTATTAGAAGTGTCTACTTTTTCTACGTTGTATGACAAAATCGTTATTCTACTTTTGTTTGCTATTAATGTCACTGGCGAAACACAGAATGGCACTTACGCTAGAACAAAATTAGCATTGACTTTTACAAGAATGCATTTTTGCAAAAATTCTTGAATAACCAATTGCATTCAAAAAGAAATCATTGTATGTGAATCGTACATAAGATGTATTTTATTTTATTCATTTCTATAAACCACAAGAAAAAAGTGGTCTCAATTTGATCGCTTTTCGACCAGTATTTACTCAAATTCCTCAATGTAATTTAAATCTAATATTTTTGTACGAAACGTTTAATGGTTACGCTACGTTAGACATATTTTATCTGTTAGTCAATATGAATTATTATTGGACAAAGGAAGTCTCTAGGTAACTAAATGTACTGGGAAGTCCGCTAGAATTATACAGTACCATCAATTAGATTCTTTTGAATTGATGTTACGCTAGTTACATATTAACATACATTGTTTCTAGTGGATCATCCTGTACAGTAATGGCGAACATCATTGCAGTATCTATATTTAAGTAGTCAGGCTATATTAGCAGGACATAAATAGTTATCTTCGTAGCCATAATATTCATGGCCATTAACAAAGGTTCTTTTTTTAATCCTTTGGGTAAGGACAATTATTAAGTTATTCTTTACTGACCTTTGCTTGTATTCAGCCCTAAACTTTAACAACCTGAAGTTTGCGCTCCTATTTGATTCTTGTGGGAAAATAATGTTTAAGTCATGCGTGTGGATAGTATTAGTGGCTACATATAAATATAAAATAAACTTTTATACAGTGTAAAGCGAACTTGAAATTTTATAAAGAAATATTAATTCTCAAATTCTTTGGAGTGATAAACCAAATGAGTGAATGGGATAGAGAAATAAAAAGAGAGATGAAAGTCATTGAAACATTAAAGAGCAATATGACCCATTAGGTTAACCCTTTCGCTGCTATGTATTTTTATTTAACATGTTTATCGGGCACTGAATACTGCGACTATGGGATGACTAAAATTTCAATGCATAGCAGCGAAAGGGTTAATGAATATTTCATGACATAATTCCAGAAATTGAAAATCATTATTATGATTAATCAATAAGATGGTGTTAATTTATTTAAATTATAACACCCTTAACTTTGCATTATACCAATAGTTGCGAATTGATATGCGAGTCGTATTTATATTATATACAGGGTGTTTCGTTAAAACATGGCGTTCGAGCGCGAGGTTACAAATCACCCTAGTCCATCAGAAAAAAATCTACCATGTTAAACGAAACACGTTATATTTTTTCATTATATTTATATACAACGTTCTTGAAAATGCATGGTTTGTTCAAACTATTTATAAATAAATATTTTCGAACAAGTCACCAAAATATTATAATAAAATTCAAGCCTGTCACTTATTCGTGAACAAGTATAGATACCAGTTAAGTTGTCGAATTATTTTTCAAACGTGAAAAGTTGTACAATTAAATGCAATAATTACATGAAATTATATCGATGACAATTAAAAATAATTCATTTAAAAGGAAACTTGACTGAGAAGAAAATTTATGACTTCTGATAACGGTACTTAATAAATAGTATTAAAAAGTGAGCAATATCGAGATAAATATCTATTGCAGTATTTTATGAAAATGCGTGAATCAATCAATGTTTTCGGTATACAATAAAGTAATAATCATTTCTAAATTTTGCTTAAGAATTGGATCATTTGTGACAACTAGTGAATTAAACGAAAAAAATAATCTTCTTGATTTATCTGATAATCCGACGTCGCATTCCTTTGTAAATAATATTAATAAAACTTGTACATACAATAATCACCCAGATATATTTTTTATAAATTAAACTGTAAATATTGTTCTAGTCACTTCATTTTTGTTCCTTCCCATATGTATAATAATATAATGAATATTTATCAAAATGAAAGACGACGCAGTATGTTAGATTTTTATAGGTGTTGTAGTGGCGATAAAAAAAGATTTTACTGATAACTGATTTACATATAGAAATATATACACTTTGCAACCTAATAAAAACACGGTAATAAAGATACGTATTGCAATAAAATACGTATTAAAAACAATTATTACGATGGAACCTGTCCTTATATATGGTGTGCCTTAAAATAAAATTATCGAAACCCTTAATAAATTTAATATATTAACTTAATGCTTTGCAGCTAGATAAAACTAGATTTTATGTTTCAGAAATCAATTGGTATTACGTGTAGAAGATTCGTTCAATATTTCGAAAGTTTATCTTTGATGTATCAATACTTTGAACATAGATTTGTATGAAAGCACGATAAACGGGCTTATAATTTGAATGAATCGGTCAACTTGTAGCGTAAATTTTTCACTCACGAAATCAGAATCGTCCCAGTCTAATATAATGATATATCCACACTACATTTATCACCTCTACTTAACACTGAACAAAAATTGACGTTAATAATTTGAGAATATCATACATGCGTTCTTACGACTCAGATTGGAATAATAAAAATGAGAAAATTGGAATTCTTATAAGCAAAGTGCTTCTAATATTCCAATTAAGAGTCAGACTATGTTTAATTGTTAAAAATTAAAATTTTAAATCGTAGTTTATATATGTATATACAAATGTATACAACAATGGCAACTTACTGATCTTTAACTGGGCTCAATCTTAGCCGACTTTAACCTTCAAAGAAACGTGCGGGAGACACGCAACAATGCTATGCAGAAGTATTAAACGTCATATAAAAGTGTAGAGAAGGATATGGGAGTAAAACGGATTAAAACCAAATAAAAGAGAGGCCAAAGGAGTCGAAGCTAAGAAGAATGTAGAACCACGCCGTGAGCGTAGACTTACCGAGGATTCGAGCCGGCACTTGCTCGTGTCATGGCGGCGTGTGACGAACCACTCGTAGCAGCACGTAATAAAGTTCTTGAAAAATCTCGGAAAAGCATCGGAAACTCAGCGTGACAAGGGTGCACGAGTGTCGAGAATGTTGTTTTGTCGGTATAGGCTCTTCGCAAAGGCGATTAAGCCCACAGTGAATGTGATATAAGATCGATTCGGAGCAAAGAACCTAAGCGTCGAACTGCGCTCGTCCTATCTCATAGGAAAATGGCCGCGTGCTGTTCGCAAAAACGAGCGACGATCCGGAGCTTCACGTAATATCGCGTGTCTAGTGGAATTAGCGGATAAAACTAGATCACAGATTTGCGTTTGATTGTGCAGCATCCGTTTCAACGTTAGCAAAGCCCAGCTGGAAGTGTATGTTAAGTGTCAGTGCGCGATGCGATGTTGAAGTTGCGGTGTTAGTTATTTGGTATCGTGGCTGTGCTAGCGATAAAGGTGCAAAGCTACCGGATGAAGTGCAGATACAAAATTGTTTTGTCGCGATGTAAAGAGGCAAAGGAAGAGTGTCTTTCCAGCAAGGGGTAACAGGCAGCGTTAATAATAATTTTAAAAAAAAAGTGTAAACTTTCGTGCGTGGAGTGCGTGCTACTCAAGTGACAAGATGATTGGGGCGTATCGTTGTCGGCGTCGTTGTTGTCGCTGAAAATCAGTGAAAGCAAGGCTAACGAGTCTAGAAGAAGCAACAACGAGCCGACAAGGTTCTGGACCAAGAAGATGAGAAGAAGCGCGCTCGTTGGCATCTCGGGCATGCTTGCCCTGCTCCTCCTTCTTTTACTTAACACCCTCTCTTTGATCGAAGGTACGCTGATTATTTATCTCAGGGCTATCATTCGTATATTTCCAGTTGCTTTACGATAACACGTATATTACGTATGATAGAAGCTGCTCCATCTGTTTATGACGACGCTTCCAGGAAATAAGATCGATATCGTGCAAAAAACCGACATGTTTATCTTGATATCGCCTGCTTGTTGATCACGGCTGCCGCTGCCACCGTCCCGCCACTTCCACCATACTTTCGTTCTTGCTATTCGCTCCGTTCACTACCGACGGAACGCAAAATCATTCATGTTTACATAATATCGCAAGTTACTTCTATCTTCAATTCATTGCCCAGAGCCTGTCAGATCTATCGGAAATTCGTAAAACATCAATTAATATATAATCGTGCTACGAGATTGACTTCGCGTCGGAGAATGACACTCTTGTGGCTTTTAACATGAAATAATCCTCTTTATATAGTAATAATGCCGTGGTTTAATCAGCTGGTTATACTAGAACGCTTAGCACTATGTATTATCGAAGCATAAATCATATTATATTTCTCCTCTGATTTGCAGCTGTGACAGACACATATCTTAAAGTCAAATAAGCACATAGTTGTTTATTCATCCACTTTGTAACGCCAACTGCGGTTGCATAGCAAAAATAAAATTTCCGAGTGTTCCTTTACGTTCTCTTCGTTTCAATGTTGGTTCTTGTGCAAGATACATAATCCACTATTGGAATATTCTCTTGAGTTGCCTTATGGAACGGGATGCAAGAAAACGTTAAAAATTCAAAAAATTCTTTGAACGCTCTATGAATTTAGTGGTCTTATCTTACTACGCGTGTCTCTTGGATCCACACAGATACAAAACTAATCACGTCATTATCGCAGTACATTATAAAAAGATACGAAGTGCACGTACGAAGTGATTTTTTTTCCTATGATACAATTTAATCGCGTTTTCGATATCTACGAATGTCATATAATATTTCTATTGCTTAATTGCAAAGATATACTTATTTATCGTTACACGATTTCCATGTTTATTTCCTTCTTTTTTTCTTACATGCTATCTAATATACATATTTCAATCGTAACATTGAACTCGCGACAAAAACACGCAGATAAATGCGTATGACGCACAATTGATCAATATCTGGCACATTTAGATGCATCGCACGAGCAGTTTCCTGCTTTGTAAAATTTATAACGCTGCTACGGTATAAAATCGACTACTTTTTTTTTACGTACGATCGAAGTAATTAATGCTGCGCTATCTCAATGAATAATTGATCTCTAATTTTGATGGCGAGACTACGTTAAATGAAATTTGTCTCCGTCATCATTAGTCGTACGTATTTTAGCTATTTTAGCCTCGTTACATACCATTAATAAAAAAAAATTCTCTTTCCTTATTTTCCCATTCTGAAGTATTATTATCATCTCAGGGCGTTTCCTTCGCAGTTTCGAGTCTCGCAATAAGGGAGAACGCCATGTGGGCGTCCGCTAATGACTTGAATTGAACTCGTTTCGTTAAGTTAACTATTGCTAGTCAGATCCTAGAGGGAACTAGCAAGATGTTAAGCAGTCTGTTGTGATATCTACTATCTCGTGGAG
>JARPRH010000552.1:26912-49316 GCA_031763665.1 Calameuta haemorrhoidalis | reverse complement strand
TTGATGATATTGATCCCATGCTGCAGTTGAACATTCTATGCTACAGTATATGGTGTTTGCGCAGTTTTTACACCTAAAGATAAAAAAATTTGCATTATTTGATGGACATTTTGTTTTATGCGGTGTGCAGTAAATATACAAATAAAGAATGCACTTTTTAATAAAAAAAATAAGGTTTGGAGTATAAAGTATAAAATATTCGCAGTATAAATAAATTGTAGAACATATATTTTAATGACTTACGGAACTGTTACATTTCCATGGGATTTACCGCAATGCCCACAAACCGTAGCCGGTTCTATATCGTTTAATAGAACGAAAGCGTAAGGTTTTTCTACAAATAAAATTTGACCCTTTTTTATGTCTCTATTGGCTACGACATATCTCCCTTTTTCAGGAGCACTCTTACGACTTGTTGCTGCTGAAGCAAATAAAAAATTTGTATTATCTCCATTGGCCATTTCAGGCTTGATTGAGTATTCATTTGTGCTGCTTTCATCTGGCTTATCCTCGTGCATTTTTGAAACATTTAATAATAAGCGGGTAACTTCTTCCTCGATATTTTCTACAATTTAAAAATATTCATTTCTTATCCTACTCCGATTATAATTAGTAAATATGTTGAATGTAAAAAATGATTTACATAACTTTTATGTAAAAACATATGATTCATGACGTTTAATTATAACTGTAACAACTTTAACTATATAAATAAGAAAAATAAAATACAACCAGCAAATACAAAGTAACATTTGCATATCAGCAATGTTAAAATTTCCTACTTCGATGTACAATAATAGTTACGTATACGAGGTAATTGATAACAACTATTCAATCTCTGAGTATGAAGTTTTAACATTGTCAATATGCAATTGTTATTTTGTGTTTGCTAGGCATTTGGAACGCTCAGCCCCCTTCAGCTTGTAGCGACATAAAGATATATTTGACAACAATTAACATGTTGTTACTGGAGAAACTATAAATTTCATACCTTTTTTTGTATTCAAGATTTTATACTTTTTCATTAAACCTTGAACTCTTAATAAAGCTTCGTTTGCGAAGGATTTTTTATTCAATTTTATATGACACTGCGCTGCTCGTAAATAGATCTTATACTGGAGTTTCTCAGGATAACCAAACCTCAAGGCCAATTCAATATCTTTCAAACATTCCTAACATGCAATATAAAATGTAAGCATTAATAACACTTGCAGACCGCAAACAGATCTAAAATAGTATTTTCATGATGGTATCGTTTATAAAATAAAAACATTATTTACGCAATTTGAAACCATAATACTTTTGAAATATATATTTCTTATGCCCTCAGTGTGTGTCTATTTAGCTATATAGTTTCAAATGATAAAAAAAGTTTTAGATGTGGTAAAATAATATCTTTGGAACATATATTAATTTAAAGTAAAGCATTCAAAATCAATTGGATTCCTGAGTATAATATTATAATATAAGCAAATATTGAATGAGCATAATACTGCTTTCATTATTGGTATGTTAAGAAACTGTATCTATCAGTGTTGAATTCTACTATAAATCAGTTATTGATGTAGTTATATTGCTACTAGATCCTTATAAAATATTTCAAAATGTTTGAAGATATGCTTACTTTATAATTTTCTATAAAAAATAAAGCTGCCGATCTGTTTGCAACTGCTATAGCCAATTCTTCACTATTGAATGGTGCATACTGAGTACTTTTTGTATAAAGAGTTATACTAGATACATAGTTTTTATCACAAAATTCTTTGTTGCCTAGATTTTTCAGTCTCTTTGCTTCGTCTATGGATTTACATTCTTTATATTTATATTGTTCATCCAACCACGTTTGTAAACATTTTCTGCAATTATACAATAAAAACAGTAGAACAAAGTGCAAAGGTAAAGTATTTTATTTTGTATCCAATGCATATTAAAAAACAGAGTACAATTTTTAATGAATACCAAGAAAACTACCTCACATCTTGTTTATTCAGGAGGCAGGACATCAATTCATATTCACATTTCTTCATAGATTTAATCTCATTCAAAGTACCATTTCTGTGCAATCCACAATTAATAGCGTCAAGAAACATTTGCCACTCCATATTTTCGTTAAAATAAGTAAGTACACAGATTAAGAATTATTCGAAAACATAACAATCGGCTGATCCCCTTCAACCAGAGTGAAGCGCCTCTAGCGGAAATTTGTTTAAATATTATTTCTCTGAATGGTAACAACAGTAGAATGGGAACTTCTGTATCAACGAGTTATTTTAATTAAAAAATACGTAAAATGAAAAACTGTGCCAAGAGAAAACAATGATTTTCCTGAACAAAAAAAATCACGTTACTTATATAAAAAATATTAATGGATTGTTAAAATCTGGCACATGCCCTACTAGGATAAGAGATCTACCTAGTGAATGGGGAACCCAGGCATGGTTTGAAATTTTACTGCACTGACAGACATACAGAATATCCGTCGCCGGAATCAAACATGTTATTGCGAATAAGGGCAGTGTGTGCTGCAAAACCATCGCGAGGTGGCTTTTTATTACTGACCGGCAACGCAATGTTACACGAAGGCCAATTTCTGCAATTTTGAAATCAGGCGTGTGCTGCCATATTGGGGTAGCTGGACCAATCCAGAAAGAGTCGCAGTAAGGTAGAGTGCGGTTCGCCACCAGTACGTAAGGGATGAACGGAAGATTTTCATTGTCGCGTAGACGTTCGAGTAGGAAGGGATGCGAGATTTTGAAACGTAAATGGGTTTATAGTGGTGTATCCTTCCTTCCTTTCCTTATGGTTTATAGTGGTGTATAGTTATCCGAGGACCGAGATGGCCACAAAGAACGGAACTAAAAGGGAGAATCAACTGCAGCAGGAATATCGCAAGGATTTCGGTAAGCGAATGTAATATTTATTTAGGCGAAATTTCGTGCACATGTGTGGATCGGCTGCCAATTCACGCGAGTAAAAGAAAAAGCCTTTAAAAGCTCATGTAAATTTTGCAAAGGATCAGTCACCAGATTCCGCCAGTCGGTATGGTGTTCATTTTTGGATAATATCTGATTGAATGGTTTTTTCCTTGCAGTAGTTTTGATTTTGAAAATTTGAAATTGTACGCGTCTGGTTAAAAAGACTTACGCAGAGAACCGAAGGTCCTTTGAGGTCGATTTAACCAAAGAGTGAACGTGGTAAACGTATTGTTCTTTCGTTTTCTTATACTGAATACTTTACCACGCGAAGTCGCTTATTTTGAATCAATTAAATTATTTCAATTCTATTCAATCGAATTCATTTGTTTGTTCACCGAATGTAATTTATCGAACGTTTTCACTCTTTATTGTATTGTTTTTGCTTACCGCGTTAAAAGCGAATAATAGTTTTGTAAAAGTCAAGGTCTTAGGATATTATTCTCTCGTCACAAAGACCATAAGAAACCCTGTCACCTAAGAATAAAGAGCTCTGTGATCTTTCTCCACGTGAAATAATTATCTATGTTTACGTTATGTATCCGGCACTCTCTACGTCGATTTGTTTTGGAACTCATAATTCACTACAGAATAGTTCTTGGTATACAAGAGACTAACAATCAGCTCTCCCGCGTCGTTGCATCAATTATTTTTGCACGCAGTTTTCTTACTCGTATTTCTTTTTACTGTCTTCTCGTCTTAGCCGGCGACAAGGTGGCGACGGATTCGGAGACTTTGCGATAAACACGCTGCCTAACCGCGCGTCATATCCAATTGCCAAACAATAGATCTTGCTAACAATGTAATTCGGGGAATCACGAAACACCATACGTCCTACAGAGTTTAGCAAGTCCGACCTCAGATCCTGCCAATCTAACAGTTTTTACTCGAAAATAGTCCTTAATTTTGTAATTCCTATTCTTACATTGACTAATCGTATTTGGTCCTCCGACCTTCCCTTCGCGATTGTACTAAAGCCGTGCCAGGTTCCATCTTTGAAAATGACCACATCTCCAATTTCCTGTTTGATCATCGGGAATCCCTTTTTCACTAATACATACTGTTTTTCTAAAAACTCCCTCGCTACCCGAGTTCTCGTTATAAAGTCTGCTGAAACGAATCGCACTGTATGGTCCTTTTTCATTAATATTCCGTCCCTGGTTTCTGAGAAAACATTTGCCAATATTGCTTCTATATTATCCAATATGTATGTTTTTCTGGGAATCCCCGTTCAAAGTCATTATCCAAAAAATAATCATCCTCTAAAATGGACTCGGGAAATGATTCGTCCTCGAGCGAATCGATCTGAAGAATCTTCATCTATGGATGAGCACAATGATTTCACGTCTCTCACGGTCGCTTCTTAACTGTGTGAAGTTAGCCCAGCACTTTTCGAATTTTCTAATTTTGAATATTGTGCTGAATTGTGCTACATTTGTGCTAACTTGTGCCGTTAACCCGAAGTCGATAACTTTATACGTTTTCGAAAAAATTGAAAAATTGTTGTGGTAATTCTTCGCTTGTGCTACTCCATAAAAGCCGTGAAAATCAGAATTTCAAAAAACTAAATTCTAGTATATTGATCGTGTAATTTTGTATGGTGCTTTTCTATCTCATTTTCAACAAATTCTCTTGTTAACCGGTAGGTGTATTGCAGAGACTCGTCTTATTTCAACTTCCTGGTTTTAAATTACGTTGTTATAATTTTGTTTGATGATTTGAGGTTTGCGCTTGACGTGTTTTGTTATTCTAAAGATAAATAAACCTAATACGCTTCGCATGGCGAGCGGGACAAAGAGCTCGATATCAATCGTCGAACGCATTCCGCATGAACAACCTGACGCATGAATCGAAAGACCAGGCGTAATATTATAATTTTTTACATTTTATTAACTCTTATTGCGGATATAAGAGAGTATAAATAATAAATTAAGTGAGTGTAGTAAATTTAAAA
The DNA here is from genome assembly GCA_031763665.1 of Calameuta haemorrhoidalis. Lineage (NCBI taxonomy): Eukaryota > Metazoa > Arthropoda > Insecta > Hymenoptera > Cephidae > Calameuta > Calameuta haemorrhoidalis. The sequence goes on along the minus strand of JARPRH010000552.1, from coordinate 44,390 downwards.
TTTGAACGTGGGACGTGCCAAGCACTAACTAGCAATGAAAACGTAAAGTTGAATTTTTCTTAGAACAAAATTTATCTGCTCGTGAATTTTTCAAGAAAATCAATCGGAGTTCAAAGGTAATAATTGTTTTTAAATTAAGAAAGAGTTTTTTCTTAGAGTTTCTTCAGTAAAAGAAGTATAAGATTCGTGAGGTTTTAGGCAAATGGCAGTAGATATTTGGAAATACTGAAGTTTTAAAGAATTGTTAGTAAATTGTTTGGGAATTTGTCAGAGATTTCGGGTCTTTACTGCGCATGCGCAATGATGATCTCTATACTGAGCCGCGATATTTATATTATCGTATTCACTTTTCTCGATATTATAATTTAATCTTTCGACTTTTTATACAAGTTATGATTACTATCTAATTGCAAATTGTTTATTACTAAAATTCTTTGATTTTAGTTCTTTTGTACTGTTTAAACTTGTAATATAAAAGAGTTTTCAGAATGTGATTTCGTGGAACCATACGCATTCAAATATGACTTAATACGCATGCGCGTCGAGTTTTGGGGAACGGTTATCCCCACTCTCTAGCATCACTGGTGGATACCAACCAGTACGGATTCCTCCGAGGTAATCAGTTGGTTCCAGTTGGCTCTTACGCTTCGTACCGGGAAGATATGGACATCAACTTACCCCAGTCTACTATGGGCATTTCTGCGGACGAGTTTTTAAAAAACTATTGAAGGAGGATCCACATAAGATCGCTGGAAGATGACTCACCACTTGCGAAATACAAAACAAAATAATGTAAGTAATAATCTTATTTTAAAGTATTTTAGCAATTTTACTACGATCTATGACAGCAATTCTAGAGGCAGTTTAGTTTAATGAAATATAGATGAATACGTGTAACAAGCTCTGTAGTAAACTAGAATCAGATTCTTATTAGATATTTTAGTTGTTGATTACTGCGGCTTCAACTGTTTTAAGCAGTTTTTTTTAATATTTTGTAGCCATAAGTTCGTTTTGTTGAAATTATTTTTCCTCCTCTCTTATAGACCTTATTCCATCACTCATTAATCATTATATAGTAAGCTTTACAAGATATCCTATGTCTTCTTGTGTTAAGGTTTTTTTTTTAGAGCAGAGAAAAGCTTTTTTTTTTAAATCTTAACATGTGTGTAATGTTCATTCTGTATGGTATTTCAACGATTGAGTTTATATTATAGCTATAATTGAAATTTTTTGTATATTCATGATACTGTCCTGTTTTTTTTATTATTTGTCAATTTTAAAATAAGAATATTTTTGCTACTTCTGTTATTTTCTTTGAGTTTTGTTTCAATTGTTGTTGTCAAATGTATGATTTTACTGTCAATCAGATCTTTAATACTCGTCTGACAACTGTTCAATATTGTATTCTTTACATTTTGTGGAACTTCATCTGCTACTACTGTTTTTGCTTTACTTGTAGCCACTATATTTAACAATCTTACTATATGTTGTATTTTTATTAACTAAAATACTTATTTTTGCTATTCTATTGTTCTAACTGTCTCTATTTGTTACCATCTCTTAATTCTTTTCCTTTTTTCCCTTGATCTTAATGTAACCCATGTAGGTAGCTGGGTAGTAGTTCCGTTCTCCATATAGTATGCACTGGTGGAAGACCTTTGACTGAGGATTATTTTTTTTCTTTGTGTCTGCTGTACATTCATCTTTTCGATGATTATCCTAATAGTTATTACATCAACAGGACATATCAAAGTTTAATGTTGTCCTATTCGGAGGCAATTTTTGCATTGAATTTCTTCCTTCTTGTGTACCTTTTCTTAAGATTTTCTTATCTAGAACTTGTTTAGACTTTTGATTTCTTTTTGTTTAGCTGGTCTAAAATTTTTTTGCATTTTAATAAATCACTACGCAATCTTTTAAGTAGGATTGTTTGATTTTTCTCTTTCTCAGGGGTGTACATATAGAACTTCATCTTTTTTTAAATATGAGTTTCTTTTTATTTAATATTCTGATTTAAAATCTATTATTTTTATTAATGGTGGGCTCCTTTTATTTTTATCAAAGCTTTGATAGGTTCCTCTTTGTTCGCATCACCTTCTTGTTCCATGCTATCATTACTTACAGATGCTTTTTTCTTGCAGGTTCCTGTCATTTTTATCTTCTGCTAAACCTGACACTCATCTTCGGTGAGTACCTACAATTTATTTCTTAGTCTCTATTGTGTGTCTTATAATGTGAGTCCCAAAAAAATATATTTCTGCTTCCAAGTTCTTCCGTAGAAGAAGAAAAATTTGAAGTCTCTGAAATTAGCGCCACAATTATACAAATTTGAAAAAAAAAAGAACAATTGAGTTCTGGTTACTCCTGTTGATGTTCATGAGACTTGATTATACAGAACGTATTGTTACCCGACGGTTGATGGAAATTCAAATCCTCAATTGTTAAATATAAAATTGTAAATCATTAAGAAAACTTTTAGAACTGAACTTCTACGTACTATGTGGTGCACTCGATTACGAACAAGGTATTTACACGTTATTTTTGAGCGAGAAGAGGCGGTTGTCTTACGTTGTCGGATACGCCTGACGGCTAAAAACTAAAAAACCAACTTGAACTAATAACGATAACCGGGACGATAGTCCCGTATGCTATGCTGAACGTTTAACGTAGAAATCCGATATTTCGTTAAATTAATTATCCTATTCTGCTTTCCGGTCCCACTTCGTATATTATTTTACTTAAAAATTCTCGCGGTTCTTGCTGCGTTTAATCATTTTGTTTCACGGTAAGCTAAATATCTCAGTGTTGTCCATCAATTGATTTCTGCCAGTCCTAATATTCGTCAAGCTCTCTCCCAGCCTTAGGGCTCGAGTTCTCAGGGGGTACATTCGTTAAAATGTATAAGCCTAGGCCTGCAGCCTCTAAGGCAACTGTCTATCCAACACCAATACTAAATCCTATTCATGCCCGCATCTGATAAGATTTAGCTGATCTTTTAGCACAAGCAGGGACCCTCCATGTAAGAAGGTCCCGACCGCGAGACTCAAGCCTTGCATTCTGGGGTACCAAGTGCCGGTTCAGTGAAGCTGTTTCTATGGACCCCTCGGTCCAGACGAAGTTTCCATTCAGATTCCACTCAGATTTCCATTTCGCGGATACGAGTCTCTGCGTTGCAGTTGATTGCGTCTCGGCTAGTCGTTTGAAAAAGTCGTCGTCGTATGCTACCTTATAATACATACGTCAGTTCCGTTTCGCCTAGCGCGAAGCTTGAAGAAATATTAGCTTCCCTCTACGTCCTGGTGTAATATTCATCTCAGTGCCGTTTAGCGTCCTCGATGCGTAGGATATCGTAAGGTCGCGACCTACAGGACGCGCTGGGCTCGGCACTGCACCTAGGGCGTAATCCGAGGCGTCTGTTGTTACGACAAACGGTTTTTTTAAAATCTAGGGTACTGGCGCAAGGATTCTAACGCTGTGGGTACTGCTCCCGCGTGCTCAGGCTCCTGCCTCCTTACGGGCTCGATTGCTGGATTGGGTCCGGGTAGGCGAATCAGACACGTGTTAAGGTGCTGGTTAACTATTTATTATATATATGTATATTATGATTCTCCTCTCACGCTCTCACTCATTCATGCACTTCCGCTCTCACACTACGTACTTGCGCTAGGGTGGGGTCCTTTCAGGCCCTTTTCGGTCCTACAAACTAACGTACTATCGATAATGTGTTAAGCTATTGTAGATCAAACAACACACAGTGAGTTCTTCCGCACTCCGCTCGGAAGGGGCCTAACAGCGGGCGTAACGGCTCGAAACTTTTAACGCGAGAACGGTGTATGGGATTCCGCACAGGCTCGATAACCTTCGAGACTGATTATTACTGATACTGAGCACTTCCCTGTGGAGATCTGCGTGTTCCGCAAGGCTGCAAAACTGAGACTGATTCGCGGTTCTCACAGCGGCCGCAGCTCACCTTCCGTTCGCTCCATCCAGGCGCCGCGACGGGGTCCCAGGGACGCTGAGGTTGCAGTCTCGAAAAAGACGCTCGTTCGAAGTCCGCCACGCGCAAGGATCGCGTATGATCCCCGCACGTGAAGGAATTCGAATCCTGAGACTTTTGTTGGTTGGCTCCCCCTTCGTGCGGGGGAAGGGGGGGGCGAAGGGGGAAAAGGGTGCGCTCAGCCAAGATACTCGGCGGAACGGGGACCGGGACGTAACGAAAGAACTGTGCAACTAGTTTGCCTGATGGATCGACGTAGAATGAGAGTCTTGGAGAATTCTGTGGACGTTAGTTAACGGGGGTGGATTCTTTGGGGTAGGATTGAGGATCGTTGCTATTGGTTGAGCTAGATAAATTTTTAGGATAAAGTGATTAGGGAAATTAGCTCATCGGTGCTGAAAATTTCGGCGAGGAGCTTTGCATGGGGTTCAAGGATAGTAAATCTCCAAGGATAGTAAGTCCAGTAAGGACAATGATGATTTCTTGGGAGACGTGTAAAGGAGTCTAGTGGGATTTTTCTAGGAAAAGTCGTAAAATCCGGAATTTTTGCTTTTGGTGCACGTATGTCACTTGGGTGAAATCTTTGAAGGATCATTTTTTTATACACGTCATCTTGAAAGGTTCATCTCACTTTCCCTGATCCTGAAACCCATATCAGAGATAGCCACTTCCAAGGGTCGCTGTCTGATAGAAACCAGACCCCACTGATTGGCCTTTTGATATTTAATTGTCGACCGCTTATGTGGAACCTGATTTCTCACGCGGACGCAGCACGTCTAACGACGTTTCGACTCGTCAATCTCTTCTAGCAGTGCGAGGAAATTTTCATCTTTCCTTTGCATTTCAGTCGGCACGTCTTCCAACAGTCCATGAATAGCTTGAGTCTCAGTCTCTCCGTTATTTCTTTTTTTTTACTGTAAACATGAATTTTTTAATGTTTAATAAATTTTATTAATAACAAAATATATAATAGGGTTATACAACCTACCATTCTTAGACTCAACTTCATCGTCGTACAGTCTCTTCACGCCTCCCTGGGGTCGAGGCTCGAGTGGTGACGTCATACTTGATGTCCTTGATTTTATTTGAACGGCTGTGAATAAATTTATGGCTTTAGTACAAGCTTTATCAGACACAGAAGTAGAAAGGTACCCGAGGCTAGGGTGTTAAAAGTTGTTGCGATTTTTAAAAATTCCACATTTGATTTTTATCTACATCCTTACGTTTAAGTCTGATTCGCCTTGCCGAAATTCATTCCCATCCTCGTGAAGACGTTTCCGGTGAACTTCACGTGACAGCAGCAGCTTGCCGGAAATTTGAACGTGTCCGGCCCAAAGGAACCGTTCGGCATTATGGCCATCAGCTGACGATAGATGTACTTTTGCTTGCAGATCGTCCTGTAGCCGTTAGGGACGTTCTCGAAGAACTTGCATTCGCTTTCCTCGTCCCTGAGGGAAAGAAAAGATTTTAAAAAATCTTTTTTTTTTTTTTACTTTTGTTTCTTGGCCTAGCCGTATGATTATCGCTGAACTTACTGGCACTTTTCGATTCTCAAGCCCTGGGTGATGTTTCCGTGATTCACAATGAAGCGCCACTGTCTATCCTTGTTTTCCGCCGATTTCGGAATAATCACTTGTTCCTGCGGTTTAATGAAAGTTTAATAAGAAAATTCTTTTTACTTGGGACTACGCGACGATCCTGAGACTTTGAGATCGGAGCGATATATATATATATGTATATGGTAATGACTTCGGTGACGCAATACTTACAGTCGAGACGCATAGCTGCGTGTCCTCCAGAGGGGAATCGTCTATTCGCTGTATAATATTTACGACCTGGTAAAATAAAATGGATTAGGAATCTGCGAGATGAAATAATAAAATCCGCTGTCAAAGAAGATTCCCTTTTATTGGATCGTCGAGAATGAAATTTGTAGTTATCAAGCAACTTTGTCTTTTTTTTTTAATTTCATCCTTGACGACCCAATATTTGCTACCCGGTCGATATCGAGTAATGTCACGTTTCTGTGCGTGTCAACGTGTTCAGATCAAAAGGATCAATCGGTATTCCGTACGGGTCCGAAATAAAATAAAGGATATAGATCCTTTGTATACGAAATATATATATAACACCATATATAGGTTCGATATCGTCGTCATGAAATAAAATGAAATTATGCGAAATCGGCATTTCTTACAAGGCGAAGCCCAAACGAATGATCGGATCTTACCTCATCGACTCCCGTGAAGTATTTGAGATTTTCCTGCGACCTGATGGCCGCTTCAATATAATTTTCCGGATAATCCGGCGACTGCTCGCAGTAGGTGTTACCCTTGCAAACGGATGCTGGACCCGGAACGAATATTTCGGTTTGAGATTCTTGATCCTCGCACGGGAAGACGATCTCGTCGGGCTGCATAGAGTCGATTCGAGTTTGTACTGAAAATATGGAGGTTTGAATTTTTTTTAGATTTTATAAGTATTCCTAATATATGACATCCACGAACTTCATTTCGTTCTGACATATGAACGCGTCTTTTCGTCACTTTAGAAAAATTCCTGCTTTACCCACCATTGCCAGCACCGAAGGTCCCTTGATTTTTCGGCTGGTCTTCGGCACTCTGAGCTGCTTTCTCCGGTAGACGAGTGTCACTGCTGTACCGGATGTTGTGCGGGAAGCTTTCAGTAATTTGTACTACCTGAAACAAATGTACCTTTCAATAGTCTCTGGTTATAATACGCAAGATCGAATCAGCATCCACTGCCGTATGATAATTTCGGTAATTAATTCAGAACGATGGTATTTTTCGCGGATCGGCAACCAATTAGTTACTACGAATGTCTGCCGGAACCGGTAATGAGAAATTGGCGAGGGGCGCTTTGCGGAATTCACTTCCGGAAAGTTTTCGACGGAGTCTTCAATAAACATTCGAGCGCACTTGCACCACGTTCATCGAGCGAAATAAGTTCTCCGATGGTAGCGGATTTTCTGTCTTGGATCATTTTTCACACATTTCGGCGCTCATCCATTTCGATGTCCATTAGGCTTCTTCCACATTTTGTCTTTTCTGTTTCGACTTTCTCCCGTCTTATCCTCGTTCGTCACATCTTTCTTCTCCTTTAGTCTATTAATTGCGTTCCAGTCTGCATTCGATCCTCTTCTGTTAATATGTATGCTTCCTTTATTATGCTTCCTTTAGTATACAGTCTAGATTCTCCACTTTGGTCCACGTACGATCAGTGACCTTTTCTGGGCTGCTTCTCTACTGTGCTTGCTCTCGGTCTTTTTTCCTTCTTCCACTGCGTGCTTCTTCCCTACGTCTAAGTTATTAATACTTTTAACTGCCTTCCGTGTACTTAATCCTCTTTGCTTCTTCGTTCTGTGTGAATAGGGCTGGTACCGTTTAACGCGTTTAAATTACTTCTAAATACAGCCGAAAAGACAAAAGAATTTTAGTGCGACACTTCAGTGTCGCCGAAGGACCCGTTGCGCTGCGGGGCACTCCCGGACCCCTGTCTAGTACCTGCGCCAACGTTTGGCTCTATAATTACCTTAATTTTTCAAATTGTAAAATAAAATTTTTATTAGCGTATCATCGAAGGGAATATATTATTTTTGAGAAATTGATTTATTCAACCCTACCAAAGCTACGCGTATCCCGTTAAGCGACTTTTGCAGAGGAACACTTGAACATCTGAACGAAGATATTTTTGCTTTCTATAGAAGCGACTGTGCGTTTCGGTGACGAAAAAAAAATCACAAATTAATGACACTCGATTATGTAAATCGATCGAAGACCTGCTTGAAATTCTGGGAATTATCAGATCGATATTCGAAAATAGCAGATCCGTAAGCAACATCAGCGAACACCGTTGTGGATTATTTATAATGCCCAGGATTGACTTACCAGCAGAAGAGTGAATATGGCTGCGAACAAGGGCGGTCCCAAATTGTTGTTTTCACTCCTTGGAATCATTTTTCTCTGCGAGCTATCAGTCCTTATCGCGCACTTTGTTCCTACACGCAGATTCGCCTCGAATCGAGAAACCGGGAAACGAGCACGTCTGTCGCGATTAATCGAATGAAATCGAATGAACGGCCACACGTAAACTCTGGTATCCTCGTATCTACCAGCGCCGATCGATTCCCAAAGGAATGGAGATTCTCTGTCAAAGCACAGGACGATCTTGAGCAACCAGCGAAGCTTCAGCGATTGCACTGGTTAGCTGCACGTTTCACGAGGTGTTGCACCTGACTGACCTGCAGTCAGCTGTCGTTCGCGTTATTTATGCTAATGACATAGTGCGCCCCCATAACGAAAACTCTGGTACTCGGGAGTGGGGGGTCAACTATTTCCAGGCATTGACTCGGCGAATCGGAGAGGAGAGAGTCGAACGGAGTGAGAGGGGGACGTGCACGCTTGACGTCATTGCGAGAGCCCATTTATTAAGGTCGAGTCACAAGTAACTTCCGATCCAGCTGAGCAGAATCTAAGAAAAAAACGGAAGTTACTTATGAATCGACCTAATACTCGAGCCGCGTTCTTAAAGACATACTTTACTTGCTCTAGACTTACTGGTTATGCTGGTAAAGCCAGCGAATCAGCTAAGAGACGCTCTGCAGGATTATGACGCAACGGCGAAGGATCATTCGAAAAAGCGATTCACTCGATCTGATTTCACAAGGAATCGCGATGATCCAGCTTCACCACCTATGTGTATTTATGGATCGGTGGAAATAAAGAAAACCATACGGACAGCACATAAGAGCGGGGCCGATCGTTTCGGGACGTCGTTGATTTTATTTAAATAGCTGTTTGTACATTTATGGCGGATACAAGCTTCATTAGACGGAGAAGGCATACGAGGGGTGGGTAACACTTGTATACAGCTTACCACGATTTCTAATCATCCGCATTAGAATTTCACGAACTTCGCCACGAATTTTTAATATTTCGTGACACAGCTGCACAGTCGCGGGATGCCTCGTGCAAACCTTTTTATGCCGCTGAACTATTTTTTGTAACTTTGCATTTTCAAAAATGCTGCGTAGGATTCTCGAATCTCTATCAGGCTCATTCGCTCGGTGAAATTCCTGACACGTGAAATACTCGAGGAGGGATGCGACGGCGTGAAGATGGAAAATTGTTTTCGGATCGCGATCCATTTTCGAAATTGACTACTCGTCACTCGATGTTACGCTAGCTATTAGATGTTTCAAGCTAACACTGAAGTGCTGCACCATCTCCATCCGCTATTTGTAGAAAATTCATGGACTACCCCTACCACGTGGTCCAAAACGTGAATATCCCTTCTTTCCATATTGGAAGGGCTAATGAAGTAGGTCCTACGGTTGCGGGACGGGGGGAGGGGGGGGGGGGTGCAATTTTTGATAACGGGGTTGAGAAAAAGTCATGTACGCCTAGTTTAAGAAAGAAAAATTTACAGACCGTGAACACTTTATTTTTTTTAAATTATAAAACTTTGTCGCTTACCGTTATGTAAAAACACTATTCTTTTTTTGTAATATTTTATTTCTTAAAAAGCACACGTAATCGTAAGACATTTCCATAGTCTAAAATTACATATATTTACAACATACCACGTGGTACTGAATCATAGTTATCAACTGATCGTCGTTTCACAAAATTACTCTGAAACGTTTTTGTCTCGTTTTGACTGCCGGCAGTCCTGAATTTCAAGTTACGGAGGCAAATGCTTTTTATTAGGAAATTAAAGACATTTATTTGATGCATCTTATAAACAGACGAGTAAGATATCTAGGGAAAAAAAATAAATATAGAGCCGGATAGATGGAGGGCCAAATGGATGGAGGATCAAAGAGCACAGTAAAACCACTTTGGATTAACAATAAAATATTTAAATTAGAAGTCAATTCGGCCAATAGATGAACCCAGCCGTTTCACGTACATAGGTTTGAAATTTCAAAGAACTTGCAGAAGTAAAATATGGCAACGTTAAAATTGCAAAGTGTCGTAGCTACTGTTAAAAATTAAATTAAATTTTTATATAAAGAACGTTCATTCCTAGACAAAATTGAACTGATATGCGGTGGCCGTAGAATTTGAACGAACGCAGATAGAAGCATTTTCTAATTTGTCTGAATGTCAAATAGTCATAGGTAAAAGAAGGCAAGTCCCAGGTAGACATTTAGGGTCCACGTCTATGAATCATAGTTGCGTGCATAAAGTTAGGTTTTTATTGCTCTGGGGTATAAGCTATAGAGAGGTAGGTTACTGTAAAATAGAAATATAACTTTAGTATTAGGCAGATCATAGTTCCGTAGAAACATTGAGTGTTTTGTTTGAATGAAGTAACGTTATGGATATACATTTAATTATAAGTGTGTAATTGCAATTCGTACATGAAATTGTATGAATTTTTTAGATTCTCAGCATAGTCTCGTTAGCAGTTTCCATATTGGCACGTAAAATAAATGATAGGCAATTATATTTAGAAATGATTTCTAGGATGGTAAATTTAATAATTATTATTATACATGGTCAGGGTATAGAAAATAGGAGGTATTGGGGCTGCTTAGTATACTACAACGCTGCACTGATCTGTTCAGGGTCTTAATACAGTGAAATGCTGCCTCTTACCTATTCTTAAACCTCAGTAGTTTAGAAGCTGCCTTATTGGCACATACAATAACTAATATGTCATTTTATTTATAAGTAATTGTTGACACGGAAACTTAATAATTTAGGTAGGGTAGAGATTATGTATTAGGGCTTAGTCGTGTTAGGCTGCGCTGATTGTGTCAGGATCTTAAGAGGGTTGAATGCTGACCGTTAATCATAATTAAACACCAATTAATTTAGGAGTTTTCGTATTGGCACATAACTGACAGGTCATTTTATTTCTAAGTAATGGTTAGGATGTAAACTTAATATTTATTATTAATATTATTATACATGGTCAGTGTATAGAAAAATCTGTATTAGGGCTTAGTATACTAAAGCGCTACACTGATGTGTCAGAGTCTCAATGGAGTGAAATGTTGATCCTTCCTCATAGTTAAACCGCAATTAGTTTAAGATTTTTCTTATTGGCACGTGAAATAAATGATAGGTAATTTTATTTATAAGTAATTGTTGGCACGTAAACTTAATATTTATTATTAAACTTAATTAGTGTAGAAATCATGTGTCAGGGCTTAGTGTACTAGTTGCCCTGATTTCAGGATCTCAATAGAGTTAAATGCTGACTCCCCGACGTTGATAAGGACTTATTTTCTACGATTCCGTTGCGGATTTGGATATTTTGCTGAAGTTATTAGAGCCAATAGACCTGATGGATCCTAACTGTGAAAATAGGAGAGACATAAGAAGGCAGGCGAATAATAATTTAAGAAGAGAGAGGGAGAGGAGTGCGTTGAAAAAATGTTTGTCAATTTACTCTGAAAAAGGGATAAATGAGATCCGAAGAATTGTTAACGGTTCTCCGGACAGGTCACTGAATTTAGAGAGGTATTCTCTGGCAAAGGAGAGGATCAAATTGTGAAGCTGCGGATTTTGTGAAGCGTCCGGTAGGATCCGTGGAGAATTGTTTTGAGGTAAAGACAGACGAAGAGGGCGACGATCGTGTGTTTACGGGCAGTGTCAAGAAAGAAGAAACGATTGAAGAAGCTTTTGACGGTCTTGGAGTTCGATCGGCTGTCTGTGCGAATTGCGTCCCTGACTATTGAATCAATTTCTGTGAATCAGCGCGAGAGTATCTCGGGAGAAATTAATGATCCTGCAGAGGAAGTTCCTGAGCTACGAAGATCATCAAGAATTCTTCAGACCAGAATAAAAGAATTTTTTTTTGTTCAATTTTGAACTCGGTTCTTCGGATCCGGCTACTTTTGAAGAGGCTCCCTGTAATCTGATGTTCCATCATGGAAGTGAGCAATGGAAGTTGAATGGAAATTCTCGATCTGCAGTGACACTACGTTGAGACCCAGTAGATTTTTTTATTGGACGCAAAAGCGATCAAGTTTAAGTGGATTTGCAGGATCAAAATGAATCTGTGCGGAAATATACAAGGAGGTACAAAGCTCGGCTGACTGTTGAAGATTCTTTATAAAAAAAAAATAGGATTGATTACCAAGAAATTTATTTTTAAGTCATCAGTTAACTTTGGTAGCAAAAAGATCATGACATTGATCGGATGGACTTGGAGAGTGTCAAACAAGAAATTTGCATAGAGCAGCTAGATCACTGTGAATGATTAAGAAAATAAGATTCAACGCTTGAGGAATGTCGATCTACAGTCTGCCTACTGATCGTGGTATCACTCAATAGACATTGGAGAAAAAAGAAAACTCAAAAGATGCAAAATTTCTGCCAAGTCAAAGAAATCCTTGGATCAAGAATCACCAAGGACTCGTCCAAATTTTTATTCATCGGCACAGCTACGCAAAGGGAGTTCCGAGCAAGTTTTGCTCAGCGGAGCTCGGAAAAGGCAGTTCTGCTTGTAAGCAACATTTGTGGCAGTTCTGAGCTTGCACGAGTGGTGTTCACTAGTGGCGATCAGTCAGCCCAGCAACGAGGAGCTGCGGCAGTAGAATTGGTCAATCATTGTGCAGCCCACGTCGAATACAAGACTTGCCCCAATTATCCCCCGGCAAGAAGTGGACGCAGACCAAACAGCGACAACAGCAAGGACCAAATTGGAACTACCGGAGTAGAAGCTAGAATCACGAACTAGCAGACTGGCAAAACCAAAAGGAAGCAGACATGAAAATAAAAGACTCTTTTGATTAAAAAAGGGACAGATTAAAATTTACACGGCCGAATTACAAGACTGTGAGGAATCGGTACAGCATCATCAAAGAGGTTCATCTCAAGATCATGGTCCAGTACATCGCCAGACGGCGATTTCAATCTTCGTGGGCGCCGCTTCCTGGTTACAGGAGGTTAAAGATTTTCCATCGGGAGAAGAGACGATGCTTTAAAATTACTTGACACGAAACAGAACCAAGTGACAGTTGAAACCGTCACGTTCGTCTAAGATGAAAAACTACAAAAAGGCATCTCCACATTGTGACCCAAAAGCTCAGTCTTCGGACTCAAGAATATTATTATTATACTCTGCTTGCGGAAATTCAGCGCATTCGGACAGCTCACGTAATAAAATTACTGGTGGACATTAATTAGCGGAATTCTTAAGAAGACTGCTTTTTTTTTTTTTAATGGCTTGACGACGAAGACTTTTAATAATCAATATTAAACGAAGCTTTTATTTTAGACGGGCTTACAGAAATAGCATATGTGAGTTTTGTAAAAAAAAAACGCACACTACACGATAAGGAAATAATGAACAATTAGGAATTTATAAGCTGCATACACAAACCGCCTTTGTTATGAAGTTTAGCGTACAATCAGATCATAGGTATGTACGATACAAGATTAGTACAGTATGCACACTATCGCTCGTTAATTTCAATAAAACTAGCGAATCCAATAAATTTGAAGTTTCATTGAAATTAACGAGCGCTAGTCTAGAGTAGTACAGCATACTAATAGTGTAGTGTAGTGTAAGTTTATTTGACCCTGGAGCAAGTTTCTTCTTATCACTGGAGCAACCAGTGTAAGTTTTCGATACATAGATATCCCATGCACAGAGCTTCAAAATCCTAGTGATCGATGAAAAATAAATTGGCATAATTTATTTCACTCTTAGCTTGACAAAAGTCAACATAAATTCCGTTAAAAAGCATCTTACGAATATCTGCCGCTCGAAACAAGAGATACGAAGTTCGTCATTTTCACAGGTTTGGTTGTTCCAGTGCTAAGGACTGCAGTAAGATTCTTGCATCTTACTACGTGTGAATATACTGTCACTTCCGAAGCAAAATTTAAGGCCAAATTTTCTAAACGTATTTTTTTTAACGCACGTGTCCAAGGAAGGTTCATCTTGCCTTCTGTAGATTTTGGGCAACGTATCTCAGGTAGCTGCTTTCAGGGCTCTTAATATGATATATGAATCAGATCCCATCGATTGGTCCTCCAGATCCAGTTACAGGCTGCGAATGTGAAATCTGATTTCTTACGCTGACTTAACACGAGTGTTATGTCCCAAGTCGCGCCGCGACGGAACTTACTGGGACACGGCTCGCGCGCCCCCCTCTCCGTCCCTTACGGGCTCGGTTGTTGGATTGGGTCTGGGTAGGCGGAATGAACCACGTTTTAAAGGCTAGTTAACATTTATTGTAAGCAGACGATCATTCGTTCACCTGTCTTTCACTCATGCATTCTCTCTCACACTCTTTACTTACTCTAAAGTCGGGAGTCCTTTCTGGCCCCTATTTGGTTTTACAAACTAACGCACTAATTTAACAACCTAGTTCTAACACACATACACTGAGTTCTCCCGCACTTCCGGGGAAGGGGCCTACCAGCGGCGTAACCGCTCGAAGCTCCTAACGCGGGAACGGTATGGGGTTCCGCACACGCACACTGTTCCGAGACTGACAATTACTGATGCTGAGCACTTCCCGATGAAAAGTCGCGTATTCCGCGAGGCTGCAAAACTGAGACTGACTCGCGGTCCCCACGGCGGCCGCAGCTCACCTTCCCTTTGCCCTGTCCGGGCGCCACGAGGGGCACCCAGGGACGCTGAGTTCGCAGTCTCGGAAAACGCCTGTCCGAAGTCCGCCACGTGCAGGGATCTCGATCGCTGCACGTGGAGGAATTCGCACCCTAAGATTCTTTTCGCTGGCAGGCCCCTTCCCATGTCCCAAGAAGGGGGAAGGCGGGAAGAAGAACAAAGGGAACAAGGGTGCGTTCTGCCTCACGTGAGGCGTCCTGGCCGCGCTTCGCCGAGGTACTCGGAGAAACGGATGCCGGGACGTAACAACTGAACACCTTTCGAGTGCTTATCAGAGCTTTGGTGGCTAACGAACCCACCTCGCCAGATTGAAGCAGTCGAATCTGCCGCGAAACGATAGTGGCGATGATCAGGACGTCACCAATAGTACGTGTTAACTTCTATTATCGGCAGCTAAGCAAATATTATGGTGCTGTATGAAAGGAAAGATGGTACCCTGTGAACCATCCTTGCAGCATCTTGTCATTACCTTGGTGACAAGTATAGCGAACAGTTTCTAGTGTTTTAATGTAGCTACTAGCGAGCAATAGTTTTTTGAGAATTATGGCAAATAGTGACGAATACAGATTTAACACAACTTTTAAGCGTAAAAACATTTTTTCTTTTTTTAGTTTTTTAGCATTGTTAGTTCATACAGTGTTTACCCTGTTTTTAGGCAATTCGACAAAAAGTGGACGATAGCATCCGATATTAGAGAGCTGCGAGTGTTCATGTTGCTATAAGTCTTATTTTTTTATCGTGATAAATTTTGAAGTGATGGAGAACCCTTAGTTTAATGTAGACAGCAAATACTCAAATAATGAATATTCAAGCAATATATTGTTACGATCGCTCCTTAATATACGCGGAATGTGGTTGTGTTTGATGTCTGATGTAAGATAGGAACGATTGAGAATTGTTAAGGTTGAATAATATTGATATAGAAAAGGTAGTTAGGATGGTCCGTTGGTCTGATTTGCTGGTGTTAAACGGTACGTCCACACGTTACGTCGCCCCTGCCTTTAACTTTTTATTACTGCTACCATACGCCACTGATGCGACGACACTGTATGCTACCTGGTTGATTGCTGGGTTTGGATGCAATTGTGATAAACCGAGACACTCTACTTCTGATGATTCCCCAAAATGGTTATAATCCTCATGAATTATGTCACTTGATTCATTAGATAGAGAATCAGAAGTAATAAGGAATTCCCCTATCCCTATTAAAAGGATGTTTCCCTAATTTTAACACGATATCTTGTTTTATGGAATTAAGCCGAGATTTAGTTGAACTATCTGATGGTTTCTTTGCTCGGGTATTCTTACTCCGTTTTATGTAAGCTAAGTATTCTGGATATGAATGAATTGTTGTGTGTACCTGGTTTCGTGTGGAAATACTCATGAGCTTACCCCAATAATTCTCAAAGGAATCCAACTGTTCCTATTTTATAATCTCCGTGGAAGTAGTACTGGTTCAGTGAGGTTGTTCGAGTGGACCCTCGGTCCGGATGTGGTTGTAGTAGGGTTTAATAAATGATGATATTGATGATGGTTCACAAAACTTGCAGAATAGATTTCACCAGGTATGCTTCATTGATCAAACTGATTTGAATGATACTCTTAACTTCACTTGGATATTTCATTTCTATATATAAGAACACCGAACTCTAAGCCTATTAACTATTGGCACTTTAGACTTGGACTTCAACTCCGAACTTAGATCCCGACTGTGTTCTATGACTTCAATTCAGATTTCGACTTCTTTTAGAACTGGTACTCTCTGACTGACTGACTGACTGGCTAACTGCCCAGTTAAACAACTGACTTTTCTGTCTCTCAAACCCTTTTTAACGACTTCATTTCGTATCCCTTCTATTGGTTCTTTCGAATATGATTGGTCATTAATACCCTTTCTTATTGATTGACTAACAAATCAGAACACTAACAGTTATCTGTCTATTGCTGCATACCTGAGTGTTCGAATTCTATACCTGAAACCTCGGGAGTACTGCTAGTCTCGAGGAGTTTCAGGTTTATCTTTTATTTAAAGACATAATAAGGATTAGTATGACAAATTCCTTATGAACATAATGCCTGATAGAATAATAATTGTATCATTTTCGAGTCATATAAATGATAAGAAATGATAATGATTCCCGTAATTTAAAGATTCCAATATTATAGTGGAATATAATCGTAAATATATAAGTATAAATCAATGGAATTAATTATTTTAAACGATTAATTGATTGACGTACTTATCTAGTACCGTCGGTTAAAGATAGTGGTATATGTGGTGTGTATAGTGCATGTATGGGTTGGGATATAACAATATATGTGGGTTGGCCATGGGTATAATTGGCTGTGTATCTGTATAGGTGGGTGAAATAAAGTATGCAAGAGGGCCGAGACGTAACACCTCCCGTCTTGAAGTATGGAGACTGAGCGGTTCGCTCAGTTTTCATCGTACGTAGTAGACTGGTCTGGACTTTCATGTGTACGTAGTAGACTGGTCCTGGCTGGTCCTTGAGCTGTTCTGATGGTATTGCTTTTAATTGCGGATAGATGGTCTTCTTTTGTTGAGATTGTTGTGGTAGTTGATCTGCTTCAATGGAATTTCCATTTGCCACGTTATTTGGCTGAGGTGCTGAAGGTGCTGGTTGGTTTGCATCTCTGTCTTTCGCCTCTTTGTTTCGTCCAAGGTGCAGCAAGAAATTGGTCAAGGAATTCCAAAATGATCCTTTCAAGCATAGGCTCCAGCCATATACTGTGTGTAAAGCTAGTCCATGCTGTATAGTGTCTAAAATAAATTTCACAAATTTAACAAAAATCCAGATTCCATTAAATCCTGCACTTAAGGTCCCAAAACCAGTAAACCATCC
>JARPRH010000552.1:0-26812 GCA_031763665.1 Calameuta haemorrhoidalis | reverse complement strand
ACTTGGATACAGAAATCAAACACCTCAATGAAGCCCTTGGTAGGAATGGATACCACAGCAAACAAATCAACCATGTACTACGTAAGCTACAAAATAAAAAGCCATCCCCGACTCCCAACGAACAAACAGAGCAACAGGAATGTCCCAAACTCGTAGCTCTACCGTATCTTCAAGCTACAACGGACCGCATCAGCAACGTGCTACGGAAATATAACATCCGCACAATCTTTAAATCCCCCAAGAAGATTGGACAAATAATTCCTGAAAGCGTCGTAAGTTTCCGCAGCAATGTCCACTATCTTACGAAAGTTGGTGGTACAGCTTTGGCGCGGTGATATCTCTGTCACCCGAAAGTCGACGCCGAATATGGATTCTGAGAACTGTAAAGCTGATGAATTTCTTATTCCACACAGACTTACCAGGTTTCATATCCTTCGGCTCTGTTATTATGTCTGGGTGCCCTGGAAAAAATATAAGCGTTAAGCCAAAATAGTAAATAAATTGTTACGACGTATTTTCGACGTGACCTAATGCCTATGGAAGGCTACGTTTACGTTACGTCTTGGTTTTGTATTTCATCATGAATGGTTCCACGAATGAAACGAAAGTAATTGTTAATGTTCGATTTGAAAATTGAGTAATTTCTTTCGAACAAGTTTATATATCTTACTGTCCAGGAATTTTCTGAACACTTTCCAGATCTTGAATGTTTGCATGGGATAGGGAATCTGCGAGGATGCATCGGTATGAGGATTTTTTGGAACGTTGTACAGTATTAAAATCTTGGCCTAATTTGCAAAAATTTACGTTGTGATCTATGATAAATTTTAGTATGTTGGAATTTTTTTAAGTAGCGTAAGATCGTGTAATTTTGTATGGTGCTTTTCTATTTAATTTAAAAAAATTTCTTTTGTTGACCAGTAGATGCATCGCAGAGACTCATCTTATTTTAACTTCCTGTTCTTAAATTACGTTGTTATAATTTTGCTTGATGATTTAAGGTTTCCGCTTGACGTTTTTTGTTATTCTAAAGATAAACCAGATAAACTAACCTAATACCTCTTCGCATGGCAGGCGGGACAAAGAGCTCGATATCAGTCATCGAATGCATTCCACATGAATAGCCTGACTCACGAATCGAAAGACCAGGCGTAATATAATAATTTTTTACATCCTAATAATTCTTATTGCGGATATAAGAGAGTATAAATAATAAATCGAGTGAAAAACTATTTTCTCGATATTATAATTTAATCTTTCGACTTTTTGTACAAGTTATGATTACTGTGTAATTGCAAATTGTTTATTACTAAAATTCTTTGATTTTAGTTCTTTCGTATCGTTTAAACTTGCAGTGTAAAAGAGTTTTCAGAATTTGATTTCGTGGAGCCATACATATATTCAAATATGACCTAATTCGCATGCGCGTCGAGTTGTAGGGGACGGTTATCCCCACTCTCTGGCAACGCCGGTTACTAAGCAGCTCGAACAGATTCATCCGAAGTAGTCAGTTGGTTGCAGTTGGGTCCAGTTGGCTCTTACGCTTTTTAGCGGCGAGATATCGACATCAACTTATTCCAGTTTAGGGAAACGTGAACAAAGACTACTATTACTGAACCAATATTATCCTGGAGAAACGAAAACTGCGGAAGAGTTTTTGAAGGAGCATCCACATAAGATCGCTGTAAGTAATCATCTTACCCTGAATTTACAGTCTCGAGAAAGATATCGGCATCCGAAGTTCACCACGCGTAAGGGTGTCGGATGATCCCGCGCGTGAAGAAATTCGTCCACTAAAATTGCAATCGGGACGTAACATCCGGTTTTGTAAATGCTTTGTGCGCACCTTTATTCGGGATGCTTCTAATTACTGTGGGAAGAATGAATAAGATTGGGATGTTGTATAAAATGGATTATGTATATACGAAGCAAATGAAAACCTTTGCTAATTAAATAATTGAAAAATCTAGGAAATTCAAAGTCTATGATTTAACGAATTTAAGAGTTCTTTCACCAAGTATAATAATTATAATTGGCTTACCTCGACGTTCGATGATGTTGATGATGATGGAAAAACGATTTGATATTCGAAATAGAAAAAATGCGAGGCCGAAGTTAATTAATAAAATGAACACAATTTATTATAAATGCAAGCGAACAAAAAAAAACTGAACAACTACTCTAGGTGACAGATCGGAAAAAGAAGTGATTAACTGTATCAGCTGACGAATCGGCGGAGAATGAGTCTTGAAGAATTCTGTGGACGTTAGTTAACGGGAATGGATCTCTTCTCGCAGTGTGAGGAAATTTTCATCTTTTTTTAGTTCGCATTTTCTCCAGCAGTCCTCGAATAGCTTGAGGCTTAGCCTCTCTATTATTTCTTTTTTTACTGTAAACATGCATTTTTGAATGTTTAATGAATTCATTACTAATGACAAAATATATAATAGGGTTATAGAACCTACCATTTTTGGACTAAACTTCATCCTCGTACAATCTTTTCACGCCTCGTTGGGGTTGAGACTCCGAGTGGTGACGTCGTACCTGATGTCCTTGATTTTATTTCAACAGCTGTAAGTAAATTTATGACGTTAGTACGAGCTTTATTAGACAGAGAAGTAGAAAAGTACACGGGAGTAGAGGGGTGAGGTACACTTACCGCAATTTTTGAAAATTCTGCACCCGATTTTTATTGACATCCTAACGTCTAAGTCTGATTCGCCTTGCCGAAATTCATTCCCATCCTCGTGAGGAGATTTCCGGTGAACTGTGCGTGACAGCAGCAGCTTGCCGGAAATCTGAACATGTCCGGCGAAACGGAACCGTTCGCCGTTAAAGCCATCAGCTGACGATATATGTACTTTTGTTTGCAGCTCGTCTTGTAGCCGTTAGGGACGCTCTCGAAGAATTTGCATTCGCTTTCCTCGTTCCTAAAGGAATGAAAATATTTAACAAAATTTTTTTCCTTTCGTTTCTTGGCCAAACTAAATGATTCTCGCTGAACTTACTGGCATCTTTCGATTCGCACTCCCTGGGTGACGTTTCCGTGATTGACAATGTAGCGCCACTGTTTGTCTCTGTTTTCCGCCGATTTCGGAATAATCACTTGTTCCTGCGATTTAATGAAAATTAAAATAAATTTTTTGTATTAGCTACGCAGCAATTCTGAAACTTTGAAACTGGAACGATATATGGTATTGACTCCGGTCACGCGATACTTACAGTCGAGACGCAGAGCTGCGTGTCTTCCAGAGGTGAGTCGTCTATACGCTGTATAATATTCACGACCTTGAAAAATAAAATTGATTAGGCATCTGCGAGAGGAAGTAATAAAATTCGCTGTCAGAGATTTCCTCTTATCAGTTACCCAGTCGATATCAGGTAATGTCATTTCAATACGAATCAACGTGTTCAGATCAAAAGGATCGATCGGTATACCGTACGAGCCCGAAATAAAAGAAATGATATAGAATCCTCTATATGCGAAATATATGCAACACCATATATAGATTTTGGATTTTGGTTTTGAAATTACCCGAAATCGTAATTTTTTATAAGGCGGATCCCAAAATGAATTATCAGCCTACCTCATCGATTCCTGTGAAGTATTTCAGATTTTCCTGCGCCCTGATGGCCGTTTCGATATAATTTTTCGGATAATCCGGCGAGTGCTCGCAGTAGGTGTTACCCTTGCAAACGGATGTTGGACCCGGGACGAATCTGTGGGCTTGAGATTCTAGATCCTCGGAGGGGAAGACGATTTTCTCGTCAGCCTGCATAGAGTCTGTTCGAGTTGGCACTGAAAATATGGAGGTTTTAATATTTAATATATTTTATAAATATTCCTAAAGAATTACTTTCGCGGATTGCAATTACTTTTGACATTCGAGCGCGTATTTTCATTACTTTTGAAAATTCCTACTCGACTCACCATTGCGAGCACTGAGAGTCCCTCGATTTTTCGGCTGGTTCTCCGCTCTGGAAGCTGCGTTCTCTGTAAGACGAACATCACTGGTATGCCTGATGTTGTGCGGGAAGCTTTCAGTCATTTGTACTACCTGAAAAAAATATACTTTAGTACGATAATCCAGTGTCGCAGAGGGACCCTTCCTTGCGCTGCGGGGAACCCCCGACCCAGTGGTCTAGTACCTGCGCCAACGCTTGGCTCCCTAATTACCTTAATTTTGAAAATTGTACAATGAAATTTTTAATTAGTGTATCATCAAAGGGTACCACAAACGGAATATATTATTTTTGAGAAATCGATTTATTCAACCCCATCAAAGCTGCGTGTAACCCCTTTAAGCGACTTTTGCATAGTAACATTTAAACATCTAAACGGAGATATTTTTTATTTCTATAGGAGCTACTCTGCGTTTCAGGGACGAAAAAAAATCACAAATTAATGACACTCTCTTATCCAGGTCGACCGAAGATCTATTTAGAATTCTGGGAATTATCGGAACAATATTCGGAATTAGGAGATCCATAAGCAGCATCAGTGGACACCGGCGTGAATTATTTATAATACCCAGAATTGACTTACTAGCAGAAGAGTGAGTACGGTTGCGAACAGGGGTGGTCCCAGAACGTTTTTTTCAGCCCTTGGAAGCATTATTCTCCAGCAGTCAGCTATTGGTCCTTATCGCGCACTTTGGTCCAGCGCGCAGATTCTTAAACTTTGTTACCCTCGTCTCTACCAGCGCCGATCGATTCCCAAAGTTATGTAGATTCTCTGTCAAAGCACAGGATGACCTTGACCAGCCAAAGAAGCTTCAACGGACGGTTAGCTGCACGTTTCACGAGGTGTTGCACCTGACTGACCTGAAGTCAGCTGTTGTTCGCGTTATTTATCCTAATGACATAGTGCGCCCCTATAATGATACCTGCTACTCGGGAGTGAAGTGGGGGGTAACGTTTGTACACGGTTTACCACGATTTCTAATAATTCGCACTCGATTTTCACGATCTTCGTCACGAATTTTTAATATTTCGTGAAACAGCTGCACAGTATTGGGATGACTCGTGCAAAACTTTTTTATGACACTGGACTGTTTTTGGTAACTTTGCGTTTTCAAAAATGTTGCGTAAGATCCTCAAATCTCTGGCAGGCTCATTCGCTCGATGAAATTCCTGACGTGTGAAATCCACGAGGAGGGATTTATAAGGGTGAAGATTTAAAATTCTCTTTGGATCACGTTCCATTTTCGAAATTGACTACTTGTCACTCGATGTTACGCCAGCACTTAGATGCTTCCAGCTGACACTGAAGTGCTGGACTATCTCTGTTCGCTATTTGTAGAAAACGGATGGACTACCCCTACCACGTGGTCAAAAACGTGAATATCCCTTCTTTCGTTATTACAACGACTAATGAAATAAGTCTTAGGGTTGGGGGTGGAAGGGGGAGAGGGAGTGGTACAGTTTTAGATAATGGCTTTGGAAAATTATAAAACTTCGTCGGGTACCGTTAGGTAAAAAGACTGTTTTTGGTTTGTAATATTTTATTTTTTAAAAAGTATATACGTAGTCGTAAAACATTTACATAGTATAAAATTACATAAATTTATAACACACCACATGCTACCGAATCATAGTTATCAACTGATCGTCGTTTTACAAAATTACTCTCAAATGTTTTTATCTCGTTATGACTGCCGGCAATTCTGAATATCAAGTTACTGAGATAAATGCCTTATTAAGAAATTAAAGACATTCATTTATTGTATCTTATAAACAAGCGAGTAAGATATCTACGAAGAAAAATTAATATAGAGCTGGATAGATGGAAGGACCAATCGGCGGGATCAAAGTGAACAGTAAAACAATCTTGGACTAAAAATAAAATATTTATGTAAAGAAGGTTTATTCCTAGATAGAACTGAATTAATATTCGGTGGTCGTCGAATTTGTACTAACGTAGGAAGAAGCATTTTCTAATTTGTCTGAATGTCAAATAGTCATAGGTAAAAGAAGGCCAAGTGCAGGTAGACATTTAGGGGCTACTTACATGAATCATAGTTAATACTTAATAACTTAAGTAGGGTAGAGATTATGTATTGGGGCTTAGTCGTACTAGGCTGCGCTGATTGTGTCAGAATCTTAAGAGAGTTGAATGCCTGAGCCTTAATCATATTTAACCCTAATTAGTTTAGGAGTCTTCGTATTGGCATATAAAATAAATGATAGGTAATTTTATTTGTAAGTAATTGTTAGAATGTAAACTTAATATTTATTATTATACATAGGTCAGGGTATAGAAAATAGGTATTAGGGTTTAGTATACTACAACGCTGCACTTATGTGTCAGGATCTTAAGACAGTCGAATGCTGACCCTTAATCGTAGTTAAGCCCCAATTAGTTTAGGAGTTTTCGTATTGGCACATAAAATAAAATGATAGGTAATTTTATTTATAAGTAATTGTTAGAATGTAAACTTAATATTTATTATTAAATTTAACTAGGGTAAAGATCATGTATTAGGGCTAGGTGTAATATCTGCGCTGATGTCAGGATCTCAATAGAGATCAATGCTGACTCCCCGACATGGATAAGGACTTATTTTCTGCGATTCAGTTGCGGATATGGAAGATGCTGGGATAGAGACACGTTGGCAAGGTATTTTGCTGAAGTAATCAGAGCCAATGGACCTGATAGGTCCTGGCAGTGAAAATAGAGGGATATAAGAAGGCAGACGAAGAATATTTTAAGAAGAGATAAGAGGAGGAGTGCGCTAAAAAAATTTCGTCAATTTACTCTGAAAAGATCTGGAAAATAGTTAAACAGCTCTTTGGGCAGGTCACTGAATTTCGAGAGGTATCTTCTGGGAGAGAAGAAGATCAACTGTGAAGCTGAGGATTTTGTGAAGCGTCCAGTAAAATCTGTGGAGAATCGTTTTTGAGACGAAGGCAGATGAAGAGGGCGACTATCATGTGTTTTGTACGGGCAGTATCAAGAAAGAAGAAACGATTAACGAAGCCGTTGATGGTCTTCGAATTCGATCAGCTGATTGTGGAACAGAT
Source organism: Calameuta haemorrhoidalis (assembly GCA_031763665.1). NCBI lineage: Eukaryota > Metazoa > Arthropoda > Insecta > Hymenoptera > Cephidae > Calameuta > Calameuta haemorrhoidalis. The sequence goes on along the minus strand of JARPRH010000552.1, from coordinate 19,789 downwards.
TTTGGAACTGATCCATAGCGACTTGTGCGATTCATTGAAAGTTAAGGTAATTGGAGAATCGTGTTGTTTCTTCTGGATGATTTCTTTGGAACAGTATTTATACAGCGTAATTCTGTGTAGATTTCAAGGACCATGTTATTGCATGATTGAAGTTCACTGTGCATAATTAAAAAAATAAGATTCAACGCCTGAAGTTTGCTTACTGATCGTGGTACCACTCAATAGACATTGAAAAAAGAAGAAGACTCAAAAGATTAAAGATTTCTGCCAAGTCAAATAAATCCTTGGATCAAGAATCACCAAGGGCAGGAGACTCGCCAAAATTTTCGTTAATCAGCACAGCCACGCAAAGAGAGTTTCGAGCAAGTTTCAGAAGCAACATTTCTGGCATTTCTGAGATTTTACGAAATTGAACCAGTGGTTATCACTAGTGGCAATACGGTCAGCCCAGCAACAAGCAGCTGCGCCAGTAGAGTAGGTCAATCGTTGTGCAGCCCATGTCGAGTACAAGACTTGACCCTGTTATCGCACGGCAAGAAGTGGACGCAGATCGAGCAGCGACAACAGCAAGGAGCAAATCGTAACTATCGGAGTAGAAGCTAGAATCATGAACTAGCAGACGGCCAGGACCAAAAGGAAGCAGACATGAAAATAGAAGACTCTTGTGATTAAAAAAGAGACTGATCAATTTACACGGCCGAATTACAAGACTCGGTGAGGAATCAGTACAGCATCATCAGGAAGGCTCATTTCAAGAAGATCATGCTCTGGAACGTTATCAGATAGTTGTCAGAACGTTGTCGATGTATATAAGAAATAGGTTACTAAATGAATATGAAATGTGCAGTGGATTATGTATTGTAACTTTAACTTTATTAATGCAACAAGGAAGAATCATCTGAATAGTTTCACTCTAGAAGAGACAAACCCTAGTCAAAAATACCAAAAGATCCTTATCACTTAAAGATAAATAGCCCTATGCTATTTCTATGAAATCTATGTTTATGTTATCACTCAACGTCGATTTGTTTTTCAAATTCTAATCATTGTGCAATATTCTACGTATAGGATAAACTAAATAATCCAAAAATGTACACTACCACTCGTTAATTTCACTAAAACTGCCGAATTTAATAAATTTGGAATTTTATTGAAATTAATGAACGGAAGTCCAAACTAGTATAGCATAATAGTACAGTGTAGTGTAAGTTTATTTGACCCTGTAGCAAGTTTCTCCTTAATACTGGAACAACCAGTGTAAGTTTTTGATACATAGGTATACCATGAAGTTTCAAAATCGTAGCGATCGATGAAAAATAAATTGGCATAATTTATTCACTCTTAGCTTGAAAAAAGTCAACATTACTTTTGTAAAAAGCATCTTACTAGTTTCTATCGCTCGAAACAAGAGATACGAAAACCTTCATTTTCACAGGTTTGGTTGTTCCAGTGCTAATGGACTGCGGTAACAATCTTGTATTTTACTACGTATAAATATACTGTTACTTTCGATGAAAAATTAAGGCCGAATATTCTAAAGATATTTTTTTTAACGCCCATTTCAAGGTTCATTCTCGCTTTTTTGTACACTTCTGGCAACGTATTAGGTAGCCGCTTTCAGGACTCCCCATATGATACATGAACCAGATCCCATCGATTGGTCCTCCACATGCAGTTATAGGACGCGAATGTGAAATCTTATTTCTTGCGCGGACCGCAACACTCTAAGACAAATATCGGGTTATAGATCAGACAGTCGTATCGGATGAGGCATCATTTCTTTAAGTAACTGATAAAGGGTTAAATGTCGCAGCCGTTTTTATCGTTACCTCAAATTAATTACAGACGATTGAGAAATGCCACTTTTTTTTGCCACTGAACTGTTTTCGGTAACTTTGCATTTTCGAAAATGCTACGTACAATCACTCGACCATTTTCTTCATAGATATATGTATATTCACAAATGTGTAATAATAATGAAACAACACCTTATAGTAAAACTTCTTTGAAATATTTACTGCACCAAGATAAACGTAGAAAACACTCAGGATTAATTTCACAGACAGAACTATTTTTTTTTTCAATTCGATTCGTCCCGATTGACTCGCAGTGACTGAGTAGAACCGATGAGTTGAGTCGGCCGAATCGGTCCAGCCTTACCCCCACTTGTAGCTCCTAGAAACTAGGATCTAAATGCACGCGTGAACTGTCCACTTGACCATTGTATATATTGCAGTAAACATCCTGCCTTTGAGGAACGTGGAAACGGATTTTTTTTTTTTATAAGGGTATCCGTTTTATCAGTAAAAATCGCCGCTACTGCCCTATTCGCTCTTGGTGCTTCCATGGATCTTCTTTCTAGTGACTGTAACGAATTTGTCACGACGTACAACACGTTTAAAATTTCAACAAAGTGGCGATACGTGTTGCATTGGTTGCACAAATTTCAGACTGCTGACCTGAGCTGAGGGATGTTCGCTTTATATATGTATTCGGGAACGGTGCCAGGTAGGGTTTAATGGAGCAGTTTGGGGGTAACGGGAGCTCAGGGTGAAAATATTGGTCAGGGTTGTTTATGGTGAAATATCATTAGCAATTGCCAAAACTAGAAAACACAACGACGTATTTAGTTAAACGGTAAATGGGTTATTTTAGTAGGGGTTGGAATTAACGGTACCGGTAGCGGCATTCGAGGGACAACGATGGTCAAATTTTTATGGAGGTTGAGGATTAATAATGGTTTGGTAAAAACGTAAGGAAATGGGAAACGGGACAAGGAACGTGACGTATACCTCAGTAATAAACTAGGGAATGCGTACCGTTACTGTATACGCAGGCCCTTGAGTGCAATTATAAACGGTCGGAATTTTACGAAGTTGGAATTTTCATCCATGCACCCTATCATGCATACCCATCCATGCATCGCTTTCCCTAACACTGGAGTCCGCGTGCGACGCAGCTTGACAAGGCGAGGACGTCCGATTCAGCACCCTGGGAACATGTCGTCAAGATCCTCGCAAAGGCTGCGTGCTGCTGCGCCGGAACTCCGTCGTGCTGCATTCATATCCTCTTCTGATCTCGGAGGAGAGGAAGAAAGTACTTTCTTCGAAGAAATCGTCAAGACTCGTCCGTCGTGAATTTTCCCTCAAATTCAATTGGTCCAATTGATCTTCGCTGTTTTATACGCAGGGAGATCGGACAACGTGGATTTTTATCAGCCCAGACGTGGAAATTGTGCGTGTTCCAGCATCCAGAGCGTCCGAAAAAATGTTCCCGATGAGAGTCGGATCTTCCTCGTGTTGCCCGAAGAAGCCACTCGCAAAATTCACGTCTGATAGCGTAATCAGGTAGCAAGACCTCCTGGACAGGCGTACAATGATACGTGCGCGACTTATCACCCTGGACGATCGTCCGCGATAATTCAGGCGAGCGTGCCATCGACCTCACTCTCGTTCTCGGATTGTGGCGGAATGCGTCCATCAGACGGACCCTGTTCGCGGGTGCGCAGATCTCTGACCTGGTGCACCGCGATGTCTCGATGATTTGGCATTGCACTTCCGGTGACTTGCATGCGCCTTGCTGCACCACTTATCACCGTAGCAGAAAGGAATTTGCTCTCCTGGAGGAGCCACTCACAAAATTCACGCCTGATAGCGTAATCAGGTAGCAGGACTTCCGGGGCAGGCGTACAGTGATACGTGCGCGACTTATCACCCTGGACGATCGTCCGCGATAATTCAGGCGAGCGTGCCATCGACCTCACTCTCGTTCTCGGATTGTGGCGGAATGCGCCCATCAGACGGACCTCTGACCTGGTGCACCGCGATGTCTTGATTTGGCATTGCACTTCCGGTGGTCTACGTACGCCTAACTACACCACGTGTGACCGTGGCAGGGAGAAATGAGCTTGTGACTCGAAAAGAGCTTTGCAACAGATCTGGTATTCCAGGATCATATCACCGTAGTCCCCTGATAGTCATCAAACCGGGCAGACCCAGGTCCTGGCCAGCGCCTCATAAGAATATTTAGGGAAAGCGGCGATATTAAGACTTCCTGACGACAGGGAGCTTCGGTATCGGAGCCTCCTAGCCCTGATGATGCAGACTGACATTTTTGCAAAAATTCAGCACGAAACTGAATACAGCGAAAACCCATGAGTATCAATGACAGTATTGGCTGTGAAGGCCTAAGATCTCGATATAATCGTATGTTACGTCCGACCCAGAATGAAGGCCAATCTAACCTAGTTTGGTGTCTGCCGAACCGTAATACACTATTATTTTGCCGTGTTTTGAGTCTATGCTTCTTGCGCACTTTACTCGGGATTGGGCTATTCTAATATCTACTATAATTTAACAAATTTAAGATTTCCTTCACAAAGTATAATAATTATTTTTCTAGCCTATTTCTTAAACAATTCGAGCAATTCTTTTAGTGCCCCAATTCCTTCTCCAGTAATCTTCTCGTATTTCGGTGCCTCGGATTTAATTCTGGCGAACCAGCGATTAATGTTCTTAAACTTGCTGAAGTCGTGTTCCAGGATCTGAAATTGATCATCGATATTATTATTACTCGTTCGACTGTTATCAAAAATTGTTATCACCTCGAGCTCGGATATGGTGGTGACCAACGAAAGATCAGCAATCGTAAGATTTTTTCCAGCCACGTAATTATCGTTCTCCAAAAATTGGTCAAGGATATTGAGACTTTCGTTGAAATTTTTAATCAGCTCAGCATCCTTAGGGGCTCCGTTGAATAATACAGGTCTCTTAAAAAAAATTTTCGATCTTTGATTATTCATTTAGTCATTTTTTTTTACTTACGGGGATCCAACTACTTTGTACCGTCTCTTGACACATACATAGTACTTCTTTTATTTGGAACTTACGTAAGCACTCGTATACGTCTGATACAGGGTGGCAATATCGAAATACAATCTCTGATTGACGATTGCGCGTTTCTCGATGTCCTTCGGGTAGAGGGAGTCGTTCTTCCCGTATTTGTCGACCAAGTAACTCAAAATCGCTCGACTGTGAATAATTTTTCATTTCATTTTTCAAAATTTGTATGCTATCCTTATTTATTACTTGGTGATCCCTTTGGCTGATCGTCTCTTACCTTTCAGCTAGATAAAAGCCATTATCGTCGATTACGGGTACCGTGTGCTGCGGGTTCATCTGTGAATAATAAAATCGCTAGATTTATTTCCATTTACTTAAACAGAATACAGATACGATAACGCAATTCGTCATTTCTTCGCTTTAAAAGAGGCATAAAAAGAAAGTTTTTTTCACCTTTAGAAACTCAGGCGTGAATTGTTCACCCTTCATCAGATTCACGATTTTTAGGTTCAGATCGACGCCGACGGCTGCTGCTACGAGACGCACAGCCCGACACGGGGGACTTGGCGGCATCATATAAAGATCGATAGACATTTTGAGATCTATAATAAAAATTCTAATTAAATATACTCGTGACTGCCTCGTCCAGCGATCGAAAATTAAAAATATTTTTATTATTACGTCGGATATTTATGCTACAGTGTATTTGTCAGAAGGGGAAACATGATAAATATGGATTCAACGTGTGAGTCTCAAATTGGCCCAAGGTGAACGAAAATTATGATACCCTTTTTATGGTAGTCCCTGTGACGTCACGATTGGGTCTTTAGAAAAGATCTTTCAGAAAAGACCCATCCTTGTCTCGCGTTTCCCGTTACACCAGTTAGAATCGTTTGAACCCGTTTGTACCAACTCTTCGTTGTCTTGAATTTTCAGTTTTTTTTTTGGTTCTAGCTAATGATCCTAGTATGTCCATAGAAATTTTATCAAAGGTTCTCACTAATTCTGATACAGTTTTATGACCCTTTACTGCTCACCTTCCATTATACGTATTTTATTACAACTGATATTACTCACCTGTTGTCAGAAGACGGTAACGAATTGGGTTGCAAGCGATCCAGTGAACACAGCAGAACGATATGTGAATATGTGACACTCTTTGTGCGAATAAGTCATTGTTTCTGTGATGTTCTTGTTTTGCATAAATATCATTTATACGTGTCACGTCAAAGTGATCTACGACCAATAATGGTTAAAAAAAACTTGATATACAGGGTCATTCACAAGAAACCCACTACTTCGAGCCATAGAAATCGAACGGACAGGCTACGTTCCATGCGATTCGCTTATTGTAAGTGACCACCCTGTATGTCAGTGCGATAACAAGTGCCCAGCAGTAACGTTTGCAATATGCATCACCTTATGTATTAACATAACGAAGTGCTCGTTCTGCAACACAGTTACATAAAAATGTTATTTCGCCACTACAGTACCAAATGTAACAAGTATTACTGCAGGAGTATCATTGGGGTTAATATTTTCTGTTAAAAAAATTGTACACAGAATGTTTCCTATTTTGGTCAACAAGACAAAAAAAAGATTTTGAAAAAAGCTGCTTGGATGAAGGGTGACGGATTTCTGTGACGGGTGGAATCTTCTTTTGGGCTAGGATCTTGCGATCTAAGACCTGAAGTAATCTTCTCCCCTAGGATCTTGGACCTTGAAGCGAGCTAGCAAATCTCCAGGAAGGGAAGCTGCTCGGTTGCTGGAAGTCAATTCGCCTCTATGATTCCCATCTGCGTCTTAGGCAAACCTGCTGCTCCTGGGAACGAATCGCTTCAGTGATCTGAGCCTCCTAAAGAATCCAAAGATCTACGTCGCTGTCCCGTCTACGATTGTCGTGGTAGAAATCAGATATGCGAACCGGGTCGGTAGAATCGGCCCAGAATCGTAGAAGGTAATTGTCAAAGGTTAAAGATCTAAGGCGTTAAACTAAAAATAGATACTGAAATGTAAAATCGTGATAACGCATCGCATCTTATCATACGTGGCATATCTCTCATATATGATGAACTGCACATTAAAATCTATAAAAAAAACTGTTACATGGACCAGATAGCTTTTTATTCTTTGAAATTCTTCGTTTCAAAAATACAGAAACAACTTCGACATCGAATACCAATTATTCCCTAGTGTTTAATATGACTGTAAAAAAAATTCTAGGTTTTATTTTTATTTTTTAAGTAGCTGCATCAATTTTTTGAATTCCCTACATCCTTCTCCGTTGATCTCCTCGTATTTTGGTATCTCGGTTTTTACTCTGGCGTACCAGCTGGTCATGTTCTTAAAATTGCTGAAGTCGTGATCGAAGCTCTGTAAATAATTATTTGTATAACCAATGACTCCTTAAACCATCCTTCATACGCGTCAAGATATATAATTATTAATTCTTAAAATTATAATTACCTCGAGATCCGATATGGTAGGGACCAAAGCAAGATCAGCGATCGTAAGATTTTCTCCAGCCACGTAATCATCGTTCTCTAAATATTGTTCGAAGGTTTTCAGAGCATCGTCGATTTTTTCAATCAAAACAGGATCCTTAGCGGCTCCTTGGAATATTATAGGTCTCTTAAAATAAATATTCGATCTTTGATTATTCATTTAGTCACTTTTTTTTACTTACGGGGATCCAACTACTTTGTACCGTCTCTCGACACATACATGGTACTTCTTTTATTTGGAACTTACGTAAGCACTCGTATACGCATGATACAGGGTGCCAATTTCGAAATACAATCTCTGATTTACGACTGCACGTTTTTTGATGTCCTTCGGGTAGAGGGAGTCGTTCTTCCCGTATTTGTCGACCAAGTAACTCGAAATCGCTCGGCTGTGAATAATGTGGATTTTTCAAAATTTGTTATGCTATCGAAATTATCTAAACTGGTTTCAGCGCTGCAGATGCACCCACGTGGTGATCCCTTTGGCTGATCGTCTCTTACCTTTCAGCGAGATAAAAGCCATTATCGTGGATTACGGGTACCGTGTGCTGCGGGTTTATCTGTGAATAGTAAAATCGCTAGATTTATTTCAATTTTCTTAAACCGAATACAGATACGATAACGCAATTCATCGTTTCTTCGCTTTAAAAGAGGCATAAAAAGAAAGGGTTTTTCACCTTTAGAAACTCTGGCGCGAATTGTTCACCCTTCAATAGATTCACGGGTTTCAGGTTCAGATCGACGCCAACGGCTGCTGCTACGAGACGCACAGTCCGACACAGGGCACTTACGGTCATCATATAAAGATCGATAGTCATTTTGAAATCTGTAATAAAAATTCTTATTAAATATCTTCTTCTAGCTTCGTCCAACGATCGGAAATTTTTAATATTTTAATTACCACGTCGGATATCTACGCTATAGTATATGTTATTTGTCAGATTTGTCTTCTAGCTAATGATCCTAGTATGTCCATAGAAATTTTATCAAAGATTCTCACTAATTCTGATACAGTTTTATGACCCTTTACTGCTCACCTTCCATTATACGTATTTTATTACAGCTGATATTACTCACTTGAAGCCAGAAAACGGTAACGAATTGGGTTGCAAGCGACCCAGTGAACACAGAAGAACGATATGTGAATATGTGACACTCCTTATGCGAATAAGTCATTGTTTCTGTGATGTTCTTGTTTTGCATAAATATCATTTATACGTGTCACGTCACAGTGATCTACGACCAATACTGGTTAAAAAATGTGTACGAATTTACAGACCGACCTGATACATAGGGTCATTCACAAGAAACCCACTGCTTGGAGCCATAGAAATCACATGGACAGGCTACGTTCCATGTGATTCGCTTATTGTAAGTGACCACCCTGTATGTCAGTGCGATAACAAATGCCCAGCAGTAATGTTTTCAATATGCATCACCTTATGTATTAACATAACGAAATGCTCGTTCTGCAACCCAGTAAACACAGTTACATAAAAATTTTACGTTTCCACTACAGTAACAAATGTAACAGCTACTGCACAGTTAATGTTTTCTGTTAAAAACTTCTACTTCAAAAATTTTTTTATGATATCGAAATTATGTAAAGTTCGGACCTGGGTGCGGTTCCGCGACTGTTGCCAGGAACCCCCGCCGCATCTGGACGGTTCCGCTTGGGTTTCCCCCTTTTTGCTTGTGCAAAGCTGTCTTAGATAACGGACACACCTTATTGTTTAGCTATCAATGTTCTGCACTATCTTCAGAAACACCTGGCATAAAGCAAGACAAATTTGAAAAGAAGAAGCGGTAAACGTCATACCAAAAATATACCAGGCAGAAAGATTCAATGGGGAGATTTAAACGCTCACATTGAAAATAATATATAAAAATCGCTTGTACTTTGACTTATCGCTTCCACCTAGTTTTCGTACGTAAAAATTTTCACCTCGAATCTTCAAAATATTTTCTTTTACAGATTATAAGCGTCAGAGAAACCATCAGTATTTCATACCTCTGCAATGTCGAAGGCGACTGGACCAAGTGATGCAGAACTTGTAGCAGGCAAATTACCGGCACAATTGGCGTCTCATACGATAGCCGGAGAATACAATATCACAGGGATGTCTCCACGAGACTTTTGTCGAAAACATGGAGGTGTGAAATCAAATTTCAAGAAATCACAAGAAGAATTTAAGAAGCCTGCTGGTTCTATGCAAGGTATAACTGTGGAAGGTAAGTTTTCAGCTCAGGATTTCTGCATCAAGGTAGTTTATGAAATTGGGCCTAAATGTAGGAGCATGCGGAGCTCACGCGACGAGGTCTGGAAATTCACCTTCCGGAATGATGGGATTTAACATTTATAAATAAAAATAAACTGTACGCATACGAGGTAACGCAATCACTCGGCAATCCAAGTCTGCAAGTCCTTTGCGTCCACTCGTTGGGGACGAAAATGTGAATATTTCTTAACCCCATTCGTCAATGTTTGTCTGGTTAGGCAGCCAGGCTTTTCCACTAGGCCTGTCCTTCAACTAGTTTGCGTCTGCACGGTTTTGGTGCTCTACTACTTTCGGGGATCCCTGGCTTCGGGGCCCATGACCGGCCACTGCTATTTCTATCGCGTGGTTCTTGGCGGTGCTCTTCTTCTAATGGTCCAGCATCTGACGAATCGTTATCATTTATGGGCTCAAGTTATCATCGTAGTTCTGCGCACTACGAATTAAGCTGTCATCGAAATGTCAGATTATTTCGTTTTCTTTCAATGGCTTTGATTTTTGCCAGTAGCACGTCAGACTTCAGGATTGACCATTACTTATGACTCTTGCTCTTTTCAATTGTTTCGTTCCTACTGTTAGGTTCCCAGGCTCGACACGGAAACGATAGGAAACGTGAAAAATGATTAATATCAGTCGCAGATGATTACGAATAAATGACCTTGAAACATTCCGCTTAATAATCCTACCTGACGACAGATAGAGTAAGAGAAAGAAAATGAAGAAAATGAAAAATGAGCACGGAAAAGAAAAGGGAATTTTGGTCGATCGGTGTTTTCTATCGATCTTGCTAGCCGGTGACCTTGACCCTCCTGTGCCGGTGAGGTGATAGGAGACCGATCGAATATGGGGATTTTCTGCAACCGATTTTATTAAATTAAAATTTTTATTAAATCAGGGTGACGTACCCTGGACCGAGTATACATTGCAGATTGAATTTTGTCATTTGCCAGGCGCTCGAGTAACGACTTCGGACTCGAATTAAAATGTATATTTTATTTTCTTGACGATAAAAGAAACTGAATCAAGATAAGAATATAAGTTGCGATTCTTCCAACCACCTGTAAATAAAAATATTATTTTTTTCTTCTTTAACATTTAACAATACTAAAAGAAAAATCTATTCGGTCGAATAAGAATAACCTTAAGAAATACTTACATCCTTTAGAAGCCTGGCGTCAATGGTAATTCCTTTGCCATCAAAAGTATTGCTTCTGTGAAGCAATTGCAACGAAAAGAGGTGCAGCTACAATCAAATCCACATAGCTTATCAGAAAATCAAAAATTCGTGATTACGTTTACTAATATGTTTAATAACGTGATTATAATACCTCTTGCTTAACGTCAAAGTCAGTAATGCGAATGAGCATCTCGTGAATAAGATTTCCTGTCCGTAGGGATTCGTTTTTCGTCGTGTCGCAGGTAAATATTATTATAAGAAATTGTACGAAGTGATAACTCATGGACTTGATAAAGTGCCAGTACCAAACTTGATTTTTGAATACAAGATTCTTGTTAGCTATTTCTCGAAGAATTAAAAAGTATATACCAAACGTGAGCTCGGTAAACGTTACGGCGACAGTGATGCCAATGTGAAAGCCAAAAACATTATTTAATTCCTGAACACTTTCGCTCAAGTCGTGATGCTTTTCCTTGAGGGATTTTAATTCCGACAAAATTATGGGATTGTGGTACCGGTGGTAATCTCTTCGAAGAAGATGGGGTTTCATTTTTAGGTACTTTTGAAGATCCTGAAGATTCTTATTGATGCTTTTAAATCCGGCATAAATCACGTAGACGCAATCGACATACATCGTGTCCAGTGTGCACGCCGTTATTGTTATATATAATGCAAAGGCGTTTTCGAAAGTGTCTAAATTTTCCTTTGTACGAAGATTGCTTGCTTGAGCGAGCAAAAAGAGAAATCCAAAAATGTCCTTTGCGTGGACCACTCGAGATATTTTTATAAAAGTTTTTTCCGGTAACTTCGAAGATATCGCATTGAGGTGCTGGAGGAATTTTAATTTGGAATTTATGTAAAACATGGAAAAAAATATTATGAGGCAATTCAGGGATAGATAGCAATTGCCTTGCAATAAGCCGGGGATGCTTATGTTTTCTGGGACGGTCACGAAATCGATCTCATACAGAATATATGCTAGACTCAGAATAGTCGCTAGCATTATAATTAGCGAAAAAATATATCTCCAGTTTGAATGTACGATTTTTCGTGTGTCCGATTTTATCTTGTAAGGGAAAAGTCCGCAGAAACGACACATCAAGAAGCAGGGACCCAACAAAGACACGAAGTCTCTTGCGTGGAAAAGGCGATACTCTTTGAACATCCTTTCGATCTTTTTTTTCTTTGCACTGTGGATTTTATAGTTTTTATTATTTATCAATTCGTATGTTCGCGCCTTCTCGACCACGACAAGTGCCAAGTTGAAACTGAGTCTATGTGGCTGATCGTTTGTTAGCGATGTAGTAACCATGGCGATAAATCGATCAATTTTTATCACGTATGCACTTTGTAAATTAATAAGGTATATGAAATAGATTAGCAAATTACCCTTTTTTTTAATTTGCTAATCTCGTTCTGAAGGGTAATTTCAGCAATTGTGCAAAATTTCGTTCAGATAAGTTTAAACTATTTACAAATTTTCAATTTCTGTCTCTAAATTGAATTAAAAATTAAGCTAGCTTGTAATGCGCAATTAATCAATTAAGTTAGAAAAATAAGGGCAACCTGTTCATTTATCTACTATGGATGTAGGATCGATATGCTCGATAGCCTTCGAGGCTCCTACTGATTATGAATATGACAAAACTATCACTATACTTTGCTTTATTCAATATTTAACACAGTCTCGTTCTAGATGGCCGCACGCGATATTCAAATAAGCGTATCGTCACCTTGAGAAATTCTTATCATTTGCTCACCAGGAAATCACGAGCGTGAACCGGGAATCGAGACCATGGCAAACCCTAAGAGCCCTGCTGAAGAGCGGATAGGTGCGGCTACCCAAGAAGATCCAAGAAGGGAAAATAAAGTCGACTAAAAAGTGTTAAGTATTACAGAAGAGTCATTGATCTGCTCCAATAATAATAATAATAAAGTCTAAAATGCAAAAAGAAAAAATAGGTCTGATACTTTTCCGAGTTTTTATACTCAGCTACAAAATGGTAGGTCTGGCTACGTTCTCGGTACGGTCAAAGAGCTTAAAGATTTTGAAAGACTCCAAGGTAGAGACCGGAAATCATAATGGACCAGACGAAGATGCATCCTTTGATATTTCAACGGAATTCGTTTATTCGAGATTTGGTACCGTGTATAACGTCTTACTCATCTTTTTCTTATTGGGGATGAATTACCTGGGCATTCCGCCCATCTACGTTGAATCATATGCAAACAGGACGCAACTGATAAGAGTGATTGTGGAGGCGCAGGCAGTTTGCGGTATCTTTGTGATGATCACAGCCATCTTGGTCCAGACCGTCAAGCAGAAGACTGCAGTGCGAATTGCTGTCAAGATCACACAGATGGATCATGTCTTGCTGAAGATGGATGACATATTTTTGGACCACTTCAGCATCTGGCTCTTTATCTTGTTTCTGGGAAGCATTGCTCTTTGGATAAATCATATGGCCTTGGAGATAATGGCTTTTGGGGAGGACATTGTGCCATTGTTTAGCGTGACAATTCCTACCTTCATTGTCTACTGGCTGGTGCTTCAGTACACCTTCGTCTTGATTCTTATCGAACGTAGGTTCAGGACCATCAATCGAGCACTACGTGCTCTGATACCCAAGAGGAATCTCATGACTGGTTTTGGTCCAGGAATCCCTTTGAATCTGCCTGGATATATATTAGCCAATAATTCAATAATCAGTAGTATAAAGAAACTGCAGCTGGTTTACATTACGCTTTGCGAAATCTGTGTTGAGGTCTCTGAATATTATGGAGTTTCTGTCCTACTCGCTATTTCTTTTTACTTTTATTCTTTGGTCTACAACGCATATTCCATTTTGGGTCCATTCGTCATGTCCAGGGAGCAGATCAAAATTTTTATTCTACTAGACTCTATCTCCTGGCTTATCATCCTTGTGTTTCCTATCGCTGTTCTTACCTGGAGCGTCACCAAGACTGTCAGTGAGGTAATGGATTAATAGTTGGATTAAAAATTTGGACAATTAAATTCCTGAGGTTGATTCTTTTTATTTTACTTTCAGGCAAAACGAACCAGTGACGTTGTTCACGAGCTGTTACGCAGCGTGCTGAACAGAGAAGCTAAAACTGAGGTAATATTCATTACTTGAAGTGATATTTTTTTTATGTTTTATTGGTTGGTTGGGAAATTAATGAAGTAACTTGAATTTTTGTTCCAGCTCAAATATTTCTCTCTTCAGCTTCTTCACAAGAACGTTTCCTTCACTGCATTCGAATTCTTCACTCTGGACTTCACTTTGCTTCGCTCGGTGAGGAAGAACGAGATGATGACAACTTTATATCTTTTCATGAACTTCACGACTGTTTTAGATACTCAGTGCAACAGCCACTTATCTGATAATTCTTATTCAGTTTCGAATGAGTGATCCTTGACAATCCAGAAATTACGACTCTTCTGATTGATCTATGAGACATTGGCAAATTCGAATTACGTGTGTATGTACTTTGTTAGATAAGAACATATAGGTTCTTTAAAATTAAATTGACAATTATACTTTAATATTAAGTGAAGTGGTTTTCCAGTCTTTTAATTATTCCTAAATTTTATTCCCATTCCTTCTTATCCCTAATGATTTCGACTGATCAACTAACTAATCGCAACCAAACGATACTAAAAGGACTACAGCATCGCATTTGGATTTTTGGTAAATTTTACCTACAGAAATAATCAAGATCTTCAAAATCCTTACGAAACAATCTTGAACGAGTGATTACGTTAGATTGCACGTGTGTAAAATATCCTCGAATAATTGTATCGCGAAAAAAGTGCACCTTTTTTGCAACTTCTTTTCTACAGGGGTGAATTAAGACAGAGCCATCATTTCAATTTGCTTTCAATTGTCATTTTATCAATTTTATCTTGAAAAATTCACATAATCTGAAAAGACATGAAATTATTAATAAAAACCTGGAATTGTGCCCGGGGTTTGTTGTTGAGTTCATATTCTACAGTTTATTTCTAAAATCATGATATGGTATACAATGGACATAGAAAATATGATATCGAGTATAGACAAAATGAAAGCAGAGAAATTTTGTGATAACTCTTGACATTAAAGACTCTGATAAAGCAGCGGTACATGTCGAGAATGTATAATATAGATCATTTCTACCCGAGTTACGTGCATTAACATAGTATACAGTAACCGCTTAAAATAAAGGGCCATTTTTCGTGTGTGCAAAGTTAAACTATACAAAATTTTCATTACAGCTTATTGGATACATTCATTTTTTGACGTTTATCGAGTTTACATAGTTCAGTGATTGATAGTTGAAAAATAAATGTTTTCTTAAAGACTAATCTCTAGTGAATTTTTCTTATAATTATCATAAGATTTATTTCTATTGAAAAAAATAAGGACGTCACGAATGGCTGATTCGATTATGAAGGCTTCAGGTGCAATAAAATTATTGACTTCAAACTTGTTAATATTATTTTCTTAAATAGTAAAAGTGATAAGTAATATTAGACATCAGTCAGTTTGAGTGGTGAAAATATTCGCTATTTGATATTTACAAATTATTCTGGATTATTTTTCATTCTTGAAAGTTCGACCGATCTATACACGTGAATTAATTATATAATTTTATTATGTTTCAGAATTCTTTACCGTTGATAACTTTATAGTGTTACGATTAGAGCATGAAGAGGAAATGAAAATCGATCTAGAGTGGCTGCGTGATCATTGCAGGTAAATAATAATGTATTAATTGCAATCTCTATAATAAGTCTTGCTTCGACGATAATACCGTGGGAATTTTTTTACTTACATTTTTTACTTAATTAAATTAATATTATGATTCCCAATTCTTAATACTGTATACTAATTTTATAAATTGGATTATTAAAAAATTAAGGGACCACCGATTATATAAGTTATACTCAAATTTATTAAACATATTGTCTGATGAAAAATTTTATTTAAGGTGCAGCTTATGCTTCAACGCAGTAACACATCAACGGAAACTGACTCTTCTGGATTTTCCCTCAACTATACGACCGGATAGTTTCATAGTTTTTGATGAAAAACTCAATGTTACATGTGAGTTCAAATATTTCTTTTGAAAATATTAGATCAATACAAGTTTTTAGTCTTCAAATTTTCTTGATCTGTCTTCTTGGTTGTCAGTTCTCAATGTATTTATATTCTCTCTGGTCTCTGACCTGATGAATATCTTAAAAGTCCATATCAGTCTCAGTGCAGGGACCGGACAAAGATGATTGAAACTGAATTGTAGACTTTATGGTCTTTTCAAAGTCTAATATGCCTATAGTGTATTTACAAAATTTCCATATAAATCACAGTGAGATTAAACAAGTTTACTATTAATAGTAATGTCTTTGTCTGAATACTTTACCAAGTATCCAAATAAATATCTTGAATTTTAATTTTACTTATGACCATAATCCTTAGGGAATGATGGCCATCACTCAACCTACAATACTAACTGGCTCAAAAGAAATATCAGATACGAAGGTGATGATATAATTGATACACAAATCCCATGGATCAATCAACCTAACATGGAAGTAATGGACTACGAACGCTTCATGAAAGATGAAAATGGTGTAATTGCCATTTTGAAGTCTATATTACAGTACGGAGTTGCAATGATTATTGGAGTATGTTTCTTTTTCATATAACTTATAGTAATTTATATTTTATGCTTATTAAAGACTAATTCGTGTTACAGGCAAAACCTAGTCTGGAAGTGACTGAAGAAGTTAGCAAGAAGATAGCACCAGTTCAAAAAACATTATTTGGAGAAATGTGGGAACTTAATCACGACCTTACTGTCGTGTCTCATAAAGATACTGCTTATACTCATGACAGTCTTGATGTCCATACTGACAATACTTATTGGAGTGACGCAGCCGGGTATGATAAGAATTATTGCAGCTCAGTAGCATTATCAAAGTTTTATTTATGAAGATAAAAATAAATAGAGATCGATTTCTGTTATAATTTATTCCATTAAATACTTTAGCAGAAAAGAAGAATTTTCTGATTTGGAAAAAAGTTAAAAAAAAGAATTAATTTCGAGGAAAGATTTTTTTTATTAATAGCCATCGATCAAACGGTTTCTGATGAAACGTCCGTAACCCACTAATAAAAACTATAATATTATTTGATAGTAAAATCAGTTTTTTATAAGCGATGTACGTAAATTTACAAATTCAGAAGATACATGCTAGGCTGAGGACTTTGTATAATATATTTTTTTTTAATTCTTAAGCTTGCAGATATTTCACTGTTACAAACCAGCTGACAGTGGTGGAGAAACACTTTTAATAGATGGTTTACAACTTGTTGAGGATTTGAAACTAAAAGATCAAGCCTGCTATGAAAGACTATGTAAAACTCCAGTTTCAGCAACATATATCGAGGATGGACAATGTCACAAACATGTTGATCCAATAATTAAACTTCATCCTGTTACAAAAAAACTTTTGCAAATACGGTAAGGTTTTTAAAGTGACAATTGTGTCGATATTTATTTGATATTCAAATACTGGTTTTAAGGGGGATAAACAACCTGCTCGAGTTTGTCTTTAAATTTATTAAAAATTTGAATATCAATTAATTTAATTGTCCCCCCCACTCTCCAGGCTTTCATACACCATAACGCTGGTTTTTAATAATACTTATTTTTCTTCCACAGATTCAACTTGTACGATCGATCAATTGTGCGAAGCGTTCGACAAACTGATATTGCCACACATTATAAGGATTTAAGAACCCTTGAATCCCTTGTCAAAGAGCCGGAGAGAAAATTCTCTCTGGGATTAAAAACCGGGGAGATAGTTATCATGGACAACTGGCGTGTGCTTCATGGCAGAAATTCGTATAATGGCACAAGACACCTTGGTGGTTGTTATATTTCACGGACTGATTGGCGCAGTAAAGCGGCAACTTTTGGCTTGCTTAATTAAACATTAAATAAGAAGATAATAAACAACGAAGCATCCTATTTTATATTCTGAAAATGTTATTTCACTTATGTAAGAACGCTACTTCAAAAAACCGATCAAATAAGATGTATCGGAATAAATCATATTCGTGCACTGAAAATTTCTTAATATAAATAAATGTATGTATACGTAGATACCGATAGAAATAAAGGATATTTTCATTACTCCCGATTAAAAATTTATTCATGTATGCTGTCACCAAATAAATTCCAATTGCATGTGATAGCGTATTCATTATAAAAATGAAATTGATAAGAATATTTTAATATAAAAATGGTAAAAGACTTTATTGATATGTATATAATACACGTTAAATAACAATTAATCGTAAGACTGATCTTTTACAAGACAAAAAAACAGTCAAGTGAACAAGACATGATAAGCAACGAACACCAGGTATATAAAACGAAAGCAATAAATCGTGCTGTCATAATGTGCATACGCGCTGTCACAATGCACAATGGAAATTAATGCCATTGTCAAAATTATATTTATTTACTTTTTGTCTTTATGTTCGACAATCCAAAAATGTTTCTTCACACCGGACAAAGAAATCCTTTCGGAACTCTTACGTTTGATAAGCTGTAATTAAAATCATTTTATTTTTCTTTCGAAATTCAATCAATTAAATAAAATATATTTTCCAATCTGATCAAGCTTAGTAATAACCTATGTACTATAGTAAAGTGGATTTTAACCAATACTTTATAAGATTAGAATTATTTAACTCAATTTCCTACCAGACTCTGTTACTGACGTAAACTACCACAGTGTAATTTTGATATTATATTTGATAAAAACGAAAGCTACAGTACAAAAACCTGAAAAAAATAAAACTTTACATATGTATAAATACCTTAGAAATAAGATCTTTTGCGCCTGCTGTGATATATACGGGCCACTCAATGTTGACATGCTTTATCTTCGAATATGTTTCTTGATGCGAATCACTAAGAAATGGGGGGCATCCGACAAGAAATTCATAGCACAGGATTCCCAAACACCAATGATCAACATACACGTCGTATGAATCTCCAGTGACCATTTCTGGTGGTAAATAATCCAACGTTCCACAAAGAGTATTTCGTCTACAATTATCATTAAAATCAATGTGCAGGACAGTAATTTTTAAATTGAAATCAGTATATAGTATCATTAAACATTAGAAATATAAAATACGTGTTTTTACTAACTTTGAAGAAGGCGCATGAACGGACCATCCAAAATCTGCTAATTTTATGTCACCTTGATAAGTGAGCAATAAGTTTTCTGGTTTAAGATCTCGGTGGATAACATTATTGCTATGACAATATTCCAATGCATCTGCAACTTGGTATGTATATTTGGCAGATCTGTAAATATACGTTATCATTCATAGTTAAAGTTATTTGTACTGATTGAAATAACATTTTGTATAATATATCATATATTAAAAAATACGTACAAGTGTTCGCTGAATCGTTCTCCAGGTTGACGTTTTAATTCCCTATACAGTTCACCCTTAGCTGCGAACTCAAGTACCATATAGATTCGTTTTTCGTCGTGAAAATATGTAAATAACTGAAGAATGTATGGGTGCCTGTATTATAAAAATTAATCGTAATAATGTTTACTTAACGTTCTCTGTCGTGAGAATTATTAGTTAGTTAAACTTAATATGCAATCCTAAGAGGCAACCGTAGTTTATTTGTATGCGTACACTGTAGCCTTGTTATCAAAGACAATTTCACATAGCCTGGAGTTCTATGTGAGAGTAAATATAATAAATTGATAATTTAATAAAAAAACCATATCCGTGTAAAATATTACCTTAAATGTGATTGTATCTCAATTTCACGCAATGCTTGTTTTTCGACTCGACTTTTCGTTAATTCAATTTTATACAGCGTTTTCAAAGCCACCATATATCCAGTTGATCTTTCTCTTGCCAAGTAAACTCGACCGAATTTTCCACGACCTAATGGTGCACC
>JARPRH010000551.1:109162-122183 GCA_031763665.1 Calameuta haemorrhoidalis | reverse complement strand
CGTTCTGCAACCCCGAGCAGGAATGCACTGAGTCTCTAACCAGAATGCTGACATAGAAAGACAGAAATGGTCTCTTCCATAGTATGCGGTGCTGCACACTAAGTTTTACTCAACTGGAGGGACTCGTGGCGCAAAAGCAAAAGTATACACGACATAAATAAAATGCCCATACTTTCACTGTTTCACTATGGCAATGGCATTGTCCCTGGTTGGGATAGAATGACGACATGCATACGGAATATCAAGACTGACCCGTGTCCAGGGAATTCTTTGCCGTCATCGAATGAGGATTCACGCTTTTTAAATTTGTCATCAGAATCATTTGGCAATAGGATAATTGGATAATCATGAAAATCTGTGCTATTACTGATATCTACAACCTTCGCAGTGGTTCCTGTCTAAAAATGTAGAATTTTACAGGATTACATAGCAGGGTAATATTTATGGTGACTAACAGTGTGAATCCAGCTGTCACTCTAATATTTTCTACGTAATCATTCTTAATTTTACTTGTGGTCGCAGAAAGAACCAGGAACTAATGTGCCCATCGGAAGTCATCATGTGCATCTGGTGTGTCTGTCATCAGACTCTAATTGCTTCAGGAAATTTAATGCTCGATATTACACTTCAAGTCGGCGCAATTCAAAATTGCAAGTTCTTCTTTATGTTCTGTAAGGTTCTAATTTGGAACTCAGTGTCTATTTCACAATTGGTCTAGCGTCTGTCTGAATGACGATTACCGGCAATATTTTTTTTCCTTACGAAAATTCAAGGATTCCCATGAAAGCTTATACGAATACTTGGATGAACAGTTATTAGCCAGGTCCTTGCCGTAAGGCCTGAAGGTCACAACGGGTGAAAGTAAATCTTGTTCTTCCAAAAAAAGAAAGAGAAAATCCAGTCCTCTTTCATTGCATCTCGTAACCTAGTACGAAAAAATGAGTCTGGAGAAACGAAGGTCTCTATTTTTCATATAAATCTCATGGACGAGCTTGCTTTTTTTTCTTTCACTACCAATGTTGTTCCAGTCGAAGATGCCACTGGGAGATAGCTTTAAAAAAAAGTGACAGAGTAACAAGATCAGTTTTAGAGATTGTGGATATAGTATAATGTCGTATGGGGGCAGATCAGCCACCCACCCACTGGAATTCCGCACTAGAAATTTACCGGCCTTATGTTCACATATATTTTATATAGATAATATTTAACATAGCCAAAAGAGAAAGAAGAAACGCTCATAGGATACTAATTCATTTCTGGACAATTTTTTCTTTCACACGTTGCCTCTCTTCACGCTACGTTGAGTATCCACTCTGTTCCAATCTTTCCCTTAATTTTTTTTATCTCATCCGGTCCATAGCCGTTCATCAATCTGACATTGATCTTGATCCTTAGAAATTAAGGTCTATTCAATAAAGTTCCTCCTCGAGGAATAAAGAGCTCCGTTTCTTTTCTCTGTACTTTGAAAAAGTGAGAGTCTTCAATTGGAAATGATGGTAAACAAGATGCGTGTAAACATTGATGATAATCGATAGTCGTAACTCAGTAGCACCTCGGAGTTAAAAATTCTCTTGCACAATTAGCTAATTGCTGTGTTACAGTGCGAGACCGAGTACTTGTTACGTCATGAACTTTCACCTTCATATGATATATAATAATTCGCAAAAATTAGACGATAATGCGAAATACTAGGAATGGTTTAAAAAAGAAAATTAATGTACAAAGGTCAAGATGGAACGATGAAAAAAAGATTTCGATTATTAAAAAATTGTTGCTGGTTCCTCGAAAACAAAAAATTATAATTTATCTGTCGAAAACAAATGATAACAAGTACGGTGGCCATGACGACTATTCCGTTGGCAATAATCATGGCTTTGCTTGACCAAATCGAAATTATTCGTATTTCCGTACATTGATACATTACAATTTCAAAGGATGTTTTGTCAATTTATTAAATTTTTGTAATTAAGAAAGTTATTCATTATCATGGACACCTGTTATCCTATTTGTCCCTATTGCTGTTTACCGAGTGGCGATGATATTCGATTTAGGTATGTCTTTTTTTGTTTCTTCTATAACTACAATTGCATCAGCGGCGACACTCTGTGAATTATTTTCTTGTCATCGAAAAATCAGTGAAACAATTTAATTGTTCCTTGTCAGTAACGTGCCATTGTCGATGATAAAAAAAATGATAAATCTCAAATTATAAATTATTTTCTAACGCGTTCAACAACTTGTCCTCATAAATCAGTCTGATCGAATTTATTTTTCATTTATTCATACCACGTGCCAACAATATTAAAGCTAACCTATTTTTTTTAATGAAAAAAAAATCCTAATACTTGGCTATCAAGCTAATTATACGATCAGTTAGTACGTATAAAGAGTGTCTCTTGGTAAAACTAGCAATTAAAGTCAGCCGGATGTGAATCATATTTTAAAAAATCTATAAAATATATTTTAAAACAAGATAAGACTCTATGAATTTTGTTTAAACGATAAACGAAAGGAAGCTGTATATATATATATATATATATATATATATATATTCGCGGAAGAAAGTTGTCCACAATTTTAATTCACTTTTATCCTGACGACGAGTTAATCACTATTGCAAAATGCTCGATCAAAAGTTTCACGTGAAACCGACGAAACAGTCAAATCCGATTGTGACGTGTTAATAATCTTAGTCGACGTAGAAAGTTAAGCATAAAATCTTAAATGTCTAAAAGGCCTGTTGCAAATGTCAAGTCTCATCGTTCACCAGAAGCAAACATAATAACGAGAAAGACAGATGCTGCAACGTGCAGCCGTAGGAAAACGAAAGTAAACGAAAATATTCCAATAACAAACGATCATGATTCTTTTATCCATAAAATTTAATAACCATGCAATTTATTCCTCATCCAGAACATAATATCATCCAATGATATTCCTTCTGCGAGCAAAGAATATTCATATTGCCATTATATCAATTAACGCGGGAATTAAAGAAACTTTTGAAACTTAACAAAAAGATCAACAAAGTACTATTATAATATTTTTCCAAAATTCCTCGATCACATCGAATCAATATCTTATTTTAACATAATAATTTTAAATTATATATATAACCAGTAATCATAAATGGATCTTACACTCGTTCGTTTCTCATAGCTTTATCCAACTCTCATAGATAACACGGCGAATAGTCACATCACGATTTCACAATTTGTTCTTTGTTTCCCAACGATATATCAAATGATAAAGGAAAATATCTCTAGAATAATTCGAATGATAAAGAGAAAGAGCAACCACGTTAAGAGCTTAGGTCTTATAGTGCCGAGTCTCGCGCAAAGACTGACTTCAGGCTGGATACGTTTCACGCCTGTATACAGCTGTTACCTAACTTCTTCGTGCTTCAAACTGAATCAGATAGACGGGCATTCGGCAATTGCTCACGCTTTTTATAACAGAGCACAGGAAAGAATTCTTCCTTCTTTCCTTCACTGACCGATACTGCAGTCTGACTTCTCTGCTCTACCGGATGATAGTTGGGTTTTTCACGTAACCTTAACAACTAGGATGTGCAGGAATACCGTTACCAGAATGGGCCTTGACTCCTTTCCCCTATCCACTTGTGCAGTAATATGCAATCGAATCTAAGATAAAAATAATTCCGATAATGTTTGACAAGGTTATGAAAATCCTGATTTAATAAAATAAAACAATCTACCTTATCCTGCGTGCATGCATATAGAAAGCCACAAATCTTTGCGTAGGCAGACTCCCGGCCACTTCGTGGGCGTCCAACAATGCTCCATTATCAATTCATACGACGGAACAAAGTTTCGTAATAGTATCAGAACGTTAAATATATATGACAGATAACACAACTGTACTTAAAACGATAATAGCAGCATCCTAAAACACACGACAATAGGTATCAGTGATTCAATACATTGGCACTAAACTCGTCTGTAATTTGAGGTTACAATTTTATAGATTCCGCCTAGTGCGATACCTTCTGAAATTTCCATCGACTTGACATTGCATAATCTTAAACCTGCCTGAGGGCGCATCCTGGTTACGACCAACGCGTTCGACATTCCTTTTAAAGATGACGTAAACCATTTTGTAGTTCCTTCTTTATTCCCTTGAGAGATCAGTTTCTCGTTTCCGTCGCGCAATAAATCCAACGAAACCATTCTGAATCCTCGTTAAGATATGAATATCAAATCTGTCAAAGAATCGCATTAGAATCACAAAGAGACAGAAAGGACAGACGCTTCATTGTCATCATTAAATTACTTAACTCCAGTGACAAATCTGTCATCGTCCTTGAACGCAAAAATCTCTTGGACAATTCTTCGCGTTACGGTTCCGGTTCAGACTGGAGAAACAAGTCTAGAACCAACATAGAAAAAGTATCAGTGCCAATGACACGATTAACCTCACTAGAACTATTGTATACAAAAGATAAATAAGTGATACCCGCGTCGAGGTTTCTATTGAATTTTTTTCATCCTCCGCGCCAAAATCTCGATCCTAATATCGTTTCGTATATCGTAACGATTCTCGAGCTATGAATAGAATCTTCCTAGTGGCTTCATAAATATAACCTATGAGACAGCTTCGTGTAACGGTATGGCGATGAACCAACGGGGTAGCAGCGAAGTAAATGCACACATGTTGGCGTCGGGTAGACTTTTAAAACCGTAGAAGTCTTGTCGTGAAAGCAATCGAGAGGAAGAATAACAAAGAGATGCAGGTATCTCAGGGCGATGCACTCTGACTCATTCATGGACGCGTTCCAGCTGCCACGAGGAAGAGGTTAAGAATCAGCTACGTATTTCAAAATTCGATGTAACGATCAACATATTCAAGTAAATTATTTCATCAGACATATCAGCTAGTTGATTTTGAATATTGCATAGAGTCTTATTAGTTTGACAGATCAGCTTCAATATGAAGAAGATCACAATAACCCAATGAAATTCCTAGGCAAAGCGATGAAGCGTAACTATTCCTATAAAGTGACATGTCCAACAAGAAAGGATTACGCAGTGACCCTGAGGAGCGACCGTGAAAGTAAAAAAGACATCGCGTACTTGTGAACGTGATATGTTTATAAAAATGTTCTATCCTCTCGTCTGTCTGTTTTTTTCCTAGTATCAGCCAGACTCGAGATGTTTGAGAGGTTCCGCGGAAATAAAAAGAAATTTTAATCAACTTCAACCGATTGACTTTCGAGAGCAGGGAAATCATTGACAAGTACTATTAAGAATATATAATAATATCGAGTCATTCAGGAAATAGGACAAAGCTCACTGTATAATGATACAAAGCTAATAAAAGACCATTGAGGAAGCGAATAAAAGCCCAACTTCCGCGAGAACGTCCCGGCGCATGCAGATCCTACACAGTCAACATTGTACATGACAATAACGTACAGGAAGGAAGTTTTTCCTCAATTGTCTTTTTTTAATGCCTCTGCCATTATGCACAGTCCGACTATTTCTAATTACAGGATCAGCAGGGCTGCAAAATTCAAAATGTCTCAACGAGAGTTACAATCTTCATCCTTGGATCGAGATTCTTCTGTTGGACGTGTCCTTCCAAAATTCTTCTCCAAATCTTTCTGGTCCCCCATAATTATCGATGGTATATTAAGATGCGTCCAAAGATACTGGATCCGTGCCTGGAACCCGTTTTGTTAACGCCACCATGTAACACGAAACTTTGCTTCGTGTATTTTCACTTTCCTATGCAAGAGCCACAGCAAGCTTCTTTGCCATCGGAGGCTGTGGCTAACAAGGAGCGAGTGAAAGTCGATAGGAGTCTTACCGTTGGAAGCCGGCTTTGCTGTCTAACTCCTTCTCTTGATCGCTTGTGATAATCGATTTGCGTGTTGCGTAAGAACTCTGAGGACGTAACCGGACCGTATAATAGTACTGTAAAATAAAGTCACGAACAGCCGTAGCGAACATTTCGTTAATACAGTTTGATCATCGTCGAAAAAAAATGTAAAAACACTCTTTTGGTTCAGGAGTGTCGGAGACAATTCTTTGTCGCTTCTGGAAATTCTTCCAGAGAAGATGCTCTTTTTGATGCTAACTGGCAGCGTGGATTTTCACAATTTATTGTCGATACTCGTAATTAGAATCGCCTCAAATAATTATTCGCGTTACGTTTCTAATTCGACCTCATTCATATAAGCGTATCTGTCGCCCTTGTCCTCGTTGATGACGTCGACTTTCGTAATTAGGGATCCACGTGCTTCGCATTCGTTTACGTAGGAATTCGTTTACAAATAAGGATAAACTTATGTAACACGTGAATCCATGAAAATTACAGTATTCGTTATGCACTTGGTTGATATACAGTTATTTTTTATGTTCCACGTGGTTCATTCTGACATCAGACTTTATCATGGCTGTTTGATTGGCAAAATGATAATCATTGAATCTAGACCTCACGAAAGTGGATGTTTTGTACACTATACTTTGGCATGACGAGACATGACGAAATAGTAGAGGCTACAAGAATTTTTATGACGGAATTATAAGTCATGAAGCGTCCCCAATTCAAGTTGAATTTCGTGGAAGAAAAATGTGATAATTCGTGCCGATATGTTGGATATTTGGCAATATAATGATTCACAGAATGTGTACGTAGCAGTGGGATAGATGCAGAAGATACTTTCACTTGGAGTCTCATCAATTTCATGATATTGACAGTCTTTGGTTGTATCATTACCAAGAGTCAATTTACAATGCTCTGTGGAACTGATGTTTGTAAATTCTTACAGATTATGTCTGGAGCAGAGCGCAGAACAGGAACGACAATTGCGAGGGATGCATCTGGAGATGGAGAATCTTCAGAGGCAATTGGCCAACGCGACGGCAGATCGTGAAAACGCTATTCAAGAGAATAGACGGCTTCAGGATGACCTGGCATCCGTAACCTGTGAGGTGCGGAATCTTCAGAGGGAACTCGAAACCTCGAGAGGCGAATCCTACGACCTCAAGAGACAATTGCAGACCTACGTCAGTGAAGTTCGACGCGCTGAGGATCTTCTCAATAGAAAAGTACAGTCAGATTTCAAATAGCGATGACACCAAGGGATACGAAGAGGAAACTGGAGTCATTGTAAAGCCGTCTGTGCTCGTGATTGATTTTTAGGAAAACGAGAGAACGGAGATGCTCAATCATTTTAGAAGTCTCAGTCTGGAAGCTACTGTTTTGGAAAACAATAATCACAGCTTGGAGTCCGAAGCGGCAGAAGCTCGCGGTGCACTTCAGTCAGCCCGCGACCGACTGCTTGATTTGGAACGACAACTAGCTGATAGGGACTGTTTGATTAGAGGCTATGAGACTCAGGTATCTTTTGTTAATTAATTCGAAATATCCGCTCGAGCATCTACGCACTTAGACATTCGAATGGGAGAACAAACCAACAAGGAATTAAAGTTAGAATTGTTGAAGTCTGCTTGGAAAGATTTTAATTCGCCTCTCTTATCATTATACTCGTAGATCGCTGAATTGACGCAGAACGTCGCCAGCATGGAAACTCAGTTAAGGCAACAAGGGGAGCAAAGGAAAAGAGCAGAGGCTGATCTGAATGCAGTTCGAGATTTATGCGTTCAGTTAGATCAACAAAAAGAGACTCTGCTGAAGCAGATCGGTGACAAGGACGCCTTGAAAGCACAGGTATCGGTAATAAGTCATTAATTAATTAATAAAATACGAATATCACATTATTTCTGTATCGATCAGTGCGAAGCACAACTTACGAGATTGAAAGCCGAGCAGAATATGGTTCAGGACCAAATGGATCGTGATCATGCAGCTGTGGATAGATTGGAGGTACTTTTATCTCAAGCTCGGGAAGAATCCATGAATACGCAAACGGCCAATCAAGAATTACAGAACGAAATGACAAGATTAAAGCAAAAGATCACAGAACTTCAAACAAAACTGTAAGACTTGTTTTCTGCATTCTCTATAAAAGCGATTCTAAAAGGAATGTCTATTAATTAAACTCTGCACTTTTGTCTCTTGATCCTTAAAGGAGCGAGGAATCCAGTGAAATGAGACGCTACCAAAACCAGGCAGTTGAGTACAGCAAGCAGATCAGTGAGCTTCGTAGACAAATGACCAATGAAAGATTCGACCGTGCCAGAAAGGAGGAAGAAAATCGACGGTAAAACCACCATAATCCATTATCCGTATAATAACGATAAGACCCACTTTAAAGTCACTTCTAGAGTTATATATAGATTTCTAAAACAGTTTACAAGGATCCTTATTATTGTATCACGTAGAGATATTCAACCATGCACCGAGAGTAATTGTCCCCAGCATGCAAATTCTACTCGTCATGGTGAGGTTTACCTAGCAGCGCCACATGCGGATGTTAGAGTAATTAACGAGTGGAAAGGACGAGGTCAAAGGTAGTTTTGAGAGTGCGAGCGACTTAATTAGTTCTGAAAGATCAAATTTGATATTCTTTTACACAATTAAAAAACTCTGCCAGGCAACCAGACTGGCTGAAGAGACCATACAGCGCGCTTCCAAAGTGCATCGTTTCCTCAAACTCGGACAGAACTCACTCGCCGCGCGATAAGGACACTGCACAATCCTTTACCACCCGGTGCAATACACCTTCCACGAGAACTACTGTCTGTAGCAGGCTGCCAAATAGATTGTCTACGACTTATGTCCTTCATTGTTCCCGTGGACCACCATCGTACCTGCATGAGAATTCCTGTTGCTCAAACAAATCCTCCAGTTCCCACTAGACAGCCACACTCTGTCGTTACGTTTACACGAGAAATTCTTTTGATAATCTATATTCATTCTAATTTATCTTACTTTAAAGTGTCGTGCGTTTCCTTTTTTAGTGTCCTTTTGTGTACTAGGGTATTAGTGCTTTTTTGAAAAATATACTTGAGTCCCACTGTTAAACTGTCTACTGTCATTTTCTTCTCTTTATTGGACACGAGGATTCTAATAAATTTTTTATCTTTTCTCTTTTACAGGTCACTTAACTCAACACCGGATAGCTTTAACGTAGATTTCAATGTAGTTATATAGAGTGGAAATTTAATAATGAATTGTCATTCATTGATATAGAATACCCAGCAAGACTGATGACGTCTGTTCTAAAAGATGCGCCAAGAGTGAAGTATGCAGAACAAATAGATTTCCTATGAGCCCTGCTTGGACTTCCGTGGCGCCGATACACAAGTGCAGACGAAATGGCAATGAAACATGCAGTAACGCATATTTTCAGTTCAAGGAAGACGAGATACCGTGTATTAAAATAATTCTGTATCCGGATACGATACCATATTCAAATAATAGAGAATATAAGAGTGCATTGAATTCTAACCAAACTGAACGCTATCAGACGACTCAAAGAGTACCTTCTGATCATGTTGCTCAGGATCAAATATTGATGAAGGAACAATCACATGGAAAAGCTACGAGATTACCGATCGCCGAAATTCCTCATGTAGAAGATGCTAATCATTCATCGGATCAAACTTCTGGGGCCCCGAGAGGACCTCTGCTCGAGAGGAATCCTAGAAGCACGAATAACCCTAGGAGCGTACTAGCTGTCTCTAGTCAACCTAACTCGAACCTGAAGCCAGTACACAGTACAAGCATCTCTATCCAGTATCCAGAAAATGATGAAATGTGCAAACCAACGACAGGAAAAAGAATAACGATCGGGACTAACGATGATCCGATTTCATTATCTAAAGTTTGTCTGACTCTGAAAGACGTTACGTATTCTGAAGAAAGCATTGATGGAGGGTTAGTGAACCATTTCAGCGACAGTCAGACAAGAAGACGTATTAAGAAGAATAAAAAGAAACAAAAACTCTCAGAGAGGATAAAACATACCATTCGTTGTTTGAAGACTGACAGCGACAAGACTATAAGTATCTTGAAGCCAAGTAAAGCGTCAAAAGTCTCCTCCACGACGAGTCTGCAGACCTGTAAGTCGGTTTCACAGAAAAACACTGATACCAATTTAACACAGAATGAAACTCACGGGACACGAGTTGCGTGCCAGGGCAAAGCGGACACTGAAACGTCGACTTCCGTCGGATACACGGAAGCACCGCATTTAGAAACTACAGCTAATCCAAACAGCCAATCGGAGAGGAAGGCAATAAAAAAACCAATTCACAAAAAGACCTTCACATTGGACAAGAATTTGTCAAAGTTCTGCTTATCTACGAGTCCCCACGTGACACCTTGTGGAACTGAAAATATTTTGACACATAAAGAATTACTTAGACCACCTTCAACTCTACAAACGAATGGCAGATGCGACTCTCGTGAGAAAGATTCGCGGCGACAGTATATTTCTCATGAAAGAACAGGGAATACCGATAACAGGAATAACTTAGATAATAGTCACGAACAAAGAGACTGCTGTGGATATATACAGGATGATACGTCCGGTTATAATACATCAGAAACCCAGAAAACAGAGAAATCATTAAAACTTGATGATACTAAGATGCATTCATCTGCGGATACCCATGGAGCACAATCAATTACTAATTCCTCTATAAGAGCTAATAAGGCAGTGTCAATGTCTTCGAAGATCATAGAACCGAATACCAATCTCACAAATGATACTATAGCGTTATTCAAGAATGCACTGAACAACATTGAAAAATTAAAATCAAGGACAGACACTCAAAAGACAAAGACTGAAGTCAGTAGAAACTCTAACAAGACTGAAAGTCGTTTATCATCACAGAGAGTTGGTAGTATTACTGCATCAGATTTAACTAAACCAGACTTCATTAGAATACTAACGGAAATTAAGGAGCATACACGTAGGTTAGAGAGACAATTAGCTGAAATGAATAGTATCATGAAGAGTAAGTCATCAATGATTAACGTTAATGAGACACTGTCAGCAAAGAATACTAGTAAGCAGCCCGATAAGTTTTTACTATCTAAAATTACTTTGATCAAACGTTCTCAGGACACTGATACTCATAATTCTAGTACTGAGAATTGTACTTCAGTTTCAATCTACCCTGGGACTTCCTCGACGAGTGAATTACCTTCAATTTCATTCGATCCATCTTCTTCTGCTATTAAATCAGCATCTGTATCTACTTGGAACCCAAGAGCCACTTCTACCTTCCAGCATGTAGAAGAAGATTCAAATTTTCCACCGAATGATACAACTGTAGAATCCTGTTGCGGCCAACCGGAAGTATCAAAAAGAACAGTGTATCAAAAGATTAGTGTAACTTCTATTACAACTGATAGTAATGCAGATCGAATGATTGAATCAACAATGGATAGAAACAACAGGAAAAATAATATAACTAATCGTAAAACCAATTCATCATCGTCATCAAGATCAAAGAAGAAAAGGCCGGTACGCGTTACGAAGTCAAAAAATTGTTTACTATTACCAATATCTAGAGAAAAGATTAAACATAAAAAATACAGAGATTATGGTATTAATACCGATGACTCTCCGATTAGAATAATTGAGAGTAATGTACCACAGACAGTTGAAAGGAAAGAGATTGGGGATAAATCATCAGCAGCTTTTACATGCGGTATCAGAAAAAAATTAGCAGCGAACGTCACGCCTCATCAAAGAAAAACTTTGAAAAAGGATGAAAATTCTAAAAGCACTAAGAAAACTGAAGACTACAATTTACAAGTAACTGCTTGCACCCAGTCTTCTAATTCTCATATAATAGCAGCAACATCGTGTTGCTCTACTGATATAAGACAAGAAATAATTCCAAGTAGTAGCAAGGAAGTTCAGCAGCGCAATAAGAGTCCTGTAAGCAGTCGAGTGTCTCGAAGAAGTCCTGAAAGACAGAGCAAAGTACCAAAAGTTTCAGAAAAAGATGTACACAATGTTCCAGAGAAAAAGACAATCGGAGGAGTCAAGAAATGCGACCCTAACTTGATATCCTGTGTACCTCCTGATATTAATTCTACAGCAAATACAGATAATAAAGTTTCTGAAAAAATTATCAAAGTGGAAAGACTATCGTGTGGGATTCCGCCATTTAAGTTAAAAAGAGCAAAAGCTGGAAAAAAATTAATGAAAAAGACTACGGCTGGATTTCCGGTTTACAAAAAGTCAATTCAATCTTCGCACAGGAATGAAAAGCTAGAGGAATGCACTGTAGACAATTGTACACAAACTTTGAGCAGTGCAGTGTACACAAATTCGATGAACAATAATAAGAAACAAGAATACCGTGAAACCAGACCATTTACATTGAAAAAACTACAAACAAGCAAAAGATCCAAGATCAATGATCTTTCTGAGAAAGATCAAAATGAAAGTAGCAGGTGTCGGGTGAAAGTCATTCCTCATGCCCAAAAGAGAAGTAAGGAATCATCCAATAAGAATGAAAACAATGACGCAGGGTTGCAAACGTTTCAAGATTTACCCAAAAGATCATCACGACGTCTGCCTATGAACGACTTGGTAAAGTTACTCACAAAGGATCAAGCAAAAATGAACCATACGACGTATACAGCTACCACAAAGTATCAAGGAATTCCATTTTCCTCGAGTAAAGTGCAACCAGATAAATTAGATTCTGAGAAAGAGTTAACGTCAATGGATTATGGAACGTGCAAATCAAACTCTGGTACACCTTGCAAAAACTTGCAGGAAGATATATCAAAGCTGAATTCTGAGCGACGCTTGTTCAATTTATGTAATTCTAACCAAGCAGAGAAATTCCAATCGAGATCAGATTATTCAAGACTACAGGCAGATCCATCCAAAAGTTCACAATGTGGCACAGGACCATTCGAGAACCTTGATACGTTTGAAGATTCGTATTCTGACAGCAGTTCGGAAATATGTGTGGATCTGACTCTCCAGAATTGTTCATCCAACGAAAGCATTGTAAGGGGCAAACAATAATTCTTAAATACAGTAGAATTAATCTTATTCGTAAGCCGTAAAACGTAATACCTTCCAACAATAATTTTGTACACCAATCCTTGTATTTCG
>JARPRH010000551.1:86408-107538 GCA_031763665.1 Calameuta haemorrhoidalis | reverse complement strand
GTGAAATACAGGCATTATTTACAAGTATTTATAATTAATTAATAATTAATAATGATAATTATATATATATATATATAATCTTAACGTCGTGATTGGCTTACCGTTCGCCTCGGGATTCGTCTCTGTTAATTAATAATAAACGTAAATGCAACCTGACAGTTCCCACCTAATTAACAGGATGTCGGACATAATTAAAATGAAGATAACGAAAATCATTCTCTCACTGTCTTTCATTCTATATTTCATATACTTATTTTCTTTCCATCTCTCTCCCCTAGTGAACATATGAATGTACGAAGGATCAGGAGTTTGACATAAAATTGCATCGTGCTTCCATTTCTTTGTGCCTCCCTCGAAAATATTCAATTACACAAAATTGACCCGGATCTATTATAACTAACTACTGTTACTAACAATCCTACCAACATGACGCATCGATTTACCAATAAATTCGCAGTGATTGGCGCAAAGGCGTGAAGATAAAATTTAATGGAAATAATTCTGATTGCTATTCGATCATTCGACATTGAAAATGCACCTTATTGTCAATCGATTCAATCAATGATGAATTCGGTTGAATGATCAATTTGCGCAAATCGTACGATTAAAAAGCGAGCATTTTTACGCAACGGAGAAGAACCCAAGGAGATTTTGGTACAAGTGTATTGGGAAATGAATAGTAGAATGAAAATTGGGTAAACGAAAGAGACAAATTGGTTTTAGATTCCCGAAGGCGAGACAGCGCAGGTCCTTGTTCTCTTTAAAAAGAAAGAAGAAATGTAAAAAGAAAATTAGCTACGAGTTCAGCGCCACAAATTCGAGGTCAAAGTCGCAACAGTAAGGTCATTGACCGGGGCGTTTTTTTTTTCGTTGCTTAATTTTCGTACAAAACTCGAGAAAACGGCATCATCGATCATAGAAAATATATACGCGTGGATGGAGGATATGTCGAGATTCTCGAGATTTCTCTATCGACTGTCACAACAGCATCCGCATTTGATCCTTTCAATTCAGGGAATATTAAGGTCACTCTTGTTACAAGACCTCAAAGCCACTGGGTCTACGTCGAGGAGTCATTGCTTAATGTGCGATACGTGGAGGAGTATCTCTGTGTAGAACTTTTTGATGGGTCTGTACATAAATTCCTGCGAGAAGTGTGTGTGTGTGTGTATATATATGTGCGCGCGTGTGTGTGGACATATGTGAATTTCTGTAAAATATTTTCCCAAACCCCCAACCCCCCAACCCAGCTCACCTCGTCAACCTTAAAGAAAAGGCGTACCGCTTTTCGACAGGACATCTTATGCACGATATTTCCAGGTTTGAAAATTCGCGCTAACGTTAGGCATTGCATGGAGCTTCCGGTAAAATTTTTCAAATACTTTTCTCAAGAATGAAATTTAATTCGCCCGCCACTAATTCGTCCGTGTACATGGTGAATGCAGTCGTGTGTGGTGCCTCGTGTGACAGTACGTGTCTCGATATCCTTAGTAACTTTTGATATTATGAATAAATCAATAATGAAACAAAGAGAGACAATAATATAGCCATGTAATTGCAATATGCAATTAATAAGCGACAAATTATAGATTCCTAAGAAATACATTCGATAAAAAGTTTCTTTACAATCTAGATTCGTGGTGACTTATGGAAAAAAAAAAGAAAAGAAACATAGTTCGTACAATGATGACAGTAGTAATAATATTAATAATTAATAATAATGATTACAATTAACTATAACGTCCATAAAGTATTTTTCCTCGTCGTTCAAGCCCACTGCTCCTCCTCTGCGTCTCCATCACCTTCAAACTCTGCACCTCCAATCATTTTGTTTGTTTGTTTGTACACGTTTACTAAAAACATTTCTTTCGCTTCTTGATTGAGAAAATAAATATTAATATTAAATCTGAAATATTATCTCGTTCGTTATCACTGTTCTGGATCACTTCAGCTACAATCTTTGTTTTCACGTCACTAGGTTTCAGTTAATCGTTTCATTTTATTTTATCTCTAAATTGGCAATGGTGTTTGCCTAGTAAGTTTATAGGCCTCTTTATTATTATTTTTATACGGAACATTGCTGCGTCTTCCTGTTTACTCCACGACTTCCGTCCTGTGTACAGAAATTACCAGGAGTATCCACATGTACACACACAACACACGCAGGACACGCACACACGCACAAGACAGCCGTGTGCACGCGCAGGTACACAAATTCACCCTCATTATTCCTGTTCCTGTTTCCTTGCAGTTCTTCACTTTTCTTCACTGTTTTTCGTTCATTGTCCATCCAGCACGCGTTTTTACATTGTCGCTCTCACATACTTTACGTTTTGAATTCATCCAGACTCGACGACGACCGATGCAAACAACACGACGGCTCCATTGCGATATCATCATCATCGTTATCTTCCTTTGCAACTATCAGCCTCACACTTTTACACTAGAATTCGTAATGTTCAAGTTGATCGCTGCTCGCAATTTTAAAAAGCTTGTTTTCCTTAGAGGCCAGGTTCAAGAGGTCACCTGTGACTGCTATTGCTCTGATCGTTCATGTCGTACAGGACCTGAGCGATTGTTCTGGACGATTCGACATTACTTAATGCCACACCAGCCAGATGAGGCTCGTACGCCCTTAGATGCCTACGAAAGAAAATAAAAGTGTAAGATAATATAAATAAATAGCCAAAAACTCCATAGTCTTTTTATCTTTTATCAATCATTCCTTTCGTTTTTGCTTTATGCCTTAAAGAAACTTCTAAAGCAGGAAACTCACCTTCTACCGTGTGCGGAGTATATGACTAGGTTTCTGAGAATAAGAGCTGCCGTCAGGCGAATACTTTTGGTCACCGGACCTTCGTTGTCATCCTGTAAAAGAAAAATAATTATCCTTATCGACAAATACAAATGTCGTATTTCAATAATACTGAAAATAAATATGGCAAAAACAAGAAAAAGATTAAACAACACTTGCAAATTTTCGTCACGTCCCAACGTTGTGTACTTGGACAAGAATGGCTTTGTCATGTCAATAAGAATCTTGCCGAAGCATATTTTTTTCTTTTCTTTTAATTCTAATATACTACTTTAAGCTTTTGTTCAACATCTTGATATGCGATTTTGCATCGTGCTCCAATAATGTTATCATACGCTTATTTTAGCATGAAAAAAAAAATATTATGAAAAATGAGAACAACAAAAATTACGTGCAAAACGCTGTTTCTCTTTGAAGAGTCTGAATGTCATCGATCGAGCTAAACATTCATTTTTTTTTCTTCTCGATGCCGACAGATTGTGACAAAGTTTAATGCAAAATTAGTTACATCAGGGCATGCCAAATGGTAACGCGATGAGAGTACGGCTATCAACTTACTACAGAAATCACGTTTATCTGAACAAGACAAATGAAATTGCAAAAAAAAAAGTATAAGCAGACAATACGGAACATATTCTTCCTTTGAAATACAGCTAGACTTATTGTTCATTCTAGTTGAATCGAGGCCACATTTCAGCTTCTAATTCTACACGTCCAATCTTATAAATAAAAGCATTGGGAATGGGTACTGCACGTCGTACCAAGTATCTATGCCATAAATTATTATCTATTTCGTTTCTCTCTTTGTTATCTTATGATATCACTAATAAAATTTATAAAGGTAGAGCACTGGTACATGAGAAGCGAGCCCATCGACTTAGGTCGTGTAGAATTAATTAAAATAAAATTTAAAAAAAAATCGCAACGACACTTGTGGCCTTTGGGCCAACGCGTGTGACACCTCAGACTTAAGGAAACAAACACAAATGAATGTTACAGCAATGACTAGCTACAAAATGGAGACAACAATAAAATGAAAGAGCCATGCTGGGGTAACTGAGTATTAAAGAATTAAGAGAGGAAGACAATAAACATGGTGCGAGGAGAGAGGAGATAAAGCAGAGACACAAAAAAAGAGAGGAGAAAAGAAAACGAGGCGGCAGCGCAGCGCACAGGGGCTGTGGCTGTGATGTCGTGACTTCCTTTTGGATTGTTCTGAACTCGTGTTTACCTGTTCTGGCGGAGGATTTTGCCCAGGTCTGGGGGAAGAAGAGCTTGAGGTGGCTGCAGCGGGCTTGGTTGGCCTCTGCTGCTCGCCAAGGAGAACAAGAAATTCGGTTAAGTTCACAGTAAAGACGCAATAAAGGGTGTTTGTTTTTTGTTTCTTTGTTTAAAGACACATAGAGAGTCTCAGGATGTCTAGAGGAGTCCCCTCGGGTGTTCAGTGTCGTTTTCGTATCACGAGCTTAGAAAAAAATCTTATTATCTACACTCCTCAGATTGGTACACCTGACAGCAGTGCCGTGGAAACGAGGTAGCGATCAAAAGTTCACATTCGTATATATAAATGAGATCATTTTGACAAATGAGTAAATTACTTAATTTTCTTTATCGATTATCGATTGACTCTTTTAAGCGCTACAACGTCACACTCGCATCCCCATTTATATAAATATTGTTATTGCTTCTTTTCCATGCTGTCGCGATAACCTCCAGACATTTGCAACATGGTCGTCGCTTTAGAAACAGCCCAGAAGCATCTGATCAAGACTGTCACGACCGACGTGACGTTAAAGAGTCGCGTGACAATTTCTATGAAGAGGATCGCGAAGAAAGTCCTAGCTACGTGTGCAGCAGGTAGATTAATTAGTATCGTAAAGAGTCCTGGGTAAAAATGCCGAAGATCGAAAGACTTCGAGGACTTACCATTAGTTCCTTAGGATTGACGAATTCTAAGGCATGCCTTTTGATAGCATGGAATGCTGCATTAGGCGCGTAACCCGGATGATGTGGCGTCGGAGGAGTCGACGTCGAGATCTCCGTCTTTCCGGTGACCGTCAGCTGCTTCCTCCTTACGGACATAATCTACGCAGCAAAGCACAGAACGTCACGACATTAATCGGCCTGTAGGTGGGCAGGAGGTACAGTACGTGAGAAAAATTTAAAAAAATCTGTCCTTACCTCAGAATTACAGTGCCTATCGTAGAGATGAGTCATCAAGGAAAACCTGCGTCTCTTGAGACCGTCGCAACTGGCCCATAAGCACAAGATCTCTTCGCCACCGGTAGGACAGTGAACCTCGCACACGTGGAGGTAAACTTCGTGAGCGGTTTTGAATTGCCTTTAACATAAAAAAAAAGTTGCACATACGTTTAGCACTTTCGTAGGTCATTAGTCATCATGTGTTAATAATTCAGAACGGGGGACTGAGAATGGATGAATTACCTGAGACATCCACGCCACTCGCACAAGAATGCATTAGGGTCTATTTTAATGGTGATCGTCTTGGACTCCGCTGTCTGTTGACTCGTAGAAGGCTTAGATTCCAGCTCCATGGACGTCGACGAGTTCACCGTCTTCATGACCTTGATAGGTTGTTGCTTGATGTTGAGCCCATGCGTGGAAGCTGCCTGATGAGGGGTGGTAGGTCTGGTGGGCGGAGGTGTGGATGCAGGCGTAGGCGTAACCACCCTGGATGGAACACTGGTAGTGACGGAACTCTGCTGTGCCATCGCAGGGATCGTAACTGTCATCGCATTTGGATTGGTTTGTGCTACCGAACTATTCACTATAATGGAAGTCTGTGGTATCGTCGCCGAGGTCGGTACCAATGGCGGCGGTATGTTTCCCAGGGCGGGACTTTGTAGAATGGGTCG
Source organism: Calameuta haemorrhoidalis (assembly GCA_031763665.1). Classification (NCBI taxonomy): domain Eukaryota; kingdom Metazoa; phylum Arthropoda; class Insecta; order Hymenoptera; family Cephidae; genus Calameuta; species Calameuta haemorrhoidalis. The sequence continues at coordinate 101,847 of JARPRH010000551.1, read as the reverse complement.
TTGGACCTGCGTCACGACGACCTGTTGACCCTGGGGTGTCACGGCGACCATCTTCTGGGGGCTGGGTTGTGCGGCTGATTGTGGCTGTAGAATGATAATGGTCTTCGCGCCAGTTCCCTGTTGTTGGGTCGTCTGAGCGACAAGTACCGTCTGTGCTTGTCCTTGCACCAGGGCTGTCTGCGGCTGAGCAAGAACGTAATTCTGTCCGGGAACACCACCGGATACGACGTATTGCAATTGTCCCCCGGCACTTTGCTGGAGCAGTACCTGCGGTTGCGGTTGGGGTTGTCTACCCTTCACTGGCGCCGTTGGAATGATTACTTGGTTGTTTGGTTGTAGGGTCTGTTGTACTACTATCTGCCTTGGGGCTGCTACTATCAGCTGCTGTTGGTGCTGATGTTGATGCTGTTGCTGGTGATGTTGATGTTGCTGATGGTGTTGTTGCTGTTGCTGATCTACTTGCGCGATAAACGTAGGTGGCTCCTCCTTTATTACCGCCGGAGGTTCCTCCTTATTAACAGCAACTTGCTCATCAAGATCCGTTTCATCTTCTATGCAGTCTGCCGCAAGAGCAGCGTACAGATTCGCGGCTGTCGAGGAAACGGTAGCCTTCTCGCTATCCTTATCGTCATCCTGATCCTCGGATTTCAAACTGGATACCGTCGACTCGGCCGTGGTTGAGTCCACGGCGGGATCCGGGGACGTCGTACCGTTCGAATACTTTGGCTTCTTGGCATCGACCTCATCGGATTCACTGGCTGTCCTCTTCATACCCCTCGGAGCCTCTATCAACGTATCCTCGGACACTTCTGTCTGCCTCACGCTGTTCTCCTCCATCTCGGATTTAATCTTCATTTCTGTTGGCGATTCCTTGAGCACCTTTTCAATATGATTCTCCACTAGATCCATGCCCTTCTCGTTGACAGAGTTCTTACCCAGCACGCCGTTCATTATCGGTTCTTTGTCGACTTTCTTCTCGAGAAGATCAGCAAGCATCATACTCTGAACCGGTTTCTCCTTGGAGCTCAAACTCGACGAGTCCTTTGACGAACCGTCGTCCTGTGCGTCGATATCCAAATTACTCGGTGCACCATTCAAGAGAATCCCTTCGAAACTAGTTAGTGAATTCTCCTCCTCGGCACCGACACCAGAACAATCTCTACTCCCACCGATACCACTGCTAGACGCTAGGGAATTGTTCGTAGAGTCCGAATCCTCGGCGATTGGCGTACAAACCGTCCGTTGATTTATTTTATTTCCCGCACTTAACGGCGCCAACGGTGGCGGCCGACAAACCTTTATCGTCGAGGACGTGTGATTCCCCGTGGAATTAGACATTATCGTCGTGGATGTCACCGTTTGATTCATATTTTCATTATCATTTACTTCAGTCTGAAACAAAGATGAGCAACGTTATAATACGGGAGTAGCTGCTGTCTCCTTCAGAAGCATCGACCGAGCAACGGCTGTTGTATTAATTATTTGGACGTTTACCTTGTCACAATTGTTAGTCACGATGACCTTAGCTCCGTTGAGCCTTTGTATCTTTTTGGCAGGAGTAGGTGCTATAGCTGGCTTATGCTTTGAATTAACAGGAGTGCTTCTAGGGTTTGTCGCTGTGGCAGGTGTCGCTGCAGGCGCAGCAGGCTGAATCACTCCAGTCAACTGTTGCTGAAGTAACCTTTGCTGTTGTTGGCGTTGAGCAACCTTTATCAAAGTAAGAGACTGTACGTGAGAAGGAGCGCACAAGGTGCTACAATTAAATGTCTAAGAAATGATTGCTTCAAAAATGGGACACCTTATCGAATTAATGTTAGCTACTCTCAATAAAAAAAAGAAAAGTTCAATGCTGCAAAATCTCGTTCTTTTCTTAAAGTTCAAAAGGAAAACCTCGTGTCTAACGTACGTCCAATTTCATTTTTAGGACGCGATCGAGACTTTTACTGGGTTGTCGTTAATTCTCAAATAATAACACATGCTGCTGTTAGTATCGATCACACTGTTATCAGTGCCCGTATTAAAGTCATATCAAATAGAATCAGACCACTCTGTTATAAACTACATAATGACTCCTCACGCTCATTGTTTTGGTGAATAACGATGTGGAATTTTGGATTATGACAGGAGGGTAACGGATGGGCATCTAGGATAATTCGGAGATGAAACATACAAAAAAAAACATAACTCTCAACACGAGGACAAACACTAAATACTACGTCATAAGCCCAACTACAAAAAAAAATAATATTTAGCTGTACAAATAATAAAAAATTCTCATCATCTCGTGTGCAATGTGTGTATCCTAACCGAGTCTTGCGAATCTTCCTCCTGCGAATCTCTGTCACGTTCAGAGAGACATCGTTAAGAAGTTTTTTAAAATAAAAATGAGTAAAATCAATTTTAAAAGAAAATAAACTATCATGCCAATTGTTCTTTTTTTTCTCCCAATGGAATTATACTATCACAAGAGGACTCTTGACTTATGGTAAATATTTCTCCCTAGGTCCATCGCATAATACACTCTGACTTTTCTTCATGTTATTGTACAACAACGATACCTGGTTGCTGGTTATTAGCTGGTTGGCACTGATGCTGGATGCGATGCTAGCGGTAGTGTTTGTTACGCAGGCAGTAGGGGCAGACACACAAGTCGCAGCGGCGCTGGGCATGCAGTCGCCGCTGACCGTTACCTTGGTAGCCAGGAGGCTTTTAATAATGGAACTGGACGTAGTGCCACATCGAGTATCCTCCTTGGTCACTACCTGGACTTGCTGAGGCTGTTGTTGCTGTAGCTGTGGTTGCTGGCCCTGAGAACCACTGGCCAGCAGCGCTTGGCTCAGGTGGGGGTGCGACACTGACACCTGATCCACACCAATCACAAACAATGCTCAAGAGGACTCTAGCGATAGGGGTGTACACGATACACTAATAATACTAAAGAGACGCCATAACCAGCCCTAAAGAAGGGACTTTTGCTTGCGAGGATATCCAAAGTTGAAGCCTCGACGAATGACGAGCCCGAAAATTACTAAGAGACACAAAAAATAAGTAACGAACGAAACTCTAGTGGCGAAGGATACGTACAAAGAAAAAAAAAAAGAATTCGTCGAGGAATCAAAGATGAATTTAAGACTTTTATCTATTACCAAGAAGCACGAAGAGAGGACTATAGTGAAGAGCTGAGAAGAATTTTCATTTGTCAGATCTTTTGCGAAAACTCAATGTTAATGACCAATGACACACTGGTACAGTGAACACTTTAACCATAGCCCAACACCGGAAATTAAAATCAGATTACACGTTGAGGCACACAGTTGTCTTACCCGAGTGGCATTTAAAAAAAAAATCAATATTCACCTCAATTTCGTTCAGGTAGGCTTGTTACAGTGACGCCACTAAATTACACGCCCCCTCTCTAGTTTACCAGATATAAGGCAGATACGAATCATCTAAATTCTACTAATAGATAGGACCGCGAGTAGAAGCTGATTCGATTACCAAAGTAGCAGCGAATTACTGACTTACGTAAGAACGATGTTATTCGAGTACAAGGGTAGAGGAGAGAGAGAGAAAGAGAGAGACAGAGAGAAGGTGAACAAGGGAAAAGCGCAACGGAAACGTGAGTAGTACCGCGACTTGAAATTGTCTTAGTTCAAAAGAAAAAAGAAAATATTTTAAAAAATTGCATCTAAAGATCCGTAGACAAATCGCGATAACGTCAAGGTCGCTAATAGCTGATCAAGATGTTCGTAAACCCATGTAACGTCCCCCTAACATGCACATCACCGTTATATTATTATGTTCCGTGTGACACTATATCCGTTGCACGCGTTATTGTTAGGAGAAGTCTGTATTATTTGAAAATATCACCACGAGAGGCTACGGCTATGTATCAAGAGAAGTAAGGATATTGATAAACGTTGTAGAGATCTAAGGACTCGGACCCACCTGACTTTTAGAGTCAACCTTGGTGACTGGATTCTGGGGTTGATTTGGAGTGGAGGATGGTTTCGGTGGGGCAGACAACTGGGCCTTCAGGATGGGAGATGCAGGGGCTGGGGTCCTTTGAACGACGGATGCAGGATTTTCTAGGGCCGTGCTATCAGGGGCGGGACTTATGGTCTTGACTGTACGCTGTTGTACGGGAAGCACCTTTACTGGAGTTGTGTTGATCGTCGAGATCGATGTTGTGTTTACGCCAATTGCAGTTTGCCCGGGATAAGTCACTGGTGAGGGTGTCGCGCGAACACGGATACCTTCGTAGTATTGGCTCCCCGACGTTTCACCCTTTATTGGATTAGGTCCGACGGTGCCGCCAAAGACAGATCTGAGAATAGCAATGAAACATAAATTATATTGTAAATCAAAGTTTAATGTAACGTACAATATGATATTTCCAAGTAGAGCTACGAACGAGGAGGATTCTCCGTTACCTGACACATCTTGGAAAGTGAAGCGGCGCTATCACGCCCCTTCTGCCAATCTTGGTACAGCAGCCCAGATACTTCTTGTACAATTCCTCCTGCTCGATGCGTACACCAGGTGCAAGTTCAAAGGTAGCCCTCAGCCATCCCAGAGCGAACTGTTCGTTCTCCTGAATGATCTGCTGATGCGCGTGCTGCTGCTGAATCGAGTTAGCCGTTTCCACAGCTTCTGAAGAGACAGATAAAAAGAGAAATCCGACTGACTGAGTTTGTAGGAATTAATAATAAATGACCCAGAGTCAAACAGCTCAATAATAGTGAAAAGCCTCAAAGAGTCAGAGTGAAAAATGTTGCGCAGTTCAAACGGTATCTATTTCTATGATTGATTCAAGGGTCAATATATAAATTCAAATCTTACTGTGCGTCGTAGACTTGGTCACTGTCGCAGCTGGTGTCGTCGGTCTGGAGGGAGACGGACTGACCGGCGCTGGCAATGCTGTCACAGTCGTCGGGGCGCTTGACACCGACACGGCGACAGATGCGACTGGCGCAGCAGGAGCAGAGACCGCGACGTTCTGTACATGCGTCGCCGGTGTTGCCACAGTGGAGACCGTCTCGACGACTCGCATCAGGATGCAAGCCTTTGGTCCGTAACTCTGTGCTTCCACCGTAACCAGGGCGACCAGCGTGTCGATTGCTCCGCGTACCCGCGCGACGCTCGTGCACGGCCTCTCGCCCAATGATGTTAGAGCATACAGACACTCAAGAGTGTATACCAGAAGGGCTATGTCGCTCAGAGCCAAAAACCTTTATGAGCAGACAACAAAAAGAGGTGTAAGGTCTCAATTTACTCAGGTAGAAACACAACTAGGTGTTCACTGTAGTCAGGATGGTACTTACCTGCATATGATCTCGTACACATTGTCATCCAGACCAAACGTAACGATCTCCTCGTTGCTGTCTTGCTGGCTAACCTTGTTAAGGACCTCCAGACAGGAAATGACGATAAACCTGTCCTGGGAGTCGATTCCTTTCGCCACGCACGACAGCACCACGTCGGTTATCCTTTCACCAGCCTCCTTCAAGATAATCTCGCTCGCCACGTTACCGAGCAAGTCGAAACCGAGCTGATGCAAATTGCTCCACCTGGACCTCACGCACAGCAGTACGAATCTTAGAAAACACCTATTCCTACCGAGGACCACCGCGTTCTCCGGCGTGAAACTTAGATTTCGCAAAATTGACGCTATCTGCAGCACGCGTTGACCGTATGGATCCTGAGTGCCCAACGTTCGACCCACGCAGAAGAGTTCCTTATCCTCGTCCTCGAACTTTATCGAGCTTAGCTTCTGATCCTTTTCGTCCTCGTCTTGCTGAGAGTCGTTTGCCTCGAGTCTCGAACAGTCTATCGATACCTGAAGAACAAAGTAATTCTGTTTAAATCCTTCAAGGTGGCAACGTTAAGAGAATCTCAATGCGTAATATAGTAAATCATCTCTACCCCATCGACATCCATAGGAGCAACGTCAGGATTCTGTAGACCGTTGGCCTTATTCTGCTTCTCCCTTTCCAACGTTTTTCTCCTAGAGAAGGTGTGCGGCGCAGTGTGCGCTTTCCTCATGAAGCTCCTCTCGTCCGTGAGATCTATGACGTCCTGAGAGTCGAGAACGTCCGACCAAAATGAGTTAATCGAGTAATTCCTGACTCGCGAGTAGACCTCTATGAAGAGCTGTCGCGTCCCGGGCGAGTCGAAGACACCGGCGTGCGCTAAAAGTATATTTACAAGCCGGGGATACTTGTCGAGTCTAAGGGTGTGCTTGCCCTCGTTCGACAGCAGGGTGCACACGTTGATCGCAAAGTCTTGCTCGTTGGGTAGAGGCGACAAGAGCGAAAGCGCAAGCTTGTCGTAATTCGACGGCTTGTACAGATCAGCGGAGAGACCATTGTAATCCCGAAGAGATTCTGAAACAAATAATTATCAGACTGTAGCAGCGACTTCGTTTACTTTGAACAAATAATTCATCCCCGTTACACGGATCACAATATACGTTTAACGCCCAACAAGGCCCAGCCTCACCGAATAGACAAATTCCAAAGAAACGTCACGATGCAATAACAAAAATTGTCACATAATTATTGTATCCTTCGCTAAAAAACTTATTTTTTTAAAATCAATAATGATCCAACGATCGTTATGTCATAAATAACAGACAATCACTCGAGTAACAATAAGTAGGATGACATTGGTTTTGAAATAAGCATAAAGACGCTCGTCTAATCGCACGTAGCGATACGCGAACAGTCAAGAGGCCGATACGCCAGGCCCAAAGTCCCCTCGTTAACAAACTATCTGTCGGCCAGGGACGCGACGTCGGTTTCCTCGGGATGCCGAAAGGCGTACACGACGACGACAAGAGCACCGACGGCGCATCGTCGTTGGGGCAGGTCACGGTCCGCTTGACGTAAGGAGAAGAATCGAGCGAGGGCTGGGAGGAGAGAGCGAAAGAGAGAGAGAGAGCCCGTAGTAGATAATTTTCCCACTCCTTTTTCCCACGTGGCCAGAGGAGCCGCCGAGGATGTGACGGGAGGGCCACGTGGCGTCGCAACGCTTGCACGATCCGATCCGATCGGATTGGACAGTTAACGCGTGCGTAGCGGGATGCCTGCCTGCCTGCCTGACTGCCTGACTGCCGTACAACTCGTGGCGCCTCGGAAAGCAGTCACTACTATAAGTAGGTTGTCCTCGGTCAGGGTCAGCATTCTACGAAGCGGTCGTAGCGCCAGCGCCACTTCGAGCGCTACGACGCACACTGGAGAACGCTCGTTGGATGATGATAATCCTCATCAGATAAGTTTTACAATTTTGCTTCAACTTATAATTAGTCTTTTACATGATGATGGGAAGGATCATCGATCTCATTGATGATCCTCGAACTTTCTTTCTTATTTCGTAGACGCAGGTAAGAATCGATCGATAACCCTGGGTAAACGCTACATGCGTGTCGGGCTTGACGTTAGACTGTCTTTACTTAGAGTAACCTGCGAGAACGTCGGACGGAATTTCAAAACCAAGGCACTGTGAACCTTTTAAATTAATTGTTGGATGCACACGAGGGTTGGCCAACCTGATGAACCATGAAAATGATTTGCATGGACCGTAGTCTCCGGGCGATCCCTGAAGTCGAGATCTCTGCGAGACCGTCAGACAAGCGTTTTCTGACAGATCTTGATATCTTCAAGTTTTCATGAAATATTGTGTAAGATACTTGAAAAAGGTTTTCCGAGACTGATCGACGATGTTGATCGCGTGTAGGATGCGTCATGGATTATTTTCTTTCATATTTTTATACCCTCGATAAGATAAAGAGGAAGGTTTTGATGATCGCCGCGATAACGGAAGTGAGATTCCACGATCAATAATAGAGGATTCTTCGTATTGTTGGTATAACGGGTGGAAAAAATAATCGGAAAAACACGCTCGCGTGTAAACAATCTTGCCTATGGGTTCGGCGAATATCGACGGAGCATTATTTTATGATTTTAAACTTGTCGTCATCGACTCTTCGGCAAACCTTTCGTGCAGGTAAACTCCTCTCGTAAGACAGGCGCAACTTATTATTCAGAGTGTACACGATATTACATTACGGAATCAATATCCATACGACGTATCGATCATCATTGCACTTTGCCGTAGGACATATACCGATAAGCGATAAGGGGTCACGCGTCAGTAACCGGTCACTCTTTACCAGCCAATCAGCTTTCCTCGAGCATCATCGACACTCATAACATAATTACAATCATTTATTATCTAAAGATCCTTTCCTTCAGTTCAAATCATTTACAAGAAACAGTACAGTTACATGACATTTAAGAACATTCGTTCAAGCGTGTACAATAATCAAATTCAGGAAGATAGTGCAAGTTCAGAATACAGCCTTTCGTTAGTGCCTGAAGTTAGTCGCAAGAAGATGGTAGGGTTCCGATCGAACCGAGTATCATTAAATAAATATAATCGCATAGACGTCTAAATGCCTTTGATCAAAATGGAATATCAGTGTGGCCATCCAAAAAGGCAATCGAAAGAAAAAAAAAGAGGTCCGACCTAAAGCGACAAATAATATGTATAATAAATATGTATAAATGTGCGTCACTGTTTCGAAGAGACGAGAAAAAATTTTTTTGTTAAATTCAAATATTTATTAATCTCTTCGGTAGCCTAATCTAGCCTAAACGTCATAATCGAACTTTCCCCTACGAGCACGGAGGACTGATGCGCTCTCATTTATCTGACCGATAAGTGGCGCGTGGTGTTACGTTGGCAACGTCAATAGTGAGTCGCAAAATCCAACACCGCAATCCGATCTGAATCTATCGAGGGGCTGGTTTCTGAGGACAGAGTATTCGCGCATGCCCAGTGCTACAGTAACAAGTAAAACGGCGGCAGCAGCAGCAGCAGCAGCAGCCTAGTAGTTATATAGAGGTCGGTCGAGAACCGGCCGAGCACCTATCCCCGCAAACGCGTATTGATTGTGGCTGTCGGCATGCCTGCTGTCTCCTGGGCTCTCACTGAGCTCTCTTTCTTTCTCTTTCGTTACCACCGGACTCTCTCTCTCTCTCTCTTTCTCTCTCTCTCGCTCTCTCTATCTCTCTCTCCCCCTCCCCCTCCCTCCTGCTTTCATTCTCTAAGCCATTACTGTTATCCAGGCTCTCTGCAATATCAGCTCCACCTGGTCGGGGTTCGTCTTTCATCATCATCATCATCATAGCGCGCACTGGAAAACTTAGTATGCTCTGTGCAAACATTCGAACAGGACAGAAATTACGCACGTGGGTATACAGTCTATACCAAAAGTGATTGCCAAGACGAGCAGGTCGATCAAAAGTAAAATACAACGTGCGCATAGCGTATAAGAATCGATAATCATGATGGTCCAGCGTTCCGCGTCTACCTCGTCAAACCATTAGCCAGTTGGAAAGCTCGAGACTGATAGCCCATCTATATACAATGACTTAAGTATTCGACAGGAGCAGCTGCGACCTGGTAACGTCAACTGGGACAAGGCGCGCCGGTAGAGTTATTGAACTTCCTCTGACGGAGGAAACGGAAGCGAAGTGTCGCACTTCGCGAGGAGCCTGATGACGATGACAGGACGGATCAGCCGCGGTCTACATCAAAGAGTTAGAGAGCGTCGTAGTAGGCGATGCCAAGTGCGCATGCGTCGCCAGTATAGACCGCGGGTCCCACGAGTGCCACCCAGTCGAGGCTCGAGCCGTGGAGTACACTGACGGTATATGTATGTCATGATTATTGCCCATTAAATTATCTCGCGCGCCCCGTGGCTCGGGGGGAGGGAGTGGGGAGGGGCTGGTGGCGCACCGTGCGCCCACGTCAATACAGACTGCCAGCCCGTGAGCGAATGAACGAGCTGCCGAGAGCCGTAGAATACAGTTGCACATGCACCACTTTTCTTTCCAGCTTTGTGTACGAATGCCTCTTTCCCCGGGGCCTTTCACCGGTACATCCCGGTAGGCGAAGACTTTTCTGCGACTCGGAAGAGCCTGGATCCTCTCGTGAGACTCCGACGATATTTCACGTGTGAATATATAGACATAGGAAAAAAAAAGTAAATTCTCTGTACAAAGATACTGGTCCAGGTATTACGTGGAATATTAAAAAAAATACCTATGTGTCCCATCTATGTAGTCTTGTACGACGCGAGGAGAGATAGCGTGATTAAGTTAGTCTTCCATAAGCAAAAAGAAAAGGGGTCTAAGAGTCACGACAGATGATGAGGTAATGTTATAAGTATGCACGGCTTTATACGTCGGAGGCTCATACGTATGTCTCTATCGAGCGGATACCAACCGAACGGATGGCTGAGGCATTGTTTTCCTTAGACCGAACACTCGTGCGAACAGTGTTGACTGTAACGTTGAATTAGCGTTTTCGCAAGCGTTCGTCATCGTACGAACACGGTCGTTCGTACTTGCGGAGTTGATTAACGCTTTGAGGTAAGAGGTGCAAAAATACTTTCACGGTGGAGTCAGCGACTACCCTGAGCAAGCGACTCCTTAATAGGTACCTAGGTGGTACGACGTCGCGAAGAGGTCATTCGCATGCTGAAAAGCTGTTCCTTTGGAGGCGTCGACAAAGGATGGTCTCTTTCCTCAATCAGATCCACGTGGAACGTGCTCACGACGTCTTAGCCTTACTGACATTATTTCTACCGTCCGTGGGCTGCCTTGGCGAAACTACGTATCTTGGGTCACAGCCTGGGGCGACGATGACTCTGGACCCTGATGAACTACTCACCGGCAACGTTGTGCTGATGATGATTGTACGTGAGCGGAATCGAATGAAGCGCTCTGGCGGACCACTTCCGATGTCTCGAGTCCTCGTCGTCATCGTCCGCCTGCTGGCCATCCTCGCCCAGGAAGTGAACCTTCTCGTACCTGTCGAGATACCTGAAAGCAAAGATCCATGAATATAATTAGTCACGCTCGAGTGCACCAATACACTGTTGTTGTTCCACGTCGAACAAGACTCCGTAAACTTTCCACCGTGTCTCACGCGAGTCAACAACAAAGTCGTTATCTGATCGGCGATTGGACCGGGTCTACATCCGTCCAGGCGATATCTAAAACTCACCTAGCTACACGAGGTGGACCTAATCAGCGTGCTCTTGGAGGGAGTCCAAGGCAACGTTAAAAAAAAATTACCAAATTACCATACGACCAGGAGGAAAGTTAAAGGTGGGTGGTAGTGAAGGCCCAGAGTGACGACTGAACGGAGGGTAGAAACGATGTACAACATCATAGTAGGTACTACCAGGAACCAGCGAAGACCGCGCGAATGGGGTAGGTAAAGGTAACTGTGAGTGGGTGGAAGATATGGTGGGGATTGGGTCTAGTGGATCCATTCATGCACCAACAGTACTACCAACCAACGAGTAGTAGAGAGAGAAAGAGAGAAAGAGAGAAAGAGAGAAAGAGAGAGAGAAAGAGAGAGAAAGAGAAAGACAGAGAGAAAGAGAAAGAGAGGGGGGGGAGAGAGAGAAAGAGAGAGTGGACTGTGCTCGATGGTAGCAGTAGTAGACTTTGACTGCCGTAGTGGCACGCGGTCGTCGCAGGTCCAGTAGAACGAACACGTGTCTCCCTCTTTTTCATTCTCTCCCTCTACTTCCTATACTTTACTCTATCTCTCCTCCTACCCTCGATCTCCTTCTCATGCAATTCACTGTCTCTCTTTATCTCTCTCTCTCTCTCTCCACGTCGCGACGCCCGGCATGAATGAACCACGAATGGGACGAACGTAGGAACGTACGGACGTAGCAACGAACGATGGAAAATGGTGGGGGGGCGAGCAGACCGACGCTAGTGGTCGCACCACGAGGTAATGTTGCTCTTGCAGACGCTCGGACTGTCAGTCGCACAAGAGCATCAGAAGAGTCGGGTGCCACCACGTTCCACGTGACTCTACCGGATACCGTCGTACGCGCGTTATCTGGGGACAGGGACAAAAATAAGTTTAGAAGCGAAAAGAAAAAAAAATTGATTTTACAAATTTCTCTACGTATCGGTCAAGAGTACCTTAGAGGGATGCTGCGTGGTGCCCAAGCCACGTATCTATGTCTAGCTCAAATAAATACCTTTGGACTATCTCAATGACTCGATAGATGGGGCATTTAGCGTTCAATCATCTTTACCTACTCATCTGACGTTATCGATCCTTCGGTAAGATTTTCATTCCACGATTACTCGACTAGAGTTCCCGCTGCTCGCGCGTAGAGAGTTCAAATTGGATTCCATTAAGAAAAATATATATATATATATATATATCCAGAGCCAACCTAGCCTTACCATCATCCTCGATATCGGTTGCTCTTAGAGTCGTTAACGAGTGGGCCATTTAGTTCGCTTAACGATCCAACCTCACCTCGCGTGCTTTCTCTTTCTCTCTCTCCCTCTCTATCCGATACAGACAAAGATTCCGGGTAATTTCGACGCTCGTTACACCCTGCCGAGCACTTCCACGCCATCCTATATATAGTGACTTTCCAATGGGAGTGGTTTTACACGCTGTTAATGCACCGACTATATACATATATAGGTATACGAATACGATTAATCAATCCATCGCTGTATATTACTGTATACAGGGACGCTGAATGATAGTCACCTAAGATAGATTTGCTTGAGGCCAACTCCACTGTTCACGCATCCGCTGGGCAGATGAAATTGCTCGCAGAGAGAGCTCCACTCGTTTCTCGTGTTCACCTGAAAGTGAAAGGAAAAAAAGACAATTAATATTAATGAAAAAAGAAGAAAAATTTCATTCTTTTTTTTCATTCAAACACTTTTTTATACGATTCTCAGGGCTTATCAGTTTTCCCAATACCATCCGCCCCGATTAGATTGTTCGAATTTACTCGCGTATGAACCACCTTTTGCGACACTGTATATCCGTGCACTTTATCTAGACGGTAGTCCGAGGTACGCAGCAACGTAAAACTGCAGTTTGCTGTCAGAAACGATAAACATTTTATTGCGACGACTCGCCGCCAGGGGGGTTTGCTCTAAATTTCAGTTCGTTCGCGCAGACATTCAAATGCCTATTTCCCTATGCGTTACGAGTGAATTAAAAAAATAATAATCAACCACCATTCGCGCCAGGTCGTAACGATCCAACGATTTTCACTGATACTTTTTTTGGAATTACTCTCACTGCCATTTATCAGTTTCCAACGAACGTTTTCTTCGAGGCGATTCAATCCACAAACTCGGCTTAACTCAACCAATCGGATATTTGCATTTTGAAGATAAACCGAATTTATGCATTGAACCGCGTTTATGAATACAGCCTTAAGACTGCCAATTAGGTGCAAAGGGACCCCCGTTAGCTGTTCCTACCGTATCGACCGATGTCGATAACGAATCGACGCTTTGTGATTTACACGTTCAACGTGACAAGTGCAAGATGCACCTTCTTTCGGAAAGACGAACAGATCCCAGTGACGTGTGTCCCAATGGAAGAGGAGAAAAAGACACGCAGATCAGACCTAGGCCAGAGAAAGAGTATAGGATGGAACCGGGTAAGAGTGCAAGGAGCAAAGCTCTATAGCTGTGGATACTGGGTCAGTGCTCTCTGGATCTCCGCCCGTGGATGCTATTCCTGTCGTCGCGACGCCCCGACCCGACGATGATCTTGGAATGTGGCGCCCCACTGCGGGTGACCTCGCTGGGCTGAATGCAGAATAAAGAAGAAACCTGCCGTTGTGATCGGCAAGATCGTTTTTCTCTTATGATCGATTATAGCGATCATCCTCGAGTCAGATTGCTATCGATGATGCAATTACATGCACAGAGGGTAGGGAAAAAAAGTCGAGCGAGATGAACTCGTGGATCGCTTAAAAAATAATTAGGTGAAATGAATTAAGCGCGACATTTTTTTGATTGCTCGACCACTCGTTACGTTTTGAATTGATTGCGACGCCGATGAATGAAAATACCTATGGAGTAGAGGTCACAGCTGACCTTGAAGGGCTACTGCGCATGCGTATGCATTTTCTTTATTGGCGAGCACGTGTCGGGATTTTCAATAGTAATGCATTACCGGGGTCCTGTCACTTGCGGGAGGTCAGGTAAGTTGCGTACAACGCGAATAATAAAATTATGCAAAAGCAGTTTACATGAATTTTCAAAAAAAAAAGAAAAACTACGCGTACGCTCCAAAGGCATAGAAAAAAAAGGGCGCCAAGTATGGCCAAACAATGGCCACCCATGATTAAGATTTTCCTTATCGTCCCGTGTAATCTGATAATTATTTTAATTAAATCTGATAATCAATCCTCGCCGAAAACCCTGCGTTATCCTAACCTTTGACCTGGGGATTCTAATACTCGCATAAAACAATATAGTAGGTACACGCAAGTCATAGTCAGGACGTTTTGGTCCGTGGATGCACGTGACACCGACCTCTCAGAATCCAAGGTAGCATTCGTATTGTGATAATTCCATGAGATTAGGGGAATACCCGAAGACAATGGCTCCGATAACAGTGATAAGGATACGACGGACCCATATCGACCGATTCGACGAATTTAAAAAAAAAAGACAAGAATCCTCAAGAGCGGTAATAACGAATAAACGTAAGCGGCTCTAACTTCACTGAGAATATTCTTATCGTAATATTCTCACTCCGCCAATGACGAATCCTCGATAAGACTACATGGAGATTTAACCGATCCTGCGCTGTACCGACGGAGCTCATATGGAAAGCAGCAGGCCCAACCCCAACGGACGAAAACGTCCGACTGCCGGGTAGTAGCAGCTGCGGCGAGATTTCCGTCGCAATCGACGGCGACGCGTCGCGGTGGCCCTGCGGAACAACAGCAACTTTGTTCGGATAGCTAGCGAGAGAGAGAGAAAGAGAGAGAGAGGAGAGTCTCTAGTATGCCACGTGGGTGAGCAGGCAGACAAGCCGGCAAAGTAAGCAGCAAGCGGGGGGTGGGGGAGGGGCCATGGCGCTACTGACAGTTCCCAGTCAGCTGATCGTACCCGAGTAGACGCAGAGAGAGAGACAGAGAGAGAGAGAAAGAGAGAGAGAGAAAGAGATTATAGAAAGAGAGCTAAGAGAGTGAAGAGGGTAGCCGCGGAGGAGGTGGGTCGAGGAGAGAAGAAATTGTGGAGGGAGGGAGGGTGGGTGGGGGGGATCCCGTAGACCGAGGAGAGGAGAGCAAGAGAGGACTGTATGGTAGGAGAAACAGCGCTGGGGTTGGCGACGCGCAGTCTGGCGTCGTTGGAGAACAGCTGATCGGTGTCCATGTACTTGTGACTGACTGACTGACTAAGTAACTGACTTACTGACTCTACGAGACCACGTGGTCTTCTTACCGATACGTCCTGCGCCTGTCACGTGACCCCTTCGCAGAGCGCCTCTCTCTCTCTCTCTCTCTCTCTCTCTCTCTCTCTCTCTCTCTCTCTCTCTCTCTCTCTCTCTCTCGCTCTCTCTC
>JARPRH010000551.1:60994-71064 GCA_031763665.1 Calameuta haemorrhoidalis | reverse complement strand
CAAGAGAGGTGAGATAACAAATCGAATGAGAGCTCTTATTAAGAAGAAGGACTTGACTCCTGCAGAAGAGCAAGAAATTGCTAAACTCAAATTGGAAGCAAAAGTTCTGAAGGAAGATTTGAAGGTTATTCGAGATAGTCTCTGGGAATTAGAAAATTCTGTTGTAATCCGTGCATTGAGATTACCCAATGAATTAGATCACAGAACACCACCATCAACCCCCACTGTTCTAAGTACTGTTGGCATTCAAATTCAACCAACAACAGTAAAAAGTCACATAGATATTGGTAAAGATCTGGGTCTTATCGAATATCAAAATCGTACACAGTGTTACCTGTGCAACGATGCAGCACTGTTTGAGCTCGGAGCTCTGGCTCTAGCTGGCAGTATTTTATCAAAGGATGACATGATACGTGTAGCTGGAACAGATTTCAGTCGTAGCGTCATAGTGGAAGGTTGTGGTCTCAATCATGAGGACCCTGCAGAAACTTTCATGCTTGAGAACAACGAGGAAGTCGAAAGGGACTCTCCAAATCGACTCCATCTAGTTGGTGGAGCCAGCTTAGTTTCTTTTTTGGCAATGTATGCGAAACAGCTCATAAATCCGAATCATCTTCCAGTGAAGTGTTTCACTACAGGGAGACAGTATTCTCCATTTCCTGAATCATCTTTGCCTCTTGGATTATTTACAATTTGTCAAGTCTCAGCAGTGCAAGTCTTCATGGTCCTTAAGGAAAGCAAGTGCGATGAATATGAAGATCATTTTCAAAATTTAATTAAAACTACTAGTAAACTGTACGACAGTCTAGATTGTCATTATCGAACTGTGATTAGGCCAGCAACAGAACTTCGCCCTTGGGAAAGCTTACGCGTATCCTTTGAAATGTGGTCTCCATTTGCTAAGCAATACATTGAGGTTGGTCATGTATCCACCTGTGCTGATTATTTAAGCAAACGATTATTAATATGTTATCAAACTGCTGCGGGACGAGATTTTCCAGCTATAATTTCAGGCACAGTGTTGTCCGTTCCAAGACTACTTGGATGTCTACTTGAAACTAGTTCAGATAAATTTGTTATACCACAAGCAATAGTGAAACACATGCCAATAGATTATGAAACTATCTAATGTTCTAGGGTAATGAATTAAATATTGTGCATACAATAAATAAAAACATCAGTAAACAGATAAACCTAGGCGTTTATTCAATACGAATAGTTAATTTAAATATATTTAATGTAACTCAATGTACAGTTTCAAAATAATGTTATTCCTTCATCTACTAAAATTTTATTCCCGCTGCTTGAAATTCTCTGTCGCTAAAACAGTTGCTCAACGCTGCCATCTGGTGTAATTATTCGACATATTGATAACCGGTATACAGCAGCTGATAATTCACGGAAAGTTATGCAAGGCATAATTGTTACACTCGATCCGCTTACACGTATGATGCAGACTGTCTAATGTTTAAAATAAAAAGTATTTACATTCTCCTAGAAACGTTCAGAACTCGACAACATAAGTCTAATAACTGCGATCTTCCGTCTCGACTATCAGACTTTAATTACGTCAATAAAACTTGATTAAAAAATGGGTTTGGATTTCGGTCATCTTCCTATTCGCATTAGAAGAATCGCTTACTATACTCTGTCACCATACGAACAAAGGATCTGGAAGGATTACTTTAGTAGCGATCTACCAAAACTCTTTCGAAGAGGCCTCTACGTGGTACCACGTATAGTTCCAAGTAATATATATGTACATACACGTGTACTCCATGGGTATAAATATTTTAAAAATATTTTTCCCAGGCTTGTAAATTATCTCCCTTATTGAATAAGTAATCAATCATATTTCTCTACAGGCTTGCTGTTGTCTGCATTTGTTTGCACGTGGACGCCAGCGGAGTATAAACGTCGAAAGCGAAAGGACCCGAAATTGTACGAGAACGACAAGTAAAATGAAAGAAGAGTCCTCAGTTTAGTGACTTTCTGAAACATTCACAAGGCATGAAAATTAATCAGTAACGTTTGATTCCTATAACATTAGCCATACCCTAATTCACCCTAACAATTTCACGAATTCGTCATGACGTAAAATTTTGAAAAATTTTCATTTATGTTTTTTCAAATTTATTCAAAAATGGAATATCATTGAAATCAGTAATCATTATGTCGCACATACGTTGTTCTCTGACTAATAAACTAGTTGAATAATTTTGTGCCAGTAATATTAAACACCGAATTATTAGCAACACGAAACAATCTTGTACATATAAATTTTACGCGAAAAGATAATCTAGTTTTTCGTTAGATGCAAATAAATAATTAAATACTAAATCAAAAGACTGCAAGTACTGTAAATTATTATTCTTTTATTAAAAAGAAAGTAACCGCACTCTAAGCCGAGAATATGTCATAATTGTTAATGAAAATTCATTGATTGATTGATTAATGCTTTCTGGGTCAATGAAATTTGAAAATATACTCTATCTCTGCTTGTAACGTGCTCCAATACTGAAAGGATAACAAGATTTGGATTTCGAATAGGACTGGATTGGCAGAAGGACATCACTTATTGCAAACGTCAGTCCGGTATCCAGATAGAAAATTGATAGAATGAGAGCTTGAAATTAATGGTCGTTGGTGCGAATCGAAAGGTTTCATCCTTCCTTTCAACATTTGGATGGATCTTGTAGCCTCGGAGAAAATGATTAAATGTTCTGCTCTGTTTTCAAGAGGAGATGCTATTTGGTTCTTGACGAGACTGGGCTGAGCTTTTGTACGATGGCAGCCATGGTCGTTAGACACGAAATATTTATCACTGTGAAATAACAGCCTCTCGCGTGGTACTATTAATGGTGCCTTAAAATTGAGTAGCAGTGAATTAAAGTATTTATTTAGAAGTTTACTTGGGAGAGGGTACAGGAATTAGATAAATTTTTAATTAATTACTTCACTAAGCAGCGCGATTTCAGTCCTGTGAAGGTAACAAAACAAAGTCTCCAAATTGAAGTTAGAATATTTCATAATTAAGTGCTGGTTCGGCTAGAAATCAAGTGGGACAGTTGTTTTGCTAGCTTAAATGTCAAGCTAGCAAACAATACTAGTACGGCAGGACTAATGGCGAAATTTTTAAGTGCTTATTAAGTTCTTAAGTGCTTTTGTAACAAGAAGTGCTAATAGACCGAATTTTTAATGCTAATAGACCCAATCTTTATGGGACAATGGCACATTTATTGAGATATTCGAGAAAATGATATTCAATAATTATGGGCATTTTATGTACTTACAAAAATCAGTCGTTGAATGGACTACTTTTACCGACAGGCGAAAAATTAAACGGGACAGTAGGTTTGCTAGCTTGATATTAAGGTAGCAGAACACCGGATAATTTTACACTATCTTCAGATTAATTAGCACGATATTTATGTGCTTTTTATTTGCTTTCCAAATATCCGTAGGACGAATTCAAAACTAAAAAATTTCTCGACATATCACCCCTGAGAGCCTGAGCGACCATCATTAAATTAAATTACACCACATTTAAGTGTTCTAGCCGAAACGTACGAGTACAAAAATTACCTTTCGGGGCCGAAATTAAAACATAAAAAGCACGTAATTATGAAATATTCTAACTTTAATTAGGAGACGTTGCTTTGCTACTTTGACAGGACTCGCGATTCCTCCGGCACAGCTAAATACCTAAACTCCATTTATCTTGAAAATAGTACAAGCATCTCATTGGTCAATAGAACAGTTGAATTGAGTTTCTCAAAACTATTGTGACATGATATCTCGACTCACGGTCACAACAGAGAAGAGCAGGGAGACGCACAAGGAGGCGGTTTTAGATGATACCAAAAACATGGCGCTAAATTGTAGCGGCGAGTCCAGGAGTAGAATTTTGTGATCATCGCCTCCGTCGATAATGCATATCCCGTCGTAGCCGAGTTGAACGTGATCACAAACGTATAACGTGGCGGGCAGAGGTTCGCCGCCAGTCACCGCTGGTTCCCAAAGCAACACTTCGAACGAGGCTGCTCATAAGATATTACCTAAATATATTTTTCCTTTACAATCTTACCATAAGTTCGAGCGTACAGTGTAAGCTCGATAAAATGTATTATGACAAAATCCAGCACCTCATGCCTGCCTGCACCGAAGCGTATGATGAGCGCTGGATCTGGGAGTAGGGAGACCGCTGAAGGCAGTGCCCGGACTCGGAGTGCTCATTCTTCCTGGAGACGATCTCCTATACTGGCCTCTTCGAAGCACCCCTCTTATCCCTTTCCAAACTTCTTCTTTCTCTATATTTATTTCCTTATCCTTCATTCTTTACTTTCTTACTTATCTCTTTCCTCATTTCTTCTCTACTTTTATAACTCTATTCCTTACTTTTCTACTTTCTGACTTCTTTATTTCTATCTTCCTTTCTGCCGTCTCGTTTCACTCTGTTCCCTCTCACTTTCCATTGTGCTTGTCTTGCCTGTTCCATTCTTTTGGTGGGGTCGCATATATTCATTTCAGTAATCAGATAAGAGTAGTCAATCTGTTAGAACAGCTAGACATATAGACCATAGTGTCGGGGGTTGTCCTTCCGCTTCATCCGCTGAGCTTGCTCAGTGGGTCGGGCCCAAGTTGTGGCCGCAACAGGACCTTACGGGTCTCCCGACGGGAGCCTTGAGCCCCCTTAGGGTACGTATTCGTATCTCGTATAGTGAATCTAATCAGAGTGTCTGGCTCTCGCGTACTTAGTATAATTTGTTCACTTTGC
This sequence comes from Calameuta haemorrhoidalis, assembly GCA_031763665.1. NCBI lineage: Eukaryota > Metazoa > Arthropoda > Insecta > Hymenoptera > Cephidae > Calameuta > Calameuta haemorrhoidalis. The sequence continues at coordinate 66,287 of JARPRH010000551.1, read as the reverse complement.
TAAAAACGCTCCAACATGTCATTGAGCCTCGAGCACTCGTGTGGGTAGAGACGATCCTAAGTGTCGGTGGGGAGGTCGTGCGGAGTAGCCCGTTGACTCTGGGTAAAGTCCTACTTGTTCTTGGGTCGGCGTCACTTGGGGTAGGTGCCGGTACTATTGAGCACCTGCTAGTCTAAAGTCACCCTCTGTCGGAGACATTTTGCGCGGTGATCAATGACTGACGGGGTCTGCCGCCGGAGGCGGACGTGGTCTCTTACGTCTAACCCACTGAGCTTGCTCGGTGAGAAGGGACGGAGGTTGTAGCGTCAAATATCGTCCCTCGGGACGTCCTGGTGGTGCTCGCCATGGCGCCGTCGGGTGCGACGCCTGTGGTCTTTCGTTGCGGTGGATTTTGACTAGGGGTAGACCTTTCGCGTTTAACTTGCCTTACCCCTTTTGCGCTTTTCTTGTCGCTCGACCCAACTTCCTTTCCTTCATGGGGTTTTCCTCAATAAAACGAAAACATGGTCCCTTGTGGGGCCTCGGAGGGGTCGTAGGTCCCTTGTGGAGAGGTAGGACCCTACGGAAATGGGCGAGGAGGGGCCCATTTCGCTCGTTTATCCTTTCTGCTTTTCCCACTTTTTCCAGTGTTCCCTTTTCTAGCTCCTCACGAATAATCTGGTCCTCGAACTCAGTCCTTGCCATCTCACTTCTTTACTCTTTCTTTTTAAAAATCTTTCTCTTTTTCCCTTAAACAACATCGTCCCTGTCTACCGCCACCAAAGTTTCTATTCAATTTTCGAATCTCCTATTCCTTCCTGTGTCTCCATCACGCTCCTCCTTGTATATCCTCAAAAACTAAGTTTTTAAAATTTCCTTCGGAGAAAGAATAATCCAAAGTCGTAGCACATATTAACACGTATATTATATTGCAGTGATATATTTAACGGTATTGTTATTGCTAATCTTTTGCAAGCCATATATGTACATCTGTACTTCATATACTGTATCATTATCGTATCTATTTGTCGAATAAATTATCTTGGAACACCTATATACGTTTATACTCTTTTCCCATCTGCGAATATCCCAGAGTACGAATGAGTTCTGCCTCTTTCTTACTCTACTCCGTCGTAACAGCATTCTTCTCCACCTTCTCCACCCCCTCCACCCTTATGATTTGAGGCGTCTTTACAGTTATGCTCCATTTTCTCTGCCATTATTTCCATTCCAGCTACAAGTTGCAAAAAGTAAAGGGATTTTAAATTCGAGTGCAGTGTGTTGCGCCGAGTATTTTATATAAATGTTAAATAATAAAGTGAATTTATGATAACATTGATAACCATAATAATGGATAAGGAGAAGGCAGATAAGGGCAGTTATGAGCGCATACATCTAAAATAAATGTATGCAATAAATGTATACTACTTTAATCATGTTACGTAGTGGAATTATTGCTAAAATCAATCAGGAACTATACAACTCCTGGAGAAATATTGAAGAAGCCTACTTGTGCCTGCCCAAATCATCGCAGGATGCACAACGTCACCCCTCTCAGGTGATTCAACGCAGATCCACAGCAACAATATAGGAAAGTAAAGGAAAAATCTTTACACTCAATACTTTGGAACCAATTTATTTAAACAAAAACAGATCTCTGGTTGACAATCGTATTATGATAGATTCCACATGCAACATTAGATTGACGACGTCGTGCTCGGTTCCGAACTTGATTCTACTACTTCCCGGTACCGTCTTCCAAACGCGCTCACATCGTTCAAGTCAGTTCGCGACTTATATGAATCACGCCGCTACTCTCGATACCGTGTTCCGTAGGTGCACTCGTATGAACGATGCGGACGCATGTTCGCCGGAAGCCGGTTCGCGGCTCATTACAGATCACGCCGTTACCCTCGGAGGATCCTCCCGAAGGCCCATGACCGACCAGCCCACCCTTTAATGGAATATTCTGCCTCACGGCGCCAGAGCTCGAAAGATTTGACAATGGTACTCGACGGACGTCAAGGTAAGGCCATATGATCGTTCGCCGGTTTCTGAAGTCAGTTGACACCACTTAAGGAACCCGTTGGGTTCGATACTGTTAATTCTTAATAGTCCAATACGGCTTCGTTATTTCTTTAATAAGGTGAGAGGACTTTGTCCTCCACGCGCTTTGTCCTCACGACTAACTCTCATCCACCCGTTTTCCCCCTCACATCGGTTTCTCTTATCCTGTCCCGTTATCCACTGCTTCGCGACGAAAAACACTGACAAAACTTGATCCGCAGATTTCCATGCCGTTGTTTATAATTGGACGGTACCGTAAGCAACAACACAGTACTGGTGGCGCTAACAGCGGATTGCGTTGGCAACACCTATTATTGAAACATTTTTAAGACACTTTTACGAAATTGCTGTGCCAACTCAATTTTCGGAAAATACTTATTTTAACGAGTTACGTGGCAGAACTATTGTTAAAACCTGTCAGGAACTATAGAAGTGCTCTAGAACTATTGAAAAAGCTTATCGATGAAACGTTTTTCAAAAATTGAGGTGCTACACGGGTGTGAAGTTGGCACCGCATTTTCTTAAAAATGTTCTAGCTTTTCAATAGTTCTCGAGGAGTTCTATAATTCCTGATAAGTCTTAACAATAGTTCTGCTACGTAACGTCGATGAAATACCTATTAAGGATACTAGTCGCACTATACGCTTCAGTGCAGGTATGCACAAGGAGCTGGCTTTTAGAGTTGTTTTCGGATGTGTTTCAAACAGTTCCGGGAGAGTTCCCTCTAGTACTCAATGTTGGGAGAATAGTTCCGCTTGGAACTATTGTTTAAATAATTTTGGAAGCTAGCACCGCATCGCTGCACTCCTCCACGCAGGCAGGCATGAAGTACTGACTTGCTTCTTAGTAAATCTTATCGAGCTATCTGACGAGCGGCCTCGTTCTAAGGGTTGCTTTGGGAATCAGCAGGAATAAGATGAGAACCTCTGCCCGCCAATCTACACGTTCATGATCACGTTCAGCTCGGCTACGACGGAATATGAATTATCGACGGAGTCGATGATCACAAAATCCGACTCCTGGACTCGCCGTTTCGATTTAGCGCCATGTTTTTGGTATCGCCTAAAACCGTAGTGTTGTGCATCTTCCTACTCATCTCTGCAGCTACCGATTCGGATGACGTTCTAGCTTTCTGGTTTTCTTCGAGTCGCCACTCCGATCAGAAGCTACTTTCTCGGGTTGATTCGTCCAGTTACGCCAATGCTCTCGAAAGGTTTGTTATTGTTGAGTTAAGGTCGAGGTGCTCGAATCTAACATGGAGAGATAGTTTCGACGTTCCGAGTTGCCCGGCAGAGGAAAGGACCCGACGGAGACGTCTTCACGGAATGACGAAGGTCCGGGTAAGATATCGCCGTCCCGCTGGAAGGAGGCAAAGGGCTGTAGGCGAAGGTTTTGATAGGTTAAGGGCAGGGGAGGAACCGCCTGACCCGGTTAAGGATGTGATACCCAGCTGTCGCCCGATACCCTGGGGAAGCTGCCGTGAAGGATCTTCAAGAGTTACGTACAGATTCGTTCCTTAACGCTCCCGATTTGGTTTAAAGGGACGACTCGAGGGAAAGGATAGGAGCTATTAGCTATAAGGATCTCGACTAATCGGAATGATTAGTTTCCGGATTTGACTATTGTCAAAGCAGTCTGTCTTGTAGTTGTCTCGCACTCCCGTGCTATTTTTTGACAGTTCTTATGACTGCGTTTCCTATACGGTATAGAAAATTCTCGCTTGTGTAGTTCTCGCAATATACAGAAAATGCTCTCGATTTTCTGCGGAGGTGCAGTGTTGTGCTATAGTGCAGTGTCCACTGGATTGTCTCCTTTATGCAATTCTCGGCCCCTTCACGGATGAGCTGAACCAACTCCGGTGAGTATTCCGAATTTATTAATTGGTGGAGGGATTTCGATTTTATAGCTCCGATTTGGTCTGTTACGTTCTCGATCAATTGCTTTCTGTTTCCGGCATTATTTACTTGACGTCTACTCCTGACTCTCTCTACCTTATCCTAGAAGCCTGAGCGGCCGTGCGTTTCCGTAACCGTTCGCTTCCGTTCGTGCACACAGTTGCGTTTGCTGATTTTAGCACGAAGATCAGCACCTACGGTTGCGTTTCTCGATTTTATACGTCCCTAAAAATTGGCAGATCCGTTAAGCTATTGTCTTTTCAGATAGATTCCGTCAGAAGTGTTCCATCTCAACTCCCAGGTAATACCGGTTCATTAGTTTCCGGTGAAAAAATAACTTTCTGTTGCCTGCCTGAAATACGAATGCATGGACAAATGCAACGGCTGAAGTTGACGTGCGTTATCTCTCGGATTTTCTTTATCGGTGTCTCCTTAAGAAAATACGTTACACTAACAAAAAAAATTGAACCAGATTTAAACCACGTCGGTACAAACGGGCGCCCGTTATCACACGGACTCTTGCAATCTGACTTCATGCTCAGAGTGTAGACAATAAGTTTCGGTCTATACAAATTATTTGCAACAAAGTTGTTTATCCGTATACCATTTAACAATTGGTTATCATCGTTGGACGATAAAGACTTGAACGAAACAACTGAACGAGTCGGAAAACTTCATTCCGTATGAAAGTACGATTTAGAGACGTTGCCGAATTTCAATTTGTAAGCAATTCACAAAGAAACGTCTTATTACGAACTAACGAAAGATTGTTTAACGAGTATTTCAATCTTCTAAACGCAGTGAGCATCATGGATACAATAATCGATCCAAAAGGAGCCATAAACTCTTCAATGCGTAAAAGAGGCTATTATTCAGAAGTTATCACAGGCAAGAATCTTTACGACACTCCGCCATTATCGCACCCCATTAAGCCAGATACTGTTTAATATTAATATTTATGAATACGCAGGCACGAATGAATATCCCGTGAGACCAAAACTTACAATTCTCGCAGCTGCACCAAGAAGAACAAAATTATCTTGGCAAGTAATGACCGAGCATCACTCCGCCATTGTAAAGAATCTAGGATCTGGACCACAAACACGTTTCCTGGGTGCCGCAGAACGTTGGATATCCTTTCCAGAAGATCGATCTATCGTAAGTCCTATTAAAATTTCCCATTACTAATCGGAATAATAGAAAAAGTTTATTCCTTTCGTACAGTCCTTTCCGGCCGAGGCTTTCACGCCGAAAGTTCAAATGGAAATGTACGTCGAGCCCAAGCATATTCCGCGGAACGTGGAAATGGAAAGAAGACGAAGGATTTATAGACTGTTAAAGGTCGAGGACGC
>JARPRH010000551.1:28636-44435 GCA_031763665.1 Calameuta haemorrhoidalis | reverse complement strand
TAAAGCAGGAAATTGATGCTGAAATTGGTGTAGTAAAGAAGCATGAAGAATTGTTGTAGACACCACAGCAGAGCAGGTGTGTCCTTCTTCGCAAGAGTAAAGAAGAATACGCAGAGTCGAATGACGTAGCTGAAAAGAAGAACAAGAAAATCATCGACACCAGCACGCCAGCCTAGGTGCGTAAATATTTAAGATATGATAATTAGTTTGAAAAGTAACGTAAAGGTAACCTAACCTCACTGACATACGGTTGGGTATGTTATTTGAATAACGTTAGATTATGACAAAAAATAGATTTGGTTCTGTGCTTAGAGTTTTAGATTTAAGATTATACGTATGACAACGCAACAGCCAGATATAAAAAAATGCTGAGCTTGGCAAAAGCTTTGTTATCTAGAATCATTCGATAAAAATATTTCGGGCGTATAACTTCATGTATGTGCTTCGAAGGGATATAAAGGCTCCCTTGAATTTACGGTTGCGTGGCTCTTCGTCTCTCTTTATAGTTATGTTTTTTATTTCTGCACTGTAACTACACGTTCGCTTCTAATCCTTAATCATCAGATCTTTCTTTTTCGTCGACGATCAACTCGCGTCTCTTTTAAATATAGTATAATGAAAATTTCAAAGTTTTGTAGAAATGTTTGATCAACTCGTGTGGCTATAATGAATTTCTATACCAATGGCTTCAACAACGTATATGCTTGATGAAATTCTTGTTTATTTCTATCTCTCTCTCTCTATAGCGTGTACGGTAAACAATTTGAAATCTGAGTCTAGTTTACAAGAGCTTCATTATCATTGTTGAAGTACTACGAATAAATATTTTAATGGAAACAACGGCATGTATTTTCTTACCTGGGTAAATTCAGTAATATGAATACCGTGCTGATTAACAGGAGCATTTTAGTAATGCTTTGTTGATTCCTAGTAGAGACCAGGTTCCTGGAGGAGGATCTCACGTCTGGAAAATAGAGTTAGGGCGCCTCTTTGAGGTTTAATTTTAATTTTTTATATTTTTATTCTCGAATCAGTGTCCCTGTTCCTAACCATGTGTATTTAATTTATAGCTTACGTATACATCGGGCTGCCACCTCCGGGACTTGATAGGTTGTTCGCGGCGTCGACGTCGCTGCTGTCGTCGGCGGCGGCTGGTGTCGTGAATGATGGGAATGATTACTCTTTGATGAGTGGAATGATTGCTGGGATGGCTGCCGTCGACCGCCAACACCAGGATCCAATGTCAGACCTGCTGGTCCATTATTACTGCTACTGGCACTCTATGCAAAAATCAATATACATACGTAGGTATCATTTCAAAGGTGTGCTTAAGACTTTGATTATATTTTTATTGAAAATTTATGCGTTTTAATAGGATTTACTATTTTATAGATCACTCTTATTTGAGGGGTCACATTATTTAAGGTTCAGATAGATCTTGTATCTATGAGTACATCTCTCAGTTGTCAGAGAAGAATGGCAATCTTCTCTTGAAGAGTGTAAAAGAAAGTTTGCAGACTCGGATGCATGTTTCTTGGCAAACAGATATTTCTCATTTTCATATAGTGATTCTTGAATTCCTACGTCTTGAGAATACGTGATTTTTAAATAATTGATAGTTTTTTTTTTATGTAGATCACTGCCGTGCATTTTCCATTACTTATTTATGTTACATAGTTGTTAGATATTCGGGGGGGGGGGGGGGGGGGCAGAACTCATTATAATTTTATAGCATTTGTAAAATTTAAAAAAAAAATATTTACGTAAATCGTAAGCAAATATTATTTTTCAAAGTACACGTGATCGGGTGGCCTAAGTAAATATTAACAATAACCTATATTATTAAATATCATAGAAAATCAATCAATTTGCAAGAGAGTTAACAAGAACGCAAGAGAAAATTGCATTTTCACGTAGTTTATTTGAGCCTGTAACAGCACGAAATATTCATATTTCAGAGCTTGCGTCAGAACAGACATTTTAATTAACTACGATTACATCCGCTGATACAGTAAATATTAATTCGATCTATCATTCGTTAACCGAATTATTCACGTCCATCTTGCTCAGGTAATTATTATTCCGTAATAATATATCCTATCCTTTATTATATTTGTAGGTTTATTCAAGACAACAATGGCACACACTATACAGAAAATTGTACCATAATAATATATGGTACACATCCTAATCTTGCTGTGCACCCTGTACACCTGGTATAACATTAGAAACATGATTGTAATATTTGATTTATTCTCTGTTATTATTAACTATTATTTGTTGCTCTTAATTGGAAAATACTTTTAAAAATTCGACTACTGTACCATACAAATTTTTACGGTAAATAACCCCTAATACAAATGGGATAGAGAATCGTGCTTACTCGGTTATCGCCTCGGGTGATTTCGGGAAATAGGCAGGTTTTTTTCTTTTATTACCTTTTTAGATTTATATCTGTCGGTCGTTTTTTTTGGATCTCGAAGGCGCGGGGCTGTTGATTATAATGGTAGAACTGTTTTGTAGTGCTTACTTGAATTATGGATTTCATCGACTTGCGTACACTGGACTTTGGAATATTGATGGATCGACCATTCGAAATGGGATTTTGATTTTGGATTGACGAATGGTCCACTTGATTGACAGCTGATTCTTCGTGGACCAGGATCATCGGATGGGTGAGTACCCACGAGATCGTGGTTTATCTGAATTAATTGACTTTTATCTGTGATCTCATTCATTTGAATTTCATGCTGTGCAGCTTTGAGATTCGTAATGGCTGTTTTTTTTTCAAAGTATTTTTGGAATTTCTGAACTTATCAGTTTTCAGAATAATTTACGCTACTAAGCTTGCCGTCTGATTAATTCATATTTAACTATTTCTTGTTACGTAAAGGGTTCCTTTCACCCTGTCGATTTAGTTGGTGAATACAGGATCGGCGAAGGTACCGAAATTTGGATGATACCCTCATTGCCAACAGTAACGATAACGAATAGAGCTTTCCTCCAATCTCATGTAACACGTTGGACTGACTACTAATGACGATATTTTGTGTAAATGCTACGTTCGACGTTCTCAATGGGTTGGTGTGTTGGAATTAAATTATCTTGAATCAACAAAACTCGCTGGGCCTTGACTTTAATTGAATTCCAATTAGTCAAGTTCAACGAGATTGTAGAAAACAGTTAAGACGTAAATACAATTGAGCAATGTTATATATGTTTTTTTTTTATAATTTATATTAAATCAGTATCCGCTTAAACAGCTTGATGATGACCGACGCAGACCCTCTTTGTGGGCCATAAGTCCTTTTAGGGTACGCCACGGCCACTTAGGTAGCTAGGGGTTGGTTTTTTTGTATATCCTTTATAAATTTAATTTCATTCTCTCCTTAGTTTCAGATTTAAAAATATTCGACTTTATCATGCAATAACGTATTTCATGCAATTATTTCCTTTGAACGTTAACTCGAGTATAATATTGAAATATTATAAACTTGAATCGTAAGGGCAACGTTATTGGCTCGTTGACTGAGGCAAAACGTGAACTTGACATGATCATTTTTTTGGCTTTGCTTTGTATAACCCGTATGGATCTCAAAGGCAATTTGCGGCTTGGATATAAATTGATTCAAAGTTGTAGTGGGAATTTTGGAATTCAAATTGTATGTAGAAAAACTTAAATAGGAATTTTGTATATTATATATATTTTTCTTAACGTATTAAATGAAAAATTTGAGCAGACGTTGCTACACTATTTTTACCTGTTAATAATGAGAGGGATGGGGGTGGGTGATTTGCGAATAACGTTAAATACTATAATATCTGGTAAATTATGTACAAGTAGATTGGATTAAAAAAAATGTCATTGGAGTCTCTGATTAATTTTTTTTAACCAATGGAAATCTGTTTGAACATTTACATAAATTGGATGAATTTTTTTAAATGTGAAATTTAAATGGAAGTCCATCGCTTGCGTAATTTTAATTTCATCAATCTTTCTCTTTGATTTCGACTTGTGGCTGACCGGAGTTTACTGTTTTGAATACTTAGTTAACTTATTGATGGCTGTGTTATTTTTTTCTGTTTATAGTCACTGTATGCATGTATGGACTCCAAGTCCAGGGCTGCTTCCGCATTGGATGGATAGAAATGCTGAAGTACTTTAATCCACGTGGGCTTAAGCTCTACTAGACTTGTCGCTGTTAAATACCTTGGCTAATATATTAAGGGTTCTTCGTCTGGTAATTAATTCACCCTGCAAGGGTCCTCACTTACTTTAACGGGCAGGCCTTTAAAGCGAACCGGTGTAGTATTAAAATCCCTTTCTAAAAAACTATGCGTGATTCTATTCAATTAATTGCAAAAAACAGCGTAGCGTAGCAATCGAGTTGCTGCAAGATGAAAAAAAAAAATAATTGAAACTCAAAGAATATTTTAGGCTGATTGATGTCAGGAAACAATCCTTCCTGTAATATCTAACACTGTATTCGTTCAGTGTTTCTGTCCTATTTCGTCCTAATTACTTGAAAATTATACACTGCCACGAATTGCTGTATCTGCATCTAACCCAATTGTCAATGAGGATAGGTATATACATACATATGTATAGGGTTATTCACAGAAAACACTCGACCTGCAGTTAGAGCACAAATTGGTGATTTCATCAATCAGAACAGTCTGATATCATTAAAGGAAATTAAAGTTAACGTCAAAACATTATTAACATTATGAGCCTCAGAATCTTTCATTTGTTCAACAAGCTCCCACTCCCCAGTCGACCCCCTCGACCCCCTCGACGCCCTCGACTAACAGAATCGTTCAATTGCGTCCAACTTCAGCTGGTGCTATTCTAGTGAATAACCCTGTTACAGTGTATATGTATATATATACACTGTAATTTTCTGAGTAAATCATATCATAATTCGTCCATCTAATCTACCGAAGGACTTGGACTGATGACGTTTTTTAATCCTGTCTCGAGATTGGTCTTGATTTGTATCGGATTGTTTGGTTGGCAACAGTGGTGCAGTTGGGGGCGATAAAAAAAAAGTGAACTAGTCGAATTGTGCCAGAAGGGTTGGCGAAGTGAAAAAATTGTTTTTCGGGACGAATCGCCTCTTCGCGAAGCTCCACAAGAGGTCTAGTCGTGTTGCGAAATATGCCGCAGGCATTTGCAAAATTACCAAGCTATTTTGGCCCTCCACGTTGTCGCAGTTACTGGGAATTCCCGAATTTTAGTAATTTTGCTGGGTTCTTTTTTTTTCTTCTTTTCTTCTATTTTTTTTGCTTTTACTAAAATGGTCAATGTCTTAGGTTGCTTTGCCATAGAGATTTTTCATTTGCTGAATACAAGTCTTCGTGTTCCACTTTTACGTTTTTACGGAGTCACCTACATGTATTGGGTCTATTATTCTGTTGGGAAAAAAAAGGCAATACGTGAAAAAAATATTGAAGCGATCGAATGTTAATTTACATAATTAAAAGCTTGGTAGAGAAGGAGGACGAGGTGTGCGGGAGGAGCCAATCGAACATGGTAGATAAATCCCCGATTGGGACATGTAAAATTCTCATTAGAATATATATAATTTCTTATTTCACAAGCAGAGTATATCCACGGATAAATATCGCGGCGAATCCATTATCGATAAAGTCTTATAGCTGGGAGATCCTATTGATTTTGAGCCAGTCATAAATAAATATGGATCTGTAATGGGAACTCGACTTAACCTAACTTTCGGGCACGTTTTGCAGGATTCTTTTGCGGAAAGTCAGCACAAGAGTGTCTCGCTCACCTGTTCTTACCCTGCGTATAGGAGCGTCTCGCTTCGACACATAGAGTCGACGACAAAAACCGAAACCGGATGTGACGAAAATTTGAATTATCTGATTAAGAGGCGTGCATAACTTTTACAAAGAGCTTTAAGCTTCCGGTTGTCCAAGTCAACAGTTTTCAATCACTCAGGTTAGGCCGCCTCATACGTGTCTTGAACTTTGATTTGATTTACCCTGAATATTTGAATAAATCTTTTTAATTTTGACACTCGCTCGTGGATTCCCTGCTAAACGTGTAATCACGAACTGACGTAATAAAAATAAAACTTTGATATACGCTCGGTCGAAAAATGATGTAGTTTTATCAAAGTTCACAGACAGTTATCCTCGAGATCAATCGACGTACTCATGGTCTTTCTTTTAGGTTTCTTTTTTAGGTTAGATCATCATTAGGAGCACCGACGTCCATTTCAAGAAAATTCTATAGTCACGCAGCGTTATATAATTTCTACCAGAAACCCATATAACTCCAGTGGATTGATGTCGAACACAGCGGGAATGTATCGTGGGTCAGAGGGTCTCGATGCTCGGCTGATGCTGGACGTACGATGATTGATGAGCGAGGAGTGATACCCAACAGCGCCAATCATCCCCTATCGTGCGATCAGTCGGAGAACATCAGCGGCCATCGCGTCTATTCGTCATTTCCCTTTCATTGCGGTACTGTAATTGCGACGAGTATTTACTAATGGTATTATCATTTGTCGCCGATGGTAAAAACCAAGATGGGGACGATAGGGTTTTAGAAAACAAGAGCGAGAGGGAGGAATTACATAAAAATACATATCAACCCCTATGACTAAGACTACGTTCTACTTGGTAACGATAAGGAAGTATAGCTCTTCGTTTGACGTAATAGCTATTCTCAATTGCATCCAATGAACCGAGGATAGAATTTATTTGCTGCGACAGAAATTTCTCGCTCGAGTTAAACGACTCCTCTTTCTCTCTCCTGGGGTAGCTCCTCTTGCGTTAAGAGAAGGATGGACATTTTTTTTCTAAAAGGGGATTTGCAATCATTCTTTATCGCTACGACCATCCTGTACGGTACAGACTCAACGAATTGAATCAATGTATTCGATAATGGATTGAATTGGAATATTTTTCTTGGGAAAGCGAGCTTTTTTTTTACACTAGACTTATACACGCATGGATGGCATATCTTGTTTGGATGGAATATTGCGCGCGGCTAGTTAAGGGTGAAAGAGCGAGAGCGGACGGTGATTGGTCCAGAGGGGATGCTGGAGAATTAAAGTGGGTGAATAAGGTTGGTACTTTATTTTGAGAATATTTTCAAAGATCTGACAATCGATCGAAGGAATTGACAGGGACGAATGTTATCGAGGGATCTTCTCGGGGGTGGCTTTTATTCTTGGCAACGTGTCTCTATGATAAGCTGCCATATATCATCCGATTGATTGATGCGATAAAAGTTATACCTAGTAAGACCATGAGTCTTCTCTGCTATCAAATAGGGATGACCGATCTAGAATTTTGTTGGGAATATTATTAACCCTTTTAGTGCCAGACAACGATATATCGTCGTTCGCTACACTTGCCAAAAGTGCCAACGACGATATATCGTTGCGCGTGCGACGGCGCCTTTATTCTTCGCATTGCAAGAAAGTTTAAGTTCAAAATATATTTATGAAACGTTATAAATGATCTAATTTTGTTGCAAATGAATTTAAAAAATTGTTTTGAGTTTATTTTTTTGTTATAATTCTAGTTTGTTCAGTGACATTGTGCCAGCTAAACGATCCACTTGTTCTGTAATAGATCTGTCTGACGCTTGGCGTGCATCATGGAGTTATTATGCTTTTGTTCTCAGGGACGGATATTGGTTATTTTATTAAAAATTATTAAAAATGTTACGGTTATACTTCGTGCTACGTGATCTACATAAAACTGCAATCAAATGATGACTATTCTTATGTGCAAATATTGTTTGTAGAAGAGAAACTTGTTTTTATGTTTTTCACCGTGTTTTATATTAACGTTATTCGTGCGATTTTCTTGAACTATTTAAATAAAATTGGCGTTACGTTATGCTCCCTTTCTTCCGTAATAAGCTGCATTTTTAATTTTTTAAATATCATTCTTAGTTTGTTTTTTGCGAGCTTTTTCCCAAACCTTAGTAAAATTGTCAAATTCGTTAGGTTATCTTCGCATGGGCACCCGTTTGACCCTCGGCACTAAAAGGGTTAAATATGGAGATTGATGATAGTGCGTACTGTTAACGATTTTTGACATATGAAATATCGTTGATCAATGTTCTTCTGTACGTCCAGTATCCGTCACTACCGTCAATTGAAATGTATAATCCGATACAACAATTGGGCCCAATTTGATCAAAAGCTGCACTCCGCTCGTGGCTCTGTGACGCCCGTATGAATTTTAATAAGAAACATAGATTTCAATGTATGTCGAAATTAAGGGGATTAGGTCACGTGACTTTGTCCTTCCGTGTGTGTCTTTTCAGGAAAATCACATATGGCGTCGTACGTGCTCAATCAAGGAACGTAACAATTTCGCGAAGGTCCTTATGGAATCGTCTTTAAATTTAGTACTTTAATTACGTCAGGATATCGATCCGAGCTGAACGCGTCTTTTGTATATGCATAATGCATGGGGTAAATACTCTTATTCTCAGGGGCGACGCGGGGGGGAGGGTCGCGAGTACTTTAGCAGAAGGAAAATGCCAGACGATGCGGTTTGCAATGCAGATCGGGGTTCCTAGTGTTTCCAATTCCTTAGTCTGGTTTTGAAGGTTCTTAGGGTGTCGCTGACGGCCCCCGTCATTTCTTTCGCATTCGTGAGATTTATTTGCATGAGAAAAGGCCGTATCCGGCGCCATCGTATGAGCCGTGCGTAAAATTGAGAAAAAGGGACGTGAGTCCCGTATTTGAAAATTTGCCGTATAATTGAAAAAAAAAATTGATTTACCTTTCGCAGACTCCGTCCACCCCCCCTTTCTCGATGATTATTGAGAAGAAAAAAAAAGTATGTCTCAAATCGAATGACTGTACGTATGCATAAGAATGATTATGTATGTCTGTCTGTTTCTCGTGCGACCTTGAAAGAAATTTTTTAACGTAATTTGTAAGAATAATAGAGCGACGTATAATTGGGCGTATGATTTAAGAAAGATTTGCAATGTTAAACAAGACTGATGTATTTTCGCGATAGCGAAGTCTGTGTATACGTTTTTTTTGTCTGGCTGATGTAATCTGACGCGACGGAAGGCGTCGAGGGTAAATGGCTTTGTAAAATCAGGTCCAGGCTCCAAAATGCTATAGGTAAGGGAGATCCGTAGCATTTTGGAACCTGGACGTGTTTTGGGTTATATATTGTCCTTGTGGATCAGACAGTAAGTTATATTGAGTCCAACGTCCAGGCAGGTCCTACACGTATAAAGAACTGACCATACCACATATATATATATATAATTATTCATTAAATTTGCTATCATTTGTAGTATCTCTGGGTTTTATCTCTCTGCAGCCAAAAGGGATTTTCAGTGAATATAAGAGATTCGTGGAAAAATGACGTTCGTCTCTGGTTACCCAGGACTCTTGCCAGTATAACTCTTATAGCTAGACTCCCAGAGATTCTTGACGCTCAGCATTCCAAGAACGTTGGCTCTTGCATAAGATATTACCTAAGATATATTATATATATATATATATATCTGGCGTTGAGAAAATGCTTTCCAATAATGTGAATTTTATTATGGTTCTGGATTATCTCTAAGGACAAAGCTAACTTCGTGGAGCCTTACTCCGTGAAGGTCTTTCAACTTGGTAATGCTGTGTCTTTGTATTCCCAAAACGTGGCTGCATTTTCTTCTTCCGAAGATTTAACGAAAGTAAGATAAGGCAGATAAGCAAAGTGATACAGATAGTTATAAAAATTTATGTATAACGTATAAGGTTGGACACTGATATCGGTTAAGTTAGGTTTGGTTGGGTTATGCATATAAATTTTCGGCACAGCCGACGGCTAGTTTTTAAGTCTTGAGAGCAACGTTAACGTTTACGTTTGGAATCTTATTTCTTATATCGCTCCTCTCAATTTGCTTTTAGTCTAAAGGATTTCTCGATACGTTCACGCGGACAGGAAGTAGCCTTGAAGTGACGTATTTCTTGAACATTCATTCTCTTATGTACGACGGAACATACGCAGTGGTTAGGATGATGGATTTATTTTGGAACAAAGTCAAGACGCAGATTTTAGTCTTCGAAAATGATTGATAAGACTTAATTCATTTAGCGTGGAACGAGATCGCGAATCTATGCGGGTTACCAATGTTTTGGGTATATTGAATTCTCACGAAATAGCCTACAGGAGTTTCCATATATTTGTTATATATATATTTTGAAAAAAAAATTTAACCACTTTTTTGGATTTAATGTTTTTTGAGAATTAAGAATTTGAAGGCTTTTCGTACTACTTTGACTTTCGGTATAGGTATATGATTTGCGAATTTTATCTCATCCTCGTTCACTATACGTAAATCCGTATGTAACAATGTATTTTGGAATAATATACGGTGACACATATTTTGAGTAATATGTGTAATTGAAATAATTTTTTCACACGGTGTAAATGGGTTGGGATGAAAAATTTTAAGTGGTGCCTTATGCGAGCTGGTATGAAAATATACCTAGTGGATTGGGGGTGGGGCGGGGGGAGACAAGGGACGACGGCGAAGCGCGTCGGGACGCTGCGTGATATCGTGACGCGATTATACAATAGGATGCTATATGAAATCAGCCGTAGAAAACTGTCTCGAAGATCGTAGGGGTCGGTAAAATCGCAGTAATAGATGTTTCACTTCACGACTAATTATGAGGAATAATTAAATAAATCAGCGTCCTGAAGTCTAAGTGCAACCATCATGGAGAATAATTAAATTTAGGGTAATAAAAGCTACCCGAGTTTTCAAATTGAATCTCTGCCGGTGGCGCTAATAAACAGCCGAAAGTTAAGGCTGTATAATTAGTCAGAGCTATGTTGATTATTCGCAGGACCAATTTTCTAAGGTAACCAACCCATCTTCTGTCTATTGGTGCACACTGGTACCGACAACATTGTCAATTAGATTGATTGTCATTTATTTTTTGTAATTTTTTTTATTTTTTTTTTTTTAACAGTGTTGTGAATTCTTAGCGGGGACGATGCGATTTTAAAGAAATTTATAGAAGATACGACCTAACTTGGTTTTTCTAACGAACTTCTAACTGCGGGGCTGGGACCTCCTGGTCTGGGTCAAGGATCAAATTGTTTAAAGACCCAAGTACCTTATCACGTTCGATCGCTTCTTATCTCTGTGGATGATCTGGCGAGAGTGTCAAAACTGTGAATACCAAGTATTTTGTCATTCATATCTCATTGGGAAGAATATGGTTAGCCTTGGAATTGATTTTCGTTTTTTAAAACTCCAAAGAGATATTAAATTGACGAATTTTTTTTCTGACAGTTTAAGACGATCTGGGATACATGGATCGTACAGAAATGTCAGTAGACACTGAGAAATGTATGTAATTTGCGTGGTATTTTCGTAATTTCACATATCACTGTATTACTCTTGAGGCTCTGACGTTCTCTGCGTACGTCAGGATAAACGTCCAAGACTAATGAGTCTAATAAGTTCTAGGTCCCCAATGGACCAAAAGACTTTATCCGACGTGTATCAGACTCTTTATTATCTTTCCCATCTACAGAGACAAAAAAAAGTTACTTCTTTTTTCGGGCTAGATCCAATGATAATGGTACTTCGTTATATCGGTGCCATTATAGATTTTCGTTATTAAAAAAAATTATTTTTTTATTACAGATAAACGATCGTCGTGACGTAATCAATCGTCTGGATCCACACGACCGGGTGTGATATTTTTTTTTCATCTATCTTCCATCAATTCATTCGCAATACTTGAATTCGTATTATGAGTATTTGTAAAGACGATTTAAAGGATTTACAGCATCCTCTTTTAGTACCACCAGGTATATTATCTATCATGATTGATAGTTTTTGCCGAATGGTTGGCAATGGAACCATCTTTAATTCCCATAATCTCAAATTAATCTGGCGACCCTTTGAAAATTGACCTTTGTACCTATTGGGTGAACCTTTAAGTATTTCAGTTAATCTTATTCTTTGTCGTCTTCCTTTGATGTCATCCTCTTTAACAATTTCATACGACGCTGTATGTATCAGTGTCGTCACTGCTGCTAATTGCGTATGCGAATAATTAATTTAATGAATAGCTATTATTAACCTTGATTAGATTTTATGACTTGGCACTATTTAATTTATATTGATGACCCCTATCTATTATAATGTCAACTCGATAACACCTCTGTAGACTATAAAAATAATCTAAGTCTACTGTGTAAGAAATTAATAGAATTAAATGACGAACGAACTGCTCCATTGTCATTGGATTTAGTTTAATCGTCTTCTTGGTTATCTTGTAGCAAAAGGAAAAGATAAGGACATGGAAAGTAGAGGTTAGGTTGGGTCATTAACGCGTTAGCCTGATCACTCCTGCTAATTGTTAGTCAAGTTGAACCTAAATTAAACGTATATCGGTCGACCGATTGTACAGTGAGGTACAAAATTAATATTCAAAATGGTGGTACAAGATTTATATTCGTACAGTCACAAGTATGATGAAAAATAATCGAAGAGACTCTAGACGGTTGCTCGCAGCTGACACATTTATCGGCAGAACGAATAGAATCGGCGATTTATTCTTTGCCAGAATCGGAAACTCAGGATTTGTCACGACATTTGCCGAAGATTCGAAAGCTCGTCAAGAGGCACTCGAGCTTTTTCGGAAGCTGACTATTCTTGCTGTTTATTCGGCTGAATTTATACTGCCAGCTGTCCAAATGGCAAGGGTGCTCGGAGGAGGCCATCTTTTGTTTGTACAATAGGGGGAGGAAGGATACCAACGCACCTAAAAGTCAAGCTGGGATGGTGAATTATCTATTTATATGTACTCCGGGAAATCGAAATTAACTTTGGATTTCGTGCTGTCAGAAATATCAGGATGGATTTCCGCGTCGAGTATAATTATTTTCGAGGATTTTTGCTGTACAAAAAAGATTGTAACGAAGAATCCTAGAATGATTAAGAGGATTGTGTATCTTTTGGGTAAAAAAGGCATTTTTCAATCTCTATTCCCCCAATGTTATTTTTCAAATCTTATTAAAAATTTGATCAGCCAGGAATTCTAGTATCACGTGATCATTCACTCTCGTGTGACTACTTGACATACTTGTTAATAGGATTGTCATACAAAAGGGGATTATGCATTAGGTGACGGGCTTTTATCGAAAAAAAATTTATCTGACGCGATGCTTATCGGGATCAAAAGTGATTTTAGCCACAGACAAATATTAGTAGAGGTTTCTGTGAATTTTTATAACAAGAAATCCCAAGCGAGTCCGATCCGAAATATCGACGAAAATAATGATAAGAGGTTAAAATTCGCGTCATAATGCTTTTTCGGGGCTTTTAATATCTCGAGCTTTTGTGGACTCGAACGCGTAAGCTCCGGGAGGACGTGTCGCAATCGATTTAAGTTCGACAGAAATATGAATTTGAAACGTAATAGGCGTCGACGGGTTCGTAAAATTTGTAAAATCCAAATTTGCATCAATCAGTGCGGAATCGATGGTCGCCAAGAGAATGCGAGGGGACGAAATTTTCAAATTCAAAAGCCCGTCACGAAATTTATTGTAATTCTTTTTTTCACTCTTCCTTCACTTTGTCGACATACATTTTTTGTTCTTCTCCACATTATGTTCTTCGCTCTACTGTATATATTTGTCAATTTGCAAAACACGCTTTGATGAACGCAATCACGTTTGACTTTATGCTGCGGCTGACTCGTAATTTCCGAATGCGCTGGACTAAATACCGGGTTATAAATATAGCCACAGTCTTTCGCCAGTAATGCAGTTCGACTTTAGTCTGCTGCGTCGAGAAGTAGAATAGACTGTGGGAAGGAGAGGGGCCGGCTAAGAGGGCGGGAGGAAGGGGGGAGAGAGAGATGGAAAATGAAACTTAGTGACTTAATATCACATCGAAACTCTCGCGAGAATCGATAGTCTATCGCGTTGCTTCTTCCTTGTTTTTCTTCTACCTCACATACTTTTTTTTCTCTCTTTGACTCTGCCGGTGCAAGAGAGTCAAGTCTTGTGACGCTATTGACGTAGAGAAATGAAAGTTCTTAGATGACTGGCTTCTTTTGCCAAAATAGATAAAGTCAATATTACAGGCACGTATAAAAGCCTATTCCTTAATGGAGTCAAATGTGAATTGCCGTAGCTTTTAACATATGAAAATCCTCCTCGGAAAGGTTACACACGTACAATGGGATAATTTTGTGGGAGACGTAAATAGAGAACGTGAGGATGGAAAATAGGAAAGAAAAAGTGGAGAATAAACTTGGCACAAAAAAAAAACGTGAAACTTTGTAGGGATTAGTCAAACGTGCCGTTCGAACAAAGAACGGCTTTTAGAGGGAAAAATAAAAAAAATTTAATTAATAAAAATTTTTCGCCAAAAGCTATGACAAGTATTATGCACGATGACAACTATAAGAAAAATAGCTTCTCCCCGTTAGATCATGACTTAACCAGAAATTTTTCAACGTCGAACACAGATGAAACTCGAGGAATGTAAATTACTTGTGATTTGGTGAAATTGCAATTTCTAATTACCAATTAACCTTCTTTTTACTTTCTTATGACTCCGCTAGTTGCGTTTAATTTGCCGAGGGCCGTCGAGTATGCTCGCTTGAAAATTCAATGAGAACAGGAATAAATTTAAAAGTGACCTTGGACCGAGTGGAGAAATCACGTTTCCAGTATCCATCGTAAAGGGTGGTGTGTCGCCCTTAGTTTATTGTTTCTACCCAGGACCCTTCGTCAGAACGTGACCTCTATATTGGAGAATTAGAAAAGCTGCCGTTATACAACTTTTGCTCGGAAAATCAATTTCTCTTATCAGTGCTTGAGCGCTTGTCGCTTCCCTTACGTTTTCCAATAATTATTCCTCGAGTCGGTTGATTCTTGTATCGGTTTAAAGTTTTTCGACAATGAATTATTTTAGAACGACCGGAGTAATACGCGTAATTCGAAAAAACGCCGTAGCAGCGCTCTGAACGCATGCAGCTTCGTCCTGCATATCAGTTCTAGAAAAAAAATAGTCTATGGTACCGGGTAACCAATGTATACCAAAGTTTTTTCAAAAACAACCAAATTTTCAATCACTTCTTTCACATATCTGCACCTTCGTACTCGTCGACTGATACCGATAACTAATCGCAGTACGAAAACAAAAGACAACGATACTGGAGTCGAGACTGATAGAAAATTTAACGTGACTTTTATTCTTTTAATAAAACGAATAATTATGATTGGTATTGTGTCGAGATATAAGAAGTAAATGACGCGTATACTATAAAAAGCGATTACTTAATCGTTAATTGTGTATAATTTAATTAATGGGTAATATTGAGGTATGCAATTATTAAAGCCATGATTACACTGTACTCAATGTATGTATAACTATATTATACATCGTTTATACATGGCGCGCTTATCGATAAACGAAGTTACGCATTGATTGTCTAATACAATAATAATAATTGATAACCATAAAAAGAAATAATTGTACGTTTACGCGAGCATGAGATTTAATTAAAAAAAATTTTAAGTAATTACAAGGTAAAAGTTAATTAAAAATATTTTTAGGTAACCGTGACGTTTCGTTTGACAGTTCATCACGTGGCGGAACTGACATAAGGGATGTGCGAAAATGCATAAAAGGAAAGTTAATCGATCCGACGAGCTCTGGACTTTTCCCCAGACAGTAAAGTTACTGGATGGTCCGTGTTATCCGAAGATGATCCAATTACTCAGTGTTTGGAATTAAATTAACGAGCGAGGG
>JARPRH010000551.1:18219-28536 GCA_031763665.1 Calameuta haemorrhoidalis | reverse complement strand
TAAAGTTACTGGATGGTCCGTGTTATCCGAAGATGATCCAATTACTCAGTGTTTGGAATTAAATTAACGAGCGAGGGGGTACGCTTTGCTAATTACCTAATGGCGGACATCGAAAATCGCCAATTGGAAAATACATCAAGGTCGTTAAAAAAGAAGGAAAGGTGGGTAGATAAAGATTACATAGGGAACAGCGATTTTTCAGTGCGGCTCCTGATGAGTGGGAAGAAAAAAAATTATATGGAAACAGTATGGCGGACTAAGTAAAGCCTTGCGTGTTGATTGACGCTTGCTATTTCTATGTAAAACTCACAATGGTTGAATTTGGAGCAGAGGATAGTTTGGATTTATCCATAAATATGATCAGAGGTATGATAACTATTATATTCATGTATTACATGTATATATACATATATACACATTTTGTTAGGCATAAATTGCTTGGAGGTAAGATGATTTTTTTAATATTTTCATTGGAGGCGAATGTTGGTAGTCATTAATCAAATGTTTAAAATGTTTTTTTAATTCTTCATAGGCAACGGTCGATGATGTATAATAAATGCAAAACGAAGGAGAAGAAACTTGGTACGTGCAAAAATTGATGACTCGAATGTGTAGACTGCTGGAGAGTCGATAGCGTACAGCTGGTATTTTAGCCGATGTATATCTATATGTAGTAGCCACTCGAAGTAAAGGATGAATGGCGTGGCTTACATAAGTTACGGTATTTATAAACAAACTGGAAATAGAAAACGGCTGCATTAGTCGATCGTGTAAACGCGCCGGAATGTAACTGTCGCTCTGAGGAAAGTTTTATGAAAATATTCTGGATTCTTATAAAGGTATTTTTATGTGCGTTAGGATAGTCGCTTGTTATCACTTGTGAACCTGGCCGTAGGATTAGATGGTTCATTTTATCATGATACGCTTAAACGTATGATTAATGATTATATCCGTTCGATATCGATGTCATCGATGGATTTTGATAACCGAGTCAAATTGAACTTATTGTATAAATATAATGGCGATTTCATCGATGCGAAGATCGCTTTGAGTCGATTGATAATTGAATTGGTTATTTGATCAATTTAATAAATGGGTTATCAATGAGTCTTTTTGTCGGATTAATAATTTGAATAGGAGTTGATTTAATTGATTGATGCGACATTCAGATGGTTTTGTTGGGCACGCGATGCCTTGACGTCGGCGTCGCGACGCTGATTGTATCGTTGAATTTGGTCTTTGGTTTATTTAGAAATAATACACGCTTGGGGTTAGGAACCTTGCGTGAACTTAAAGATAAACTCGGATTGTTATCATAAAATGGATGTAACGCGAGACGAGTATAATGGGAGGTCATAATTTTTTTTTAATAAGGGAGATTAGAGAGATGGAGTGATTAAAAGTAAAAATAATGGGATATTATTAAACATGTATACACGACGCTTCTGGTTTGAATGAGATTTTATGAGATTGCTCGGTGTTTTCGTGGGGACTGATTGATGCACTAGGAATTTGCAATTTGCAAATATGTGCAATGTCTCAGAGCACGCGGATCGTATTGACTTTTTATGCTATGTAAGGTAGAATTGAGTAGGTGAATTTATTTGTGGATTTTGCGAATATATTGAGGATTTTTTTACTGAACTATGCAATAATTTATCTCTATTGTAGTATTACGCGTGGAGCTGCGAATGGCAATTCTGTCAAAGTTCTTGGGCAGATTGTTCCCTTTTACTTTTCTTTCTTCTTACTCGAGAAGTTAACATTTCAGAAGGTAGACAAATTGCTATTACGAATTTGGGAAGTTTCATATCGTTTCTTAGATTAGGTTCTGTTCGATTTTTTTTATCAGTATACTTAACCTTTTTTTTTTATTTGTTCTTCTTAGAGTTCCGTGCCGAAATAAGAAAAGTGGTACATTTTATGGGTTCAACACGATGTCGCTGTATACTTGTCACACGCTATGTGTCCCCCAAATGAATCATTTTTATAAATTATAAATCCATATTTTTGTTCTCTTTTAGCAAATTATAATAAATTATACATTTTTATACTTGGCACTGGTTCGGAAACGTTGAGTTACGTCCCAAGGCAGACAGTTTCGGTTTCATTGATACGCAACACTAATCGCGCCAGGCGCCTATTTCGCACTTGATCGGGTTTTTCCTTTCCTGCACAGCGTTGAAATATTGCCTGATTGTGAGTTAGCGCCAGATAAGAGTTTGCGTGTAGCGTGCGAAATTTTATTTGCAAAAATTTGGTTTGTTGAATAACTCGAGGGCAAGAAGGAAATGGAAAGGAAAAGTAATCGTCAAGATATTCAGCAGTAGATTATATCAGGTGGTGATTTATTTTCGTGTGATCTTTTTGGGCCAAACTCTTTGGCCTGGAAGTAACTAATATCTATTATCTATGTGTATGACGTATTACGTTGCTGTATGAGGCTTGACAGAGTCCAGCCGAAAGTATTCAATATCACGATTGCGTTTCATCCGTGTATTAGTTTTTTGAAATCATTTTCATTTTGTTTCATAGACCATTCGTCCAAAACATGGATATTCGATTGACTCAGTGAATTGGAAATTTGAAAATTTGTCATGCTTAAAATAATGCACCTCAAAGCTTTGAGCGAGAGATCCCATTTTTTTTTAAATCTTGATTATTGAATGAAACATGACAGTCAAGAAGAAAATGAAGAACGGAATTTCTGTAGCAATATCTCAATGAGATAGAATTACTTCAGGAAACATAAAATGATGAAAATTTTGGCGAGTCTCCAAGCCACTTGAAATCTCGTGGAAATACTTGTTCCACGACTCTCTGAACTGCGGATAGGTATCACTGATCAGAAATCTTGCTGAACAGCGATAACAAAAATAAGAAGAGAATTTTGAGGAATCAATGTATTGACAACGAAACGAAAACACGTTATCATCGGCTTAACAAGCAGCCAGCCGAATGATCTACATCGTGATGCTATCGCCACTAATTCCAATGAATTTTCCTAGGCGTCCAAACAATGGAAGATGAATAGCGCCGTTAATAATGAATAAAGAAATTTTTGCAGGACTCACCGGAATCTGATTGAGATTTAAATCCGATCTCTCTCGACTTGCGCAATGAGTCGAAACACCAGGACCCTGCTTGAACTTTCTGCTGAATCTAAGGAGATTCCTGGTGATCATCGTGTTCATGACAATGATGAGGACCAGAGGCGCAACCAGACTGGCGATGCTGTCGATGATGCTGATGATCCTCATGGTCTCCAGATATTCGATCCTCAGGTCGCACATCTCGTAGCCATCTTGGTTCTTGATGACACCGGCGGTAACGAACGAGTAAGAGTGGCTCGCCATTGCCAACACGACCAGGACCAGGACGATGGCCTTCGCCCTGGTGATGGTGCACATGTGTGGCCTGTGCAGCGGATACTGCACGGCTATGAATCTCTCAACAGTGAAGGCTACTATCAGCCACACGCTCAAGGAGCTGCACACGGCGCTGACGTAGACTAGAGTCTCGCACCAGCCATCCTTGTTGAAGACCTTCCAGCCTACGGTGCTGTTGAGCCAAACCAACAGAAGGGACACCAGGAAGCCGAAATCTGCCGTGGCCAGAGCAGCCAGGTAATAGCTGGAGCTGCGCATCTTGAGATGGGTGTTCAGGAAGACTATGCAAGAGAGAAGATTTCCGACTAACCCTATGAGGATGATGAAAGGAATGTAATACTGATGAAAAAAGTCCAACAGGAAGTAGAGAGGATTGCAGGCGTCCACGGGCTCTTCCTCTCCTTCGTAAGGATCGTAGCTACGATTTCTCGAGAACGTCAGATTCGTCAGAATCGTCGACGGCGACGCCGAGCGTCGCACTCGGGACGACAAGACTCCTATCGTCGCTGCTTCCCCGTTACAGCCAAATGATATTTCTGGAAACATTTTTAAAACGCTCGAGTGTCCTTTGCCTCTTTCACTCAATTTCTTTCTATCCTCTTTTTGAGCCTTGCGGTTACTTGGTCAATAACTTTAACGGTTTCCTTCCATATTCTTTATCTTTTTTCTTTTCCTCTTTTTGATCTGTGCTCGAGCCTTAACCCATTCACGCAATGTCTTTATACCAGATTCCACGTATCTCAGTCACTGGTAACTTCTTGGGTTGATGCTTCGTCGCTCTTTGCTGTCTTTACTTCGACTATCATAACCAGAGCCAATCGTTTGTTTGTTTATTCACGTAACTTCAGCTGCGGAACTAATAATGGGCTCGTATCCTATTCAGGATATCCTGTATCTCATCTCAAATACCCCGTCTAATTATCCCAGATACTCCTTTCACCCCTTAACTTCCTCTCAAGAAATTTAATGTCAATTTGTCGATATCAGATTAGATTAGGTTCACTTTACGACACCGAATCACAATTTTCTTCAGCTTGTATTAGTCCTTTATCTCATAAAAGACGTCTTGTGTAAACCTTTCTTAAATTAATCTTCGAAGTTAACGTTTCTATTGGATAATCACTAAAGTGACGTCAACTTCTTCCTTTCGATGAGCCTCAAACAAACAAGTATCCCCGCTCGTGTTTGACCAACGAATAAAGATTTAAGTGCCCGAAGATTCGATGTATACTTCATTAGATATTTAACGACTTCTCAAATATTTTATCACATTAAGATATTTTTCACTTCCACTCCTACGTAAATGTACTTTACCCGGAACAGTAAATACGTCTCTCTCAGCCCTGGAATAAATTAGTATCAACCCCGCAACACGTTGGTATTTATTACTTAATATTTGTAGGCCCTCGTAAAATTGGACTTTAAAAGCTTTTTCAAATACTAACCGCTTGCGAGCTTTACGAGTCTCAATTCCAATACGTAACCCTTCGCGTATCCTACTTTGAAGAATATCCTTGTGGCACCGCCTCTTCACTTGAAAATACAAGTTTCTATTCCAAATTCTAAAATTGACTTAGACAGTTTTCTCTTTTTTTTTTTTATCACTCACTCTCACCTGCGCCTATGGGGAAAAAAGAATTGCAAGAGATTTTCCTCGTTTCGTTATCCCTTATTTGTAGTTTTTCTATATCTGCTTTTCTCACTGGAATAAAATTCCTTGGGGACTGTACTGTTCGTTTCACTTTTATATTATGATTGACGTATACGATTTTATCAATAGATTTTATATTATTATTATTATCTATGTTTTGGTGTCAATCAGTTATATATATGTGAGTTAAAGGGCTATTTTATCAACGTTTATTAATTTATCAATTAATATGCTACGTTAAATATGTTACAGGGCGCGCGAACGAGAAGCACAGTTCAATAACTTTGATAAACCGTAGGTGGATACAGCAAATTTTGATACTGTTCAATCAATAGTTTCGCCAAGTGTCGTCGCGCCAAAATTCAAATATCCTCTAAGTGGCTTGACTTTTGTTGACAGGAATATTTTTACGTTTCCTTTCTTTTTTTTCTTTTTTAACAATGTTATCTCTAGATAGTAATTTTTTTATCACTGGTATCACTATCTCCATTCACTACGATCACAAGTTTCAGGAACACCACAAATTTCTTCCCACTTGGGGACTAAAAAGCTTTTAAAGCTCAATTTCGCTGACGCACAAGATTAATATGGATAACAAATCTCTAAAGCCCGGAAGTATCGATTTCATTTGAAATTTTAAGTCGTATTTGATGCGACGGATGTTGCGTTTGAAGAAAACACCAAAATCACTTAAATCTTCGAATTAGGACCACGGCAAGCTTATACAATTTTGCAATTTCTTTTATTTATTCTGCACAAATATGTTTTTACTAATTTGCTCCTTTTTTTATTTTTTAATTCGCTCAATTTTTCGTTACCCGAAGTCCTGCGCAAAACCGATATTCTCATCCATGAATGAAACGGAAGTGTTATGTAGCGCGACTCAGGCCGGCGCGGGATAAACTGATCTCATCGTCGCAAAGGGGTTTTGAGGCTGACAAGCTAAAAGTTCCTCCGCATGCGCCCTGACGTCTGGCGTCGACCCATTCATGCGTGACGGTCCTCTTCTTCGTCGGGGATTATTCTTTAGGCTGTCGTGATCATTGAAAATTTTCAGTCAAACAACCAGCATGGTGCTTGAACTTTTAATTGGGAGAGTGATATTTTAGCACTAATAAATTGCTTATTCGAAGCTGCTAAGAACATAAAGCAACAACCTGTAATCTTTATGGACTAGTATAATATCGATCGACTTTTTTTTTTTTAGGTAGCGAAGAGGGTCAAGGTTGCTGAATTTATTTTCCGTGGGCATATTGATCCTTCGATAAATGCAAAGACGCCGCTGGTACTTCCATGAGGAAGATGCAGATGCATGTTTTATCATTGTTGTTTTTGACAAGTATTAAATAACGCTGTATTGAGAGACGCGACAAGATGATAAAGAAAAGGAAAATAAACTTCTAAGTAATAATAAGATTTGCTAAAAAGGCGACAAAGAAAATTTATAAAGAAACGAGAGGTTCGCGGAACTATTCAGTTCGGATGTTCTCATCGTATCACTGAACTTTGCTCACAAAGACGTGAATTATGATAGGTTATTACGAGAACATCCGGTCGTTCGTAGTGTCGAAAGTGCTATAAAGTTTTGTGCTTCTTCATTTGTTCAGTTTCTCGTCGGGCGGCGGTGTCGTCGTTTTTCTTTTATTTTTTGCTTACTTATTTATAAACTGTATATCTTTAATCCAATTATAAAAGATTAATCGGCATTGCTTATCGAGCCGGAATCAAAAGCCTTCACGGAACTACGACAATATGTAAACAACTCTGATCACCATGAATTCCGTTTTATCGTTACGATTTATCATAGGCGATAATATTTTGTAAATTTTGTTTTTCGTTCACCAGCTACGCGCCAGTTGGGTCAAAGGTCATCGTTGCGAATTATTCAACATCTCGTGGATGCTAAAACCTCCGTGCTTTTGGATGGTATCCGTCGCACTTTGGACGCTTTCAGCCACTTAGGCTCGTAGCTCGATCCGCGAAACTCCCAAGAGAAATATTTACGCTGTGAATTCCTGGATGATTCCTCCGCGAGACAGATATTAAGAAAGATAGCTACGACAAGATGGAGGAGAGTGTCGTGAATAAGAATGAAAAGCGTAAAATCGATACGAGTCGTTCGCCATGGAACTTATTTTTTTTTCTCATTTTCATACTTTTATTATAGTACCACTGTTATGCTATGAGTCAACAGATATTTAAGTTTTCCCTACTCCTGGCTCTACAGTAGGTTTTCGATTTCCACTTGGGTGATACTTGAGTTCGTATGATATATAAGAACACAAATTTGTATTACAAAATATATGACCTAAAATTATGGTTATATGGGATATGAAAGATTCTATTTTCAATAGAATTTTATATGCGATTGATATATTTTAATTGAATTTTATGCATGATTATAATTATAGATATTAAAGTAATGTACCAATTGATACATGGTCGTCGAATGAATCTGTTATTATCTGCTATCTGTTAGGACTCGTGTATTCTGTCAATTAGATTGAAACCAACCGACTACCAATTTTTTATACGAGTCACCCTTAGACGTTTTATAAAAATCAAATCTGCTAATTACACCATTAGCCCTTAATGGGGTCTGTATCCATTTACTGTATGGTCATTCATTAAAACAATCCATACGGGGATTAGCAGGGTAATTTAGCATGCTAAAAATAAATCTTTATGGTGAAGCTCCTGGAATGGCATTAAAGGTGCCACTTTGTTCACGCATATTCTGTTATGAGAACAATATTAAATTTTTTGGATATTTAAGATTTTTCAACCAAATATTTTTTTTAAAGATTTTACATTCCCCAATAACTGTGCCATATATGACTTTGACAATTGACCTGACATGACCTAAGATTATTTTTTTCTTTCTCAACTAAAATCCTCTTAATCAACTCTATTTCCTTTATTTCAGTGTTACGAGATACTGAAGGATGCCTGTACGAATCTAAAGGGTAAACTACAGCCTAGTGGGAAACCATTCACTACGGTACATACCTACGTGCTCAATCCAAAATCCATTACCATGGGTCAGCTCTATGGCGAATACGATCTAGATACTCACGAATGGTTAGTAGTCCTCCTCTCCATCATATTTTACATTCCTTAAGTGAGGTCATTCTCTTCTGGTAGTTCAAATCGATTGGTAGATTCAAAAGAATGAAGTATTCTTTGTTTTTACATATACGTATATCAGTCTGTGTTACTCGCGATGGAATTTTTTTCGTGATTAACCTTTCCATGCTGCATCTCGAATGTTGCAATATAAATTAGAGTCAATGGACCTGCTAGAGTTTTGGAAAGATGCCAAGAATTTTTGTTATCTGACTTTCATGAGTTGGTAGTCATGTATCTATACTGTTTTACCTTTCTTCTGTCGATGTAACGTATTCAATATGCTTCTTGGTACAGGGCGGATATTTTTTTTCTCCTTAAAATTGTAATCTGAAGAGTATGGGCACTGTAATGTAAATGTGAAAATATAAATTCCTTTGTATAATTGTACCGTTGCCAAAGACTCTTTCTCGTTACAGAATATTTTGTATGTCCAAAAAAAGAATATGATAATTTGACCGTAATCGATGAATTCACTTTATAAATATGTAATCTCTAAGACGTGATCTCTGGAGAATAGGAAACTAGCAGTGGACACTTTTTTTTTTAATTTTTACCTTAAAAAATAATATTAATTTTTGAATCTTCAGGACAGATGGAATATTCTCGACTTTAATCCGTTCCGGAACTGCCGCAACGGACAATGAAAAACGCTGGTACGTTTTTGACGGTCCAGTGGATGCTGTATGGATTGAAAATATGAACACAGTTTTGGATGACAATAAAAAGCTCTGCTTGACTTCCGGAGAAATTATGAAACTTTTACCTACCCAGACGATGATGTTCGAGGTCGCCGATTTGAAGGTAGCGTCACCGGCTACGGTATCCAGGTAAAAAAAAAACAATATATAAAATATACAAAGTTATAAAAAAGCTATAATTAAACGACACGAATTTTACTACAAGCTGTCAGCCATTTTTCTTGAAGCTTTTGGACTTTTTTGTCTGACCTAGTGAGCCTAGTTTCACTTAGGTCAGACTGAAATTTCAACAGGCACTTGTAGTCGCAGCTGTCACCTGTCAAGAATGACGTGGATCATCCAAACCAGCATGTGTCAGGAATAATACACGTGGGTGGTGACTGACGTGCCGCAAGTGCTTTTTTTCTTTTTTATTCTTTCTTTTCTCGAGGTCGAATAAGAAAATGATAAAACAAAATCATCACTGTTAAAATTCATTAGAAACAAGACCAGTGATATTTCTTAAGACGGCGTAGACAAAATATCGTGATTGTTTATATTTGTTTGTTTCTCATACTTGTTGCTTATTTTATTATTGTTTAGATGCGGTATGGTTTACTTAGAACCTGCTGGTTTGGGATTGAATCCATTTATAGACTGCTGGCTCAATTCTTTACCCGAAGTAAGTTTCAATTAAGAATTTATTTCTTGATACTGCTTACATACAGAATTCTTAAAAGTTTATAATTTCGCATGTTTAATTTGATGTTTCATTTTAGAATATGGAAGATCATCTTGAAGAGATATCACGGCTGACTTATTACCTATTGCTACCTGGATTGACCTTTTTGAGAGAAAATTTACGCGAAATTGTAGCCACTGTCGATTCTGGATTAATACAGTCTTACATTAATCTTATGAATTTTCGTATCGGACCAATGGCAGGACGCGAAGGAAAAGCCCCTCCTGCTCCAGTGTTACAAAGGACAATACGTAATGATTTCTTATAATCATATTTTAGTTTAAAATTTTATAAAATTTTTATTGATCGTTTCAGCTAAACTTTTAACACCCTGGGTGGCGTTTTCGCTCGTTTGGAGCTTAGGTGGAAGCTGCGACCACAGGAGTAGAATTTTATTTAACGATTGGCTGAGGGAAATGCAGAAAAAGGCTGAGCACGATTTGCAGTTTCCGGAGGAAGGACTAGTCTTCGACTACAGGTTAGTTCATTATATTTTATTATTCAAAAATCTTATCCAATAGTCTAATAACATTTGTGATCCCTTTCCTGAAATCTTGGTTTGAATTTTTGAACAAAAAATGATCTATGAAAATAAGACACAATTCAAACGTGCCGTATCCTACATGGACCAATTTCCTCTTGTGCTTTCGGCTTAAAACGGACTACTATCCAGGAAGATTTTATTAGGACCCTGTAACAAAGATACATGATCGCTCATTTCTTTTTATT
>JARPRH010000549.1:44737-62593 GCA_031763665.1 Calameuta haemorrhoidalis | reverse complement strand
GACCCCGATTATACTAAAAATACAGTGGTTCTAAAGTGCAACCGAAAAACGTCCTGCTAGGCCGTAATGGGTTAAGTTGGACTTGGTAGTAGTAAGCATGGTTCCGCTTTACTCGTATTCCATTTTGTGTTAAAGCGTAAAACATTCTTTTTGGCTTGTCGAGTTTCTGCAAATCATATGGCGAGCAGAATTCAAGTTCAGGCGAACATTTTATCTCGAGAAGTTCCTCTATTTTTCCAGCTTCACTGATAATCAAACCGTCTGAGCTACATCTGAGACGAGACAGTTCTCTGGCGATGAAAAAACCTGCTTTACTAGCAGATACTTTCATTGGGAAGGTGTATTGCTGAAAAGCATCATTGCCGTACTTACGTCCATAAAAGATTTGAGATAAATCGCTAATATGTAGGTCCAGAATTTTCAAAAAATCGATTTTTTGTACATTTTGTTGTTCTCTATAGTTTTAGGTTTATTTCTGTGAAAGTTGATTGCAAAAATTCCCCATAGATCCAAAGTTATGGTAGAAAATGTGATTGCCCGACGAGAGTTTGGTGCGTGCAGGTAGCTGTCCTTTGTTTGAGATGGCTGAACGTTACTTTCTCAGCGGTGATTAATTAAACAAAAACAATTAATTACCGACAAGGAAGGCATACAATACGATGCCGGAATGGGAGATTAAACGTAAGTTTACAAAACAAATTTAAAAATTCATAAAGTTCTTGCTTTATCTGCGCGCGACTTCAAGCAAAACGCACTTAAAACTTTAAATGCGTTTTTCTTGAAACTATTTTTTCCCCCACGGTGGGAATGATAACTCATACAGTTTTTAATACTTTTTATGCGATTTTTTAAAAAATATTAAAAATTCTTTTCTCTATAGTACGTCGAATCGCATTTTAGATATTTTGATTTAAAAATTTTATAAAAATAATTAAAGTGTAAAATGTATAACGTAAAACGCATACTTTTTTTTAAACTGCCATAAATTACTAAATTTTTCAGAATTCAAAATTCCGGCTTGACGTACTATAACTATAACTTCATTTTACAAGAATTTTTTTAAATTTTGCAGATCGATCAACATTTACTGAAGATATGATGCCGATCATGGAGCAACTTTTTTTTCTTAGATCACGTGATTTTTTATATAGTTTTTTTGTAAAAATGAAGTGAAATAAAATTTTGCATAAAGTTTAAATACCAATAAACAATGTATACTACTTATTTTTATTAATTTCTATTGTTATCTCTACTAACAAAATTTTTTCTTTTAGCGCATTTTTGGCGCTGCTAAACATATGCAAGGCCTTAAACTATGCTTAACTGTTTTGTTGGACTGGGATTTCAAAAGGCTCTTCCACATTCGGAGTAAACTTACGTAAAAAATCATTGTCTTGTTATTTGCAGCATTTCTTCATCTTTACACAGATCATAATCAGTGTAATAAGTGTGTAGGAGAAAATCCCACATTGAAGCTTTGTTCTCTAACTGTACATCCACGAGGAAATCAGTTGCAATTTGTTCGTGATCTGATTTTAAGTGAAATTGGGATCAAAGAGAACAACTAGCTTAAGATTTCACATCTCAATCCGCATCAAAAATATTCTAAGGATTATTCCCACGCTTTCCACCTTCGTTCCACTCTTTTAGTTTTTAAGTGCGAACTCAAGGATCGAAGTCAAATTGCAACGTGTAACCTTTAAGAGCAAGCAGAAGACCGATAATATGAGAGCAGCTCTTTGATTCAGATGCTTTACACTGGCATTCAGAGTCAACAATTTTGCTTTCGTTGTTCAGAGTAATATGAACTTTGTACAAGAAGTACTTTGTACTTTGTAGTAGAAGTAACTTTGTACTCTTATATGAAGATAACACTTTATCTCTGTTATAGTACAGTAACGCTTGCTTATTACCCTCCAAGTCCTGCACATACTCGCTTTTAAATGAATTTCTGGCTCTTTGGAAACATTTTGAATTACCGCATACAGGAATAAATTCGTCATTAGAATCATCACTTTTTGGGCCACTGTTATTGAAGTCACAGAAATATATAAATTCCTGAATAACTCCATAGCAGAACGATCGCGGGACAGGAACGGTGGAAAAAATTTTCATCCAGTTGAAGGGCTGTTCAGGGATGGTAGTGATGTGACGGGGATGTTGGATTAAGTTTTGTCAAACTTTTTTTTTCACCACCTGATTCAACTCTATCAAAAGATAAGGAAATCGGGTGCACGTAATGAAAACAGAGATAAGCAAGCTGCAAGTTGAAACTTGCAATTTGCTTCCTTCGAACCGTAGATAGTGTACGATGAGGGAGCATTTTCATTTTTTTTTTAATCTTTGGCTTCCTCATAGTTAAATCTTCATTTATTGCCGACGAAGCAAATTGAGAAATTTAAATCCTTGGCTTCCTCATATAGGGACCTCGTACACTACCTATGATTCGGAGGAAGCAAATCACAAGTTTCAACTTGCAGCATGTTTAACGTGAGTCCCCATGCCTCACACAACTTCGGGCGCTTCATTTTATGTGAGTTCCCTTACCTTTCACAAATTGGGGTACTTTTTTAACGTGAGTCCCCTTGCTTCTCACAATTTGGGTTGCTTCATTTAACGTAAATCCCCTTGCCTCTCACAAGTACGATTTTCTAACATTTTATGTAAGATATCAAGAAATGATTCACTATTTCAATCTGATAAATTCCGTGTGCACATTTAATATTTGTTTCCTTTACTCTCAAAACTAACCTACCTTATTTTCTTCCTGTAATTATGTCCTCTTCTCTTTTCTAATGTCCTCTTTCCGCATCGTTTCACTGTTTCCTATTAAGTAGCTTGCTCTGGGAATGGTAGTAACGCATTTTAATTTATAATTTTCATAAAATGTCTTCGCATTCAGTCTATGTCAGTTAAATATTACTAACTGAATTTTGTCCTGAAGCTATAGAGATGGTGAATACTGCGGCAAACAAACCACACGACCTCGAGTCTGGTTGTATGATATTGATAACTTTTTCAAATACAATATTATTTGATCTAAGATTTGAATATCGCTGTTCAATATACTTTCGTTCATCCGTTGAAAGATCCTTGTATGAATCTCTGTCACAGTATAACCCATCGTAAATATGCAAACTTATACCGCACTTATATGCAATAAATACAGTGCCAATGTGCTATGTTATTTCCTTTTATAATCTGAATACCTTGAGTAAAAATCGCGTCAACCCAATGTAAATCTTGTAGGAATGGTACATCTGTTGGCGTGAAAGCGGTGTTTCCCCTATGATTTCCAAAATTTTATTTAACGGTCTATCGTTAAGGCACGAATCTTTCTCTAAAACCTTCTTTTTTAATGTTTGCGAATGTTCCGCTCTAAAATAGATTTTCCCTATTGTATTTTTGTCATGTTTTCGGTATGGGCTGCCACTATTAATTTCCGTTACGTCGGTAATTATCGAACTCTTCTTGGCTCTGTCATCGATTGATTCAATAATATTTGTATACGTGTATTGACCTAAATTTTGTTTTCCATCATACTGACCTTCCAGTTCAGGATTATTGTTTTCAAACCCTATCTCACAATCTATGTCATTTGATTGAGATTTGCTGCCGCCCAGCTCCAATTTAATAAATATCGGCTTATCATCAGAAAAATATGTTTCGTATACTCCGGCGTTATAATTTAACATTTCTTTCGACTCGAACGTTACGTCTATTTGCGCATTGAAATTTTTAGTAGAAATTTCGGGGGGGGGGGGGGGGATCTGTTGTGTCTGGTCTGAATGTTATTTGCTCTAATTTACCACAAGCACTGTTAACGAAGATCTTGTACACCTATGTTTGACGATATCATATAATTTATGCCAATTTTCAAAGTAATTTTAAAAGCCAAACCACCACATTCTATTTTTTATTTTTCAATGATGTTAACAATTTGTTTCTCGTTTTATTATCGACTTTGCCCAAAACAGAATCTTTTGCTTTTGATTCAGATGCGGTACCATCTTTTAATTTAATTCTAGATAAGTTATAAGTTTATAACTATCAACCGAAATATTCTCCGAATATAATCCGATGGACACGTGCTCTTCCGTTGTTTCCCGTGATCGGATGAGAGTAATATCACCTTGAGATATTGTTCCCCTAGCAAGGTTATTAAGCACGATTATAAAATTTTTGGCATCCTTTTCATTTCTTCCATTCTATAAAACATTTTCTAAAAAAATACTTACCATGCAAGATTTTGGTGTGACATCGATTTTGGACAGTTGATTTTGGTAATTGATCTAGAATTCTAGAACACCGACCAAACTGAAGCTCCACGAAAGATTTCATCTCGCCTCATCAGTTATCTTAATCGCGTATCTACACAGTTTAACATTGTACTCTCTACTATTGAAATTGCATTAATAATTAACAATTTGAGTTCAAATAAATTTTCTCTGATGGTATTCACTGCATCTGCTGATAGTTGTGGCATTTGACCGCCGTAATGTGTTACTGGCAACGCAAATGCAGTGCGCAATACAACCACTCCTATGAAAAAAGCTGCCTTTCCCGAAGGTGCACATAATAATATTGTAATTATTTTATAATTATAAATTCTGCTTTAAATATATTAAAAAAATTAAATACAACGGTATACAACGAAACAGAGAAATGCAAAATAACTGATCAATTATATTAAATATAAAAATACTTACACATAGCCTATTCACCAGACACATGACCCATACCATATACAATAGATTATGAGTGTAGAATCGTATTTTTCGGAGTCGGACAGACAATATCAGTCTCCACGTAGTCGAATGGCGTATTACATCTGGTCCAGGTTTGAGGATTTGTCGAGTGAGCGCCAGACATGCTGTAAGTGTAAGATGGTGTACAAATGACCGTTAGTAATAACTTTCAATAGTGACTTATAAACGAACGAAAAGTACCTGTGTCTTGTTGAGCGGTTGTTGGGCGAAAAGGACAAGTCCTCTTAAGGTCTTGACACACAAGCGCTTTAATTGTAATTTCAATGACAGGGGGATCACGATATTAGCGTACTCTCCCGGACTTTGGAGAATTACAAAGGGATTGCCGGTCGGTATTTTGGTTAGTTATTACATTACCCGTTACAATATTTTTTTACGCTAGGTGTGTCGTCAAAGTGATTTAGTAATAACTGGTAAATTGGGTTGATAACTGTACTTTTTCCTACACCCGCTGATCCAGTTATGTACAATTTAAAACGTACATTACAATTTCTCTTTGTTCATCATTTAATTTTCAAAGTGTATTCATAAGTTCATCGTTTGCGACTTTTGGTGGACTGGTAATTTTTCTTTTATTATTCTTTGAATAATCTTCTGCACCCGTTTGACCAAATATATCAATTTCTTGATATGTTGGTATTTTCATTTTAACAAATGATTCTACTTCCTCATCCTATATGTACATATTTTTGATAATTTTGGGATTCAACAGGTACATTATCAATTTCTACATCACTGATCACAAAGAATTTACTACGATTAACTTTGATTGTATTAATATTCTCATAAAGGGGTTCACAATCTTTAGTTTCGACATCGTCAGATTCGTTTCCGAAAGGGTAAAAAAGCAAAACCTGTTCTCTAAAGTAATCATAACGATCTTCTTGTAATTTCCAGCATCGAAATCTGATAATTTCAGTCTTTGTCCTTTGCCTCACGTCCTCCATCACATTCATCATCAATTTCAGTCCTAAGTGTAGACCATTGTTGATCGTAATTCCCAGCGAAATCACCAAGAAAAGTACCCGCTAATTTACCATTCCGATTTTCATATTTTTCAATTATATTTTTGTAATATTATATATCGGTGGAATCATTACTGAGTTTTTCTAAATCACCTGAATTTTTAAATATACTTTCCCGTTCTTTTTTAGGGGTAGTATTAATATATATAAACCTTCTACTACACGATCAAAGTGGCAGCTCAAGGCCATGATACACGGCTTTTTGTACGGATAATATGTTGCTGTTTATAAATACATTAGCGATTTTTCTAATATTCTCCCTTATATTCGAATTGCCGTTCTGGAAATCTTTCGTTGCTCCTCTCAGTAATTGCGATAACCCTACATCTACTTTTTTGACATAATTTATCATATACGAAGCACAACTATATGGGCCCCAGAGGAATTGAATATCTATGTTTGATTCAAAAAGAATTAAAACAATTTTGTTGTACGCGTTAATGGCAACTCATTACTTTTCCTTTTCAAAAATATTTTAGTTCTTGATAGCGTGTTTCTAATTGTGCGGATATAATCATTTTCCCTCATACCTAACCGTTGCAACATATCTTCGACTGATATGAGAAGATTTTTATCGACGAATTCCTGTATTATGTCGTTATTGCCCTCTTCGTACCAACGCTTCCAAAAGTTTTGGCGAACCTTTTGAAGGTATCGCCATCGCGACAGTCTGTTGTCGCATGTGCCAAGCTAGTTATGTTCGGCAGGCAATATGAATGTGACGTCAGTCTTAAAATTGCTTCTTCTGCGTTTTCGAGTTCGTCAACCGAAAGCGGTGCATTTTCTTTCTACCTAACGCATTTGCTTTGAATCTAATAACAAAAGCTATCATTTGCTGCAATTTGCCAAATGAGGAGAATTTTCGCAGCACTTCGAACTTCTTAGTCTTTGTGCTCATGAGAACGGCTGAAGACTTCGTTTCTGTTATATCCACTTCAATTTCAATTTTCTTAGGCCATTCTTCAAACCGGAGCCCCTCGGGGCCATGTCACCAGAGGTCGTCTTGTTTCCATTAGTCAACTGCGATTCCTCTAGATAATAAATCCGCGGGATTCTCTTTAGAAGGCACGTGTAGCGAAATCGCGTCTTGAGACTTTTGAGTATAATATAAAATACACAAAAGTGTTTCTTTTTATTTTACAATGTCACTGCACGTTTCCCGACAGTTACAATGTTTGAACTTCACACGCCCTCTACCTTTGTTTAAGGCCCGCTGGCCCACGCGCTATTTTCGTGACTAGAGTCAGTATCCGCTGAGTTCTTGCTGCGACGAGATGTACAAGATATAGTTTTCCTATACCAATTAATAAATATCTTTTCCACTGAAATCGTCTCCTGTTCTTTTCATCCACAAATAAAATAACAGACAATTCCTGAATCTTTGTGACTCTATTAGCCACGTATGTTTTCCTTATGTTCGGCGATGTTGAAATCCAGCTGAGAACGATTGTGGACTTGCTCCAAAAGAAAATTTTGAGAATGTTGTTATCGAATGCTTCTTGTACCGTATCACAGAGTTTTACTAGCAAAAACATTTAACTCCAATCTTGGTAATGAAATGGTTTTGAGCGGTACGACTCTGCTTTTTGATCCGATAAGATGTGATTGTTTATTGCCCTTCGAGTCTTTTGAAACTGCATAGAAGCATGACCCGTACGCTATTTCAGAGGCATCGCCAAAGCCCACAAGGTCGAACGTCTCCTTTATATTTTGCAGATTTACATTCCTTTTTATTCGAACTATTCCGCAAAGAGCTTTAGAACTCCTTCCATGTATTATGAATTTCTGGAGGCAGGAGCTTCCAGTCTTCAACTCCCACATCGTTTTTTCTATTATTTTCTCACCAGTGATCACGTCATCCATATAGAAAT
The DNA here is from genome assembly GCA_031763665.1 of Calameuta haemorrhoidalis. Taxonomy (NCBI): domain Eukaryota; kingdom Metazoa; phylum Arthropoda; class Insecta; order Hymenoptera; family Cephidae; genus Calameuta; species Calameuta haemorrhoidalis. Next base: position 54,928 of record JARPRH010000549.1, on the reverse strand, counting down.
CTTCTCGGAGAATTCTGGCTGCTCGTGGGAATTTAGTTTCTTCTACTGCCAATTGTCGCAAACATCTTATAGCAAGGTATGATGCGGGAGCTGCACCATATCAACACTCCGTGTTGAGATGATACAGGTTGAGTTTCGTCTGTTCTCCATAGGATTCTTTGAAAGTCTCTCTTTTCTTTTCTGAGAATGATTTGACGAAACATTGCAGCTACATCTGCCCCAATAACAAACTTGTGTGTTCTGAACCTCAGAATAAAGTTAAACAGATCATTCTGCGAGTTCGGTCCGACCATTAACTTGTCGTTTTTTGCTGCACCCAGAGAGGTCTTCGCCGAAGCGTCTAAAACGACTCTCAACTGAGTCGTAATACTAAACGAATGAATCGTTCGGTTTCAAATGTGCGCCGTCCGATACGAGTGACATATACTTTTTATTCTGGTAGTCTTCCATGAACTTAACGTACTCCGTTTTGACTTCCGGGTTGGCCGTAAAACATCTCTCGAGCGAGAACAAATGTCGAACCGCCAGCTCTTCTAACTCAGCCAAGAGGACTTCTTGTTTTTTCGGCAAGGCTACTACAAATCTTCCGGTACTGTCTCTTTGTATAGTCTCCGAGAATTGCTGTTCACATGACCGTTCTTATTTCGTCATTCGTCTTTTCTCGCGAGGCTCCTCTAGATTCCAGAAACGCTCCAATTGCTCCTGTAACACCGCATTTGTTACGAGTCCACAGAAGCGCTGGTTCTTCGGACTTGCATCGATGAGCTCTTTACCGACGAACCACCCCAGCAGCATATTTTGCAACCTTGGAATACCCTTTGACTGTTGAATTGAATCTGAACACATTAATGTCCAAAATAGTCCAGCCCCGAAGAGTAGATCAATCGCACCTGGCTTATGAAAGTTCGGATCGGTCAATTTTAATCCGTCTGGCAAACATATCAGTTTTGCATTGACTTTCACCTGTGGTAAACGTTCTGTGATGCTTGGTAGCACCGAGTACTCGATAAGTGTCTCATATTCTGCGTGCATGGACCTTATCTTGACTGTGGTTGTACGTGCAATATTTGTCTGAGTTTTGTTAATACCGCTGATTAACTCGAGTTACGATAACTACAGGAGCATTACCGATAAGATACAGAGACCCCGGAAACCGAGGTGTCTTTATACAAAATGATCGACAAGAAGGCAGTGAGAATTGACAGCTGAATCGAGCCTCTTATTAATATTCAGTTAGAGTTAAGTTCATTTATGTAAACCTTTTTAAAAAGGATAAGTTCATATCGAACAATATAATTGGCGCAGTCGGTAGGACGCTGAAGAGATTCTACGAAAAGCCTCGTGACTATCCTTAAGGAATCCCTTAGTATCAGCTATTAATTCAGAAGAATCTACAGACCCAGAAAACTGAAAGAAAGCTGAAGGAAGGAGGAAGCACTGAAAGGCATAAGGTCAGTCATTGTGCAATACATCCTTTAACCTCACGAATCCTTTGTTAACTGACGCGACTCACAGATAGCTAACATGGCTAATCCACATGAAATAGATAGTACAGGCACCATAATGGCATCTAAAGAAATAGGTAGAATGATAGAAACATTCAGTGGTAAAGCAGAGGAACTAGATACTTTCATTATCGAGATGGATCAGTACCACAGCCGATATGGAGCTACTAGGGATCAAAGCTTAAACGAATACGTATATTTTACGATAAAGAGCAAATTATTAGAGAAAGCTAGAGACTTTATTAGAAGTCAACTAGACTTCAGAAATTGGTCCGAACTAAGAACCGTTCTTATAGAACAATTCGGAGAGAGGACAAATCGCGAAATATTGACAAATAAATTACAATTAACGCAAAGACAATATAATGAGGACGTGTTGAGTTTCCTTAATAGAATCAGGAAATTAAAGGCTGGAATAGACCTTAAAATACAGACAGATTCTCTAACGGGGGTAAAGAAATATGTAGCAAGAGGTTATGCAGAAAGCATGGCGATCGTGGTATTAAAATCAAATGCACCATCAGAACTATACGCAGAGCTAAGACTTGGCAAACCGTAAACGTTGAACGAAGCCGCCTATGTAATCACAGCATATGTGAATCACGAGAAACAGATTAATATCCTGCGAGGTATTAATACACAGACATATAGAAAACCAATTGTACCACCCCGATCAATACAAGGAAAGCCACATGTAAATAACCAATGGCAACAACAGCCGTCATTATGGAATCCTGCGAATACCGCACAATACCAACCAAACATGTATGCACCAGCGTACGGACAATCGCGAGTTACGAGCTTCCCATTACAGTCTATTAACATGTAGCCTATATTTGGGGCACCGCAAAAATTCCTCACTAACTCACAGGTATTTGGGAAGCCCATTAATGCATTCGCGCCCGGTAGCCATAAACCACAAAATCCAGTTACACCTATGTCAGGAGTTTCCAAAATACCATCAACAATTAATAAGAAACCATTCGTGCCTTTCGGACAAAATGCTTGGCATTACATTCCCGGAAGTCAGATCTTCAGAGCTACTGGACCTTCTGATTTCCTAGCCGAAGAACTCACAAATATAGAACATCAAGAACGAGATAATTACTATTATCCAGAAACGGAGACATTTCAGGGCTACGAAGAATATTCGGAGAACATGAAGCCACTATTGGTAATCGCCGCTTAATTGTGGCAATTGTAATACTGATTCTAATTCTGATTGTCTTGTACCTGCGCTGCAGCTTGAGCTTGTGCTCGAGACAGAGCTACGTCAATTGCTATTTGAGCTTTCATCGCTGCTGCGAAATAAATGTCTTCAAATGCTGTGCGTTACGCATGCGACTCTTCTTCGACCGCCTTTTGCGCTACTTCATCTTCCGCTGCTTCTATTTTGATTGCGTCAATTGCATCTCCAACTTCTTCGAACGATTTCCAAAGATCTTCACTTTTTACGGATTTGACTTTAGCCTCAGACACCTCGGCATTATCCGCGAGTGCATTCTTAATACGCGTGAGCTGACCTTTTCAATCGCTTTTGTTGCAGTTGTTTCAATTCTGCCATTTTTACTCTTTTTTTCGAATCGGGTCTGGAAAAAGGATTTTAGAGGACACACTTACCTTTTGCTGCGCCCGGTGTTGCTGCTACCGACGAGTATCTGTTTGACGAGCGTGAGATGATCTCTATCTTTTGCGCAAAGCGATGACGTCTGCTGGGACGACTGCTACCAATCAGCGGATGCTCCAGTAAAGCCCCACTTGGCGATAACTTCGAGTGATTTCGAAATTTCCCGAAGAATATTCGCCGTACACTGAGAAAAATGAACAGCTCTGGCAAGAAAACGAAGTATTGCTGCATTCATATTTCTTATTATAGCAATGAATACAGTTGCATAACCAACGCGTATTTCTATAATAGCAATATCGTACTGTTGGCCATGTATTCGTTACTATAACTATACAAGGAATTACTCAGAACAATATGCTTTTGTTACTGGAGAAATTTCGTTAGTCGATTGTAATAAGAATCCCAATACAGCTGTGGGAGCTACGCGGCCAGTTGAGAGAGCGACGCGTACGTTAGATTCATGCGCGGCGACGACCAGCATCCACACGTCGGATATTGTTTTCTGATTTTATACGATTAATGGGCTAATTTTTCGTCAATGAATGAATGGGTGAAATGTAAACTGCAGGCGTGGAGTTTGCAGAACTGGCAGAGTAGGCTTAAAGGTAAATTACAATAATTAACGGTGATGTATGCGATTGACGTTAGCCATCCTTCCTAACCTTAAAATTATCTCTACCATCATCGAATGTAAATACGTTACCTATAAATAACCACTTTCTTCAATATATTTATTAAAACTATTTATGGAAATGCAAGTTGAATATGGCATGGCTGCTCGAAGTTAGCCATCATTGAGTTCCCACAGCTATACCGTTTCGCTCCTGCAAGCGAACGACTTAAAGCAGAAGAATTAAGCTGTTGGAACTGGACAGTAACTCTGTTGCGCTGACAGATTCCAATATAGCTCTGGTAGCCCAATATTTGGTTGATAAAGTCGTTCATTTTTCTCAGTGTATGCGAATGAACGAAATAAGAATAGAATCGCGTGAGCGAACGTACTCGCTGCTAATACTCGATGTGTCCGAGTGAACGAAATACAATGAAACGCGCGTTCGCGCAAACTCGATGGTTTGATGCTTTACTATTGACGTGAGATCACGTAATGAAAGGATGAAAAATAATTTACCGGCCCGTCTTTATGCTCTCCCGTTTCTGCACTGCGTTATAATTCCATACTTTAAAATTTTTATGCGAACACATATTCAGTATAACGTGCCGCACAGTCACTTGGTATTTACTGTTGTTTATTTTGTCTCACTGCGATCTCTCGTCGTTTCAAGAAAATTCAATATATGAAATAATCGTTCAATGTTTTTAATTGTCTCAGGCACAGACCACTCACTGTGGTGAACACCGAGTTTGCGATAAAATTCTACGCGCGGGCCCAACGCTCACTGCTGGCCATCATTGTCTCACTCTCCGAACCTCGTAGCGTCTATGCACGAATGGGCCTCGTGGTGTCTCAGTAACGACGGACGCGTCGCCGTCACCTTCCGCTATATTTTTTACTTTTTATCAGAAACTCATCCTCGATGGGTTCTTTTTCGCTGTTGGGCGCCAATCTTATGTTTGCAGATGATGTGCACGGGTTTTTTGTTACAAAATTAGGAGACTTTATTGAGCTTACACCCTCCTTCTCGCCATCTTGGTTTAACACTAATTTCTTTCTCGAAAGGCCCTCGACTGGCCAACACTTTGTGTCTATGTGTTTGCAAGCGAATCAATGGATTTTTATGGTCGTATGTACATGAAATGTTTTTATCTATCCTTTAGACGGTGAATTTATAGAGCACTGAAACGAGAAACAGAATAAGCTAGTCCTCATTCAGAACGGTAAAAAATTACAGGTTATTCTTTGAAAAAGCTCAACGAAAACATACCTGCTCGGAAATGAACGTTAATTAATTAATGTTCTTGCAAATCAACTAGCATTAATGTTTCTCTAGATTAAGGACACATGTAGTAATACAAATGACACTCAACCAATTTTACATAATGCATCAAATTTACAAAAACGATTACTAAAATTTAGCACTGATTTGACTGACGTGAAGCGCTCCAACCTCCTTAAACCTTTCTTCTGTACATGTATATCTGATACACGTCACAGGGCCCTCTCTTATTAATTTAGTTTTCTCTGCGACTTTTTTATTGTATTGTAGGTTACACAAAATTTCCAATAGATCCGTATTCTTTTGCTCGCATGCAAATAGAGAAATAAATAAAGTTAGCACCTCGCATTGCCTGATTATGCCAAGCAAACGCTTTTTTGTCTTTCCAGTATAATGGTGACGATCTAACTTGTTTTAAAAATCTAAATCCATCATCGCGGCGGATAGAATCGTTTAACAAATTACAATCTTTTATTTTCTCATCTGTCAAATTATCGTTTTTCTTCACTCGCCTCAAACAAATATTTATATTTGATATCACTGATTTCTCTAATTTCTGCTTTACCACAAATATAATTCGTATAGGTGCACACAATTTTCTATCCTTGCTTCTAGATCCAAATTTAATCCGTTCCGAATACGTCAATCTATTTTTCTTATATAGAACGTCTCCATCAAAAATTTTTGGAAGCATAATTCATCTATATTCTATCAATTATCAAAATTTCATCATTTCCTTTAATATAATCTGAATCTAGAGAATCAGACTTTTCGTTGTGCATTTGGATTTTCGTAGTACCTTCAGATTTAGTATAACTAAAAATTTTGTCATCATTATCTAGAATAAATTCTAATTGTATATTGGTATCATTTTTATATTGCTCAGAAAAATTATGATCAACGTTCACATTGTGTTTTGTGTACAATGTTGTTTGTCGTAGATATTTTAATGCCTCATAAATTTTTCCTGGCGTTATTGTTTCAAACATATAATGAGATTTGTGTTCCATGTGTCTTTTTAGTTTTACTTGATCAGTTGACATTTTGTCGAAAGATCGCGGCGAAACGGTGATCATCTCATTAACTTCTACCGGGATATTAACAACGCTATCTTTTAATGACAATTATGGATTAATGGCGTAAGTACGAATTTTGGCACAGATGGAAATCTCAAATCTACATTTGATGCAGTTTTTGGAACTTGTCCTAATATTATATATACTCTGCACGTTTTGCAGCCATACTCCGATGCATTATTCAATATTTTATTAATAAATTCATCAATATTGATCTTTATATCGACAAATTTATTCCGTATTATATCTGTGTTTAAACGTTCTATCCATTTCATGAAAAATAAGTTTTCACAATATGCACATACTGTATTAGGTCTTTCCTTGCGATTTTTGAAAAAATTCACTATTAATAAATTTTTATAATATTCAGCACATTTTTTTCTACTATTGACCTTTCGATTGTCCAAATTACTGTAATTTTTTCTAAACTTGAAACAAATCATCGAGATGTAATAATCTCTTTCGTTTGATGTTTTTCGACTTTTCTTCATTGATAAACTTGTAATTTTTACGTGACATCGTTTTAATAATTCTATTTCGTTTACAATCCATTGATCTGTGATTATGATCTTTGCGTCTAATACTACACCTAACTCTGCTTTTCATTCGTCCATTTATCCGATAAATTGTACCATGTCTTCTAACTCTCGTGCCGTATGGCTTTCATCCTTCGAACATTCATGTCTCTTTCTGCCTCTTTATACGAAAGATCTTGACGTATGTTTTTCATTATTTGTCAATTTCTCTCTTTCTACTTCTTTACACGAAATATCTTGACGTTTGCTTGTCATTCTTTATAAATTTCTATCTCTTTCTACTTCTTTGTATGAAATATCTTACAATGTTTGTATCATTCGTTGTACATTTTTTTTATTTTCTTGCTATTTATATAATATCTTGCCGTATTTTTTTCCATCCAATAAATATTTTTTATTTTTTCGTATTCTGCATAAATTTTGTTCTATCGTATTGTGCAACCGATTTTGCACATTCTTTTCGTTTCGCCATGCTGTTAATAAGTATCAAACCTGATTGGAATCCTTGTCTTTTAAATAAAAATAATTAAATACGAACCGATATTTTCCAGGGTAAACTCAAAGTATTTCCGTCTTACGTAGTTTCCATTACCAATTATCCAACACAATCTCCAAATTTCCACATTTTCGTATTCATCATAGTTCAATTTCAAACAACACGGAAGAATCCAGCTTCTATCTTCACCGTAGCTCAATACTAAAATGCTGCTAATGACGAAACGGAAAATTGTTAATTTCATATTAAAAGTAATGTCAAACCTAGCAATTGCGATTTTATATACGATAAATAAAACATGTACAAAGCACCTTTATTTAAATCCGCAAATTCGTTATCAAATAATCAGCAACGTAAGATATAAATTTTATCTTAAATACATGAACCAGATGTACACAATACCTTATTTTTTCTTCAATTTATTTTTTCAATTCTATTTATTTCTTCGAACCCTATTACAATGATTATCGAACGTTTCCAGTTTATATCTTCGCAGACGCTCAAAAATGCTAGAAACTCAATGACGCTACTGTCAAAAGCCGAAAGTGTCAATGTCGTGTTGATAATAATTGAATGCCTGGCAACCTGATTCCAGAGACGATAGATTATACATGTGCACGTCACTTCAACTCGATTCGGAAAAGAAAGACAAGCGACAAAACTTGATCCATGATACTCGAGAAATTGAAACAGCATATAAAAATTTTATAAAAATGTAACCAAAACTCGACTTCGTGTCAGTAATATCTGGAAGATATTCCGTTCACGTTTCCCATTACCCTTTCATACAAGCTAATTGATTGAGAGGTGTATAATATTTCGATGTATCCTCAAATTTGAACACATTAGTGGATTTCGACCAAATTTTATACCTAACAACCTTGATCGGTGAATTATATAAATCGACGAGATTGAGCATGGCAAGTCAAATATTTTTGAATTGGCTAAAATTTGAAATTCAAATGCTTGAACGTATAAAGAAATACGACGGTATTAGTATTTGCTCCGCCATATTTCTCCCTCTGAAATTTGAATTTTGCCGCGTAGGGACAATTAGTCATGACTGCCTGACAGTCAAGACACATTTCGTGTGAAAGTCGCAGAGAGGAAGACGGGCACAAGAACACGTGCAACCAAGTAGGATTAAGTAGCTAAATAAGTTAAGTTATCAAGTGTTATCTGTGGGAATATAAGCTGTAAATGTCGTTTCTTCAATTACAACATTGTGTAAATAACCTAGGATATAAGTATCTAAAACCAAGGAGATTACGTGAATCAATAAAAAAAAAAAACTTCAATCACGGAAACCCATCACAGTTTACCCTAAGATCATAAAAAACATAAACGTAGAATCAGATCCGTTTTGCGCATTTCCGCCAAATTTGATAAATATCACGGCTGAATGATGTTCTATACTTTTATAAAGGTGGAGCTCAATCGGTCAAAGTTGACGGGAGTTATATTGATAAATTTGATTTTTCAAAAAATTCAAAATATCATTAAAACTAAAACTTCTCGATGGCTTCGGCCCAAATGCGATACCAGCTAACCTTGGTCACACACATCCCTCTCGATGAATCTCAGTAGTTGTATCTTTCGTCTAACCTAACCTAACCTACGGTATCAACCATTCCAATTTTTGAATTACGACTTTGCATTATTCCGGAGCAGCTTGCACTACTGCATTGACATCGATTCTTGCTCTCGTTAGAATCAAGTCGTGTTTAACATGTCGATAATCTTCGACGAAACCCATTACCAGACTTAACGGTATGGATTGTTATGTCGTAATGAGTTCTTTAGGATTACAAATAAATAATCGCACCGATTTGGAATAATATAAAGAACAATTATAGTTTATTAATGTTGCTACGATGTAAATACGAAGGTAACGCGAGCTAATAGTAGAAGGCACAATGAAAGTTATTATTCACAACTATGGAATACGCTCCAGGACTTCACTCCTAGCTAGGAACTATGCAAGCGACCACTGTGGCTCATAAGGTGTCTCTCATGGCTTTTACTCGTATCTTGAGACCTTATGCATAGGGTCAGCATTCACCTAATATTTCACCATCACCATTGTCATGGGGTGTAACAATCCTCCCCTTAAATTTGAAAATTATTCTTTTAAATTAATGAATTTTCAATATCTTGAAATTCGGAAAGAGGAATCATCCTCGCGGATGATATACGTTTTTCACAGTAATGATCACAGGACTTGAAGTTTGCGCATAATGTCAATATCCGCCATAGATGACATTTTAAAATCACATATAATATTATTAGTGCTATTATAGCATATGCGACGTACGTCAATCAGAACCATATGGTTTCTGTCAGAGTCAGGTTGCGTCTATGATTTTCGATTTTAACGGCTTTTGCCTCGATATCATCTAGTCGACTCCCCGATCTGCTTAAGTCAATCGGCTGTATGCCGGGACTTTCCAAAAAATGAATTTTCTCAAATATTGTACTATCTGTAATGTTATTGATTCTCCAATATTCGTCACTAAAGTTATAGCTTATCAATGGACTGTAGCTCTTCGAACTATTGAATTCTACATTTAGTTGAGAATGCAGGATTACATTGTTAGACGTCTCAGTACATATTGGTTTAATCCATAGTAATCGTGTTCCTGGAGATTGTTGTTTCTGTGACTCAAGTTTCACATAATATCCCTAAAGTTTCCGGCTTGGAGGCGGCATAGAGCCAACGTCGGTTATCTTTAAGTTGAATCCAGATAGTGTCTCTAGCGCCAATGATCTTCGGATCATAATCGTCCTTTTTAGTTGTTTTGATTCGTTAATGATTTTACTTAAACAGTTGTCATATTCATTAATGCGATACTTCGGATACACCCTTTTACAAAGGCAGATGGTCCCATAGAACTTACAAGTTCTGAGGTCACTAGGCCTGTACAACAGTTTTTTATCATTAGTTATAATATATTAGGTGTGTGCATGAATTTTGAGGGATTTTCTGTTCAAAAAAACATGTATTTCAATGATAAAATGAATGAGTACATTAACCAATGTATTCGCTATCGTTAGCT
>JARPRH010000548.1:1176483-1213524 GCA_031763665.1 Calameuta haemorrhoidalis | reverse complement strand
TTTGAACTCTTACTTAGGTGGTGCCTGGTCTGGACGAGAGCTCCATTCATAAATCCAATCTCCATTCTTCTCCAGCAATTCTCCGTCCTGCAAAGTAATAAAGAGACAAATTAAAGCATTGTAAGTTATATTTAGTTTGGCAAAAGGTAAATGCGAGGGAATCCACCAAAGATGTACATAGCAGGTCATTCCGTGTTCCTCGGGTATCGAACCGTAAAAGGGGATAGACGTTCTGCGAGGTGGAAAGCAATTCTGAGGCGACGACGCCCCGACGTCCCATTGAGGACGTCGTTTTTGGAAGTTACGACCTTACAATAGGAAATTTCCATCACGCACTTCAGGTTAAAATCAAGTTCAAGATACATTTTGAAATAAAGTGACCGACTGATAAAGTTTAGAAAAAAAATAATTTCTCTAATCCTATGATATATGAAATAGACTAAGATTCTTAAAAAATTATCATGTCATCCAATGTCTACGATAACGCTTAAAAATCTGATAATATCTCACTGTGAAAGCCTTCTGGTAAAGCCAGGTAGTATTTTCACATAGTAATTAGGAAAGGTGTGATAAGTAAACAGATTTGATCGAGATTTGCCACTAAAGAAAATTATCTCGATTCTGTCAGTCAACACGTGAACCAATTCCATGTGTATAATTTTTTTTTCTAAATATTCCTAAGCAAAGTATTTCTGAAATTTCGAAGCGACTTTTAAACACTAGCAAACATACTGTACTACACGTTTTGTGCACATTCAGCCACGTGCCCGCCTATTGTTGACACATAGAAGAACAAAGTTATGTCGAACAGAGCTAAATATTAGTCTACATAGTCTGGCAATATAACACGTAGCAAATAACTACGATAACGTTCGACGACCATGTTTTGTATGTGTTGCGATAATGTGAAAGTTGATCTTCCAATGTGTATATACATATATCATTAACGGTAATACAAAAACGAGATCATTTAAATAATCGCGGCAATGATAGCTTTAATTTAAATCAAATTAATCAAAAAAATTGTTCACATTCAAACTTAGATTTTCAGTTAATAATTAAAATAAAAGAAAAGCAAGAAAACATGGCTGACTGGCAGTAGTAGCAGCTCTTTTTTTTTTATATACAATTTTATCCATCTCAACCTACATAGGATTCCCCGTGTCAACTAAAACAAAGAAAGTCTCTTGTGCTTTGCGTCGCGTCGTCATTAGCGTGTCTCGAGAATTTCCTTCAAGGTTAACAATGAATAACAATGAACGACAGAGATAAGAGAAAACTCCAATTCTCTTAATCAAAGGACATGCCGCGTCGCAATCACCGAGTGACTTGTCTTGATATCCAAAGAAATCCAAGAACAAGGACTGGAAATTATCCAAAATGATCGTATACGATTTTCCTATCGTTCGTTACAAGTTTATCGTAACAGAGTATAGTATTGATGACAGTAAACAGGGGCGTTACGTCGATAACATTGAATTCAGGGTCGACTGCGCCTTAAGTCCTATCCAAGTGGCAACCGAGTTGCAATACTATTAGCGCTTACTATTTTATTAATTATAATTATTATTAATACTAGTCGATCAAAAATTCAACGGTAAGATTAGAAATATGCATACGATGTTCAAAAGTGTTTACAGGCTTGTCGACCCGCGAAAACAATATTTGTTCCAGGTTAGATAAAACCAAAGATAGCGAACAGCCCGATAACTTCCCTTTGAAGCGAGTCTAGCCTATTTAATAATGCTGGAGCAGAAAATCAAGTTGTCACCTTGTAATCTTTCGCAATAACATCACGTTTAGACTGCATCCATCGATATACATTGGAATAATGTTTATCTATAACGATCTTTCCTATAACCGGAAATGAAATGAGGAAATGATGACAGACAAAAATTCTATAATTTATTGCATGACAAATAGTACAAGGAACGTGGCGTCGCTTAGCAAGTACAATAATTATGTCGAAGCGCTTATATTTGACGTTTCCGTGACGTTCGAGTCTGCTAAGCCAGAATGAAAACGTCTCTGGATCGTAGCTCGAAGACGTAGTATCAAACGTTGCCAAGAATCGTACACGCGAGTCATTACACGTGGAAAGAAGAGTCGCGCTGTGTCCTTAGTAAAGACCAGCGAATCTCCTGTTTGACGATCAGCGTGGATGAACTTGCATAACAATAAGCTTGTGGACGCTCAATTCCTTTGTAAATGCATAACGCATGTTATATAGCTAGTCAACGATTACAGTATCGTGTATCCTAAGAAGCATAACGAAAACTTCCGGTCTCCGAAGAAGACTACCCTAAAGGCCGATTCACACGTTTCATTGCCTGTATTCGTACCGTGCACGTTCTGTGCGACGATAATTTCACTGAACGGGCAGTACTGAACAATAACGACTCTGTGGCGCCTGAACGGTAAAGATACTGAATATTACTGAAATGTGTGAATATTTCGCAGTGCCGCAGTAGCTACTGGATACGACACTGAAATGTGTGAATCGACCTTTAATAAGCGATATTGGCTGGCGAACGCGTCGCTGACTTTTTGAGTACACAAAGTATAATATGTCGCAGTTTACACTGAACGCTTGACCGATGACCCTAATATACTTATCCGAGCAAGTTAACCACTGGAGACGATAATAGCTCGAATCTCGACGTTTCGCAATTACCTCCGCGCGAAGAATACTGATTATCAGTGAGGAATCATTGCGATGATAAATTGTACCATTGCGAAGAATATTTCACGCGTAATAGGTAGGGTCAACTAAAATGGGACAACTCTAGTGCGATTTGTAGGTTTCCGTGCGGATAATTATCGTATGACTGAGTTGTGTCTGGTCGGGTAATTACGCGATCGTGCGTAACTGGGATGGATGCGTAGGCTTTCTGTGCCCAAAGCAAGTGGATACTATTAACATGGACGAGTGACGTGTTTTTATTGATTTCACGTAGAACGTGCTTTTATTATTAAAGGGACGGCTTATCGTTGGCGAGTAAGATAAATTCAAATTGATAATGTAATCTATGAATTAAATGGCAACAGCAATCGATTTACAACAATGGCGCCTCTCGACGTTTTTTTTGCGCTGTGAAAATTGACTCTTAGCTATTTTCAATTTTATCTTACTTTAGCGCTACGTAGATCGGGATGAACAGGCCTCGACACGTGGACGCGTGTGTGCTTTCGGCATCCACAAAGAATAGCAAAGGCGTTTCGTTGTCCTCGTTCATGTGGGGCTTCTGTCATTTGCGGAAAATCGATATGAAATTCGCTTAATAAATAAACTTTTTTTCGAGACTGAAAATCTTCTGGCAACTTATGTTATATATATCTCTGTGTGTGTATATTTAATACATGTTATAACTATGCGTCTCGGATTAATTTTTGTTCTACAACTTATTTCCGATTAACGCTCATGGTTCTTGTTATAGGATTTATTGATAACTATGATCCGAAAACATTGAGCCTCTAGGTGCAGCACAATTTTCGCATAACCTAATAAAACCTTGAGAAAAAAAAAGTATGTCGTTTCACACATTCACAATCTCGTTCACGCGTAGATCGTCACGAGACGTACAATATTCATACGCTGTATGCAATTTCGCGACGTCTTTACGACGCTGTTTACAAATGCTACAAGTTGAATTTAAATTGTAGAATAACGTGGAGTAGTCGACGTCTGGGCAGCGATCGCTCGGGAAGGTCGTTGATTCGAATACACAGAATGAGATTTGGCAGTTTTACATTTAAAAAAAAAAAAGAATTAAAAATACCCCACGCTGATTTTAATTGTTTTAATGGACGCGAATCCGTAGTGGTTTAATTGATGCGTCACGTATACAATAGGAAGACACTAAATGATAATGATATGGATAGGGTCTGTATATATAGGTTAATGAACAAGTTCACTTGTATTTACAATTACCCAATTGATGCGCATTTCGATAATAATATTAACCGTCCAACGGGACTATTAAGGGAACACTGCGTGGTCAGATTTTGGCACGAATTATCATTACGCGTATCCGTCATCATTGTGCGTGGGATTGTACACAAAAATATATAACTTCGCACGTGTGTATATATATAAAGCGTTGCGTGTGTATTATATTTATTATCTGCTCCATTTATATATGGACATGACTATTTTGACATATTTTCAAAACAGTTTCTACAATCTGATATTTCGTCGTCGTCCACTTTTGTAAATAATTTAGTGCAACGTTAATCTCCAACCCTAGCGCAGCTGCAACAAATGTAATCTGCGATAAGCGTACGTTAACTAGAATTTTGTATTGCAGACCGAATTTGAAATTTGCACGAAACTGTAGCCAAAATATGACGATCGAACAGAGAATTGGACAAATTTACTTCCACGTGGCAATTGTCGGTAAAGAAGTTTTTTGCATTCTTCGCGAAATCATCAGGGCTATTCCTTTCTTCTCCATCGAAAAACCAGTTAAATCGAGAATGAATAACCATTGAGTGGCGTGAGAAACGAACTGAATTTCCATTGGTCAGCTGATAAACTACGACGCCTTGAACGCACTCCAATTCCGTCACTGATTGTAAACACGATTGTATTTGCGGAATCCATTAAGAAAAAAAAAAAAGTACGAGATATCTGAAAACACATCAAGCTCATTACGTCACTCGTAGCACACAGATCGTAAAGCGAATATTGTCTCCACATCAAAAATATTTTTATTTTTTTTTTACCTAAAAGTCAGGAATTTTTATTGTTCCATTATGAGATTCCGTAGTATGTTCTCGTATATTACGTAAAATATTTTTTTACCGTCACGCGAATCGTGGAAAATACAACGGTAAAGAGAGTCTCTTTTCCAAGTGTAGTTTGCGCTTCTATAATTGAAACACTGGAGGAAGATTACGTGCACCTGCGCAGGTGCGATCGCAACTTCACGCTTCGTTAAACTGTACCCACGGTATAATGCACTATATACATTCTAGCAATAGCGAGTTGCACGCAATTAGAAAATTCCATAAGAGTTTGTTCTTTCACTTTCATTAATACCGGACGACTCTGAATTATAACGAACAGATGATATTTACGATACTCCCGAATTCTTCCTATCAAACTAAATTTCTTGCGAGTATATTCATCGATTTATGTAATTTATGATTATACCCGACGTGCCGAACAAGGAAAATATGGAAAATTGTCAAATTATCCACCCCATATTGATATTACGAATTTTTTTTTCTTACCCACCCAGTATATGCACAGTGTGATTGGAATATTCGCACGTGTAAAATTTCAATACAATATCAAGTTATGCAAACTGGATCTCGGAACTGTATGTATATACCTATTATATATATTATAGCGATATACATACATATATGGGTATTAGTCAGGATTGTATGTATATACTATATTTCGTGTGCAAAACAGTGCAAAATCAGCAGATTACACAGGTTGGGTATGTAGCTTGCATGGGTGCCGGAGTAGATACGCCACGAACTATAACTTAGAACCGGTTCTTGGATAAAAAAAAGAAGTATCAACCGGATCGAGAATCGCATGAGACACTTGGATGGCCAGAGCTCTAAGAACGGGGCGCGTCTGTCTCTCGTAAAATGAACCAATAATTTAAGCTGTTAGACTTAACCCATTTAGAGTGAAAATCCAGCTAACAATTATCGTACGTATTGCGAATAATTATAAAAGAAAACAAATACTGTCTCTTTGCACGTCAGATAAAGACGCCATACGAAAATGAATGGAAGAATTTCTGATGCTATTGAAAAAAACAAACGTTGATACCGCTATTATATTCCGATACGCGTGAGTGACGTCACGTGCAGATAAGGATAATCCGTGAATTTTTTTTCCAAGAGAAAAGTTTTCCAATTTCTATCACGTAATATGGATGTTCATTGGTTAAACTTTCTCTCTCCGTTTTGAACCCACCTGTAGCTACGTCTATATATAGGACAAGCCACAGGCTTGTTATTGTATAACCTATTTGCATTACGTCTACAGTGTTGTTCAGAATCTATTTTCATATATATAATTTCAAGGTCTTGCGGTGAGTGTAGTCACGCTCGTTATTCGATTTTTCATACTTGAATTCAATGGATTAAGATGAAAAAGAAAAAAAAAAGATTCGTCACGGAGCGTCGATCTCGAGCCGTGCGGGTAAACAATTGCGCATATCAACTGTTATTCCTATACAGAGTACGGATGGTTGATAGGAATGAATGTATGTACCATATGAAAGGTGATAGGTAGAATGGGTAAGTCGATGAATCGGGATTAGAGTTTCAGAGTCAATTGGTTCAGGGATAAAACGTAAGTAGAAACCTTTCTGAGTTACGTCGTTCTTGCGTGAAGATTCAACACCGATGTGGGTTTTCAGAAAATAGAAAGATAAAAAATCTGAACGAGAACGTGGGAGCGCGGAATAACACATAACTAATGACAGATAAAATGGTGATTCGTGCAGTGTGCATCGGAATGTTTTGAAAATCGATTTTACCTTTTTGGATGATTTTAATGTCCCGTGCGATAAATCTGACCATATGATATATTACGGTGATCTTTAGAGTGCCACTGCGAACTCCTTAAGAGTGGAGTCAGTGATCGAAGAAATCTTCTACGGGAAACAATCCTTATTGAATAAACCTGTTGCACGTTGGTCGATCGACGGTACTGAGGCTAACGCGATCTCAAAGTACGTAACGAAGAAAATTCCATTTTTATCGCTGGTATCATCAATAAAATAACGAATATACGAAAAATATACTTTCTCTCGAGTATTTACAAAATTAGCGATAGAATACAAAGAATGATTAAAAATAGTTCACGCCTCTTCTGATAGCGAAAAAAATTCATTAAACCGGTCATCCAATCGGCACAATCTCCGAGCGTTCTTGAGAAGCGAAAGTGCCGAAGGTTTCGCGAGAGTATTTACATTTTTTGGAATTACCAAAATTCCCGAAGACCTTGATACTGATATATGAGTGAAGAAAGACAATACTGTCTCATATTTTTTTTTATCGCCCTACCAACAATTACGTATCTATTACAGAAAATCATATTTTACTTTCTTGACCAAGCAGATCCAATTTACTGTACATACACATGTTTAAGGCGTCCGCAGATAATACTGTTTATTACTGTTGCGCATTAAACCACACACAGTACAGTACACATATGATAATCGATAAGGAAACTGACCTTGTTGTACGTGTAATTAATGTAAACGCCTTTAAGCTCGTCCTCGGTGGATAACTCGGTGTTTGGACTATTCGGTGGGCTTTTTGGGCTGTAACAAAAAAAAATAGTACAAAATCATTTCTGGTAACGTCATAATCGAGATATAAAAGACAGGGAAAAAAATTAACTATCGCACTAGGCGACCGAAAAAATAACCTCTGTCCGTTTATGCCTGACAAAATTCGAGGACTACTTTAACAACTAGATAAAAATGCTTTCGAAACGGTAACCAAACGCAATGGCCAAAACAGTCTTACCAAAGTAACGCGTTCTACCGTTCGCGTTTCTTTAAATATTTTTTGCACTTTCGTAAACACGTGCACCCATGTATATCCACTTAACTATCCTGCGCCCACCTATTATTCACGTGCTCATCAATAAAACCAACAACCAGAACACACGACCACATTGTCATAGAAAAGTAACATATGTATAATGCATATAGGATATGCAAATACAGTATGACTATATGCACACGAGGCACGAAGCATGCAAGATCTTCCGCATGTTTGACTCGTGCATGCCGGATGACACTTTTGGTTTGATGAACTGAATACTTATAAATAGTAGTTTTCCCAGAGCGTCAAGACGAACGTGCGATGACTCACGCGCTGCCAAGTGAACCAAGAAGTTTGCGATATTCAGCCAATTATTTTGTTTCGTTCTCCCCGACCATTTCACCCTGGCAGACTCGGTCCGCGTGAATTTTGCGAAATCACGTACAGCCAGGAGGAGCTGCATCTCGCGACCTTGGTCAACGGGATAAATAAAAATGCTTAGCTAGAGCGACATAAATAGTCGAATGATATCCGATCTCTAAATTTATCCTTAGATCGTTCTTCGAGTCCATCTTCAGGAATGTCACGTAGGACTCCAAGACGAAAATTTACGCACAACTTCGACGAAAGATAACGCGTTGCACATCTGCTTGAGATTCCCGTGACTCACAGAAACTTTAGTCCAGATGTATTTTCACGTCGACAAAGCATCCAGACGAGATTGCTGCGTTTTCAAGATTCTGTATAGGGTTTATTTTTTATAGGGATACATTGTAACGCACTATATCGTATTAACAGTTTATTTTTTTTTTCATATTTCTTACCTGTCTCGTGGAGTATCTCGACGAGAGGATGCCAAGGAATGTCTAGCGGAGGATTGCGTGGAGTCCCTTTGAGCTTCTCGAAGAAGCCGTAGGTACTCTTCGCCGCCGGTGCTGAATGGTAAAGGTGTCACCCTGTCCGCTGGGACAGGATTGAGTTCGACCCAGGACTCTGCACCTCGAAAAGAGAGACGAGATTTTTTCCAATAAATCACCGTGCCAAGTTATTAAGATTTTATTTTTTCTGTCAAACGTCTAGTTTGCAATTGTACACAGTTAAAATTATCGAGTGTGTAAATTACCAATTTAATATCAGCTTTAAAGTGTGTATACTTTTTTGATTTTTTTTTTCAATCAACTACAAAATATTAATTAAAAATTATCACAGAGACACAGTAGGGTTTTCAAACAGTATTTATTTCATGATCAAGGACTGTCTTTGACGTAACTAAACTCAACTCGTGCGCGATGATCGATACGTGACACGTTTGATCGATCGTGAGACGTCAATATAGGCGATTCATAATAATACAGTTGTAATATCGATTCGTTACGTTTGATGCATTAATGCGAATAATTGCATTAAATGACGTGCAGAAATTTCGCAAACATAAGTTTACAGCATTGATAGTCCTATGCTATAAAAGTAGCTAATCGCAATTCCCATATGAAATTACCTGTACGTATCAGCAGTATGATAACAAAGCTAAAATACAATTACCCATAAGTCATTACTCACTAGTATGTTTATATGAATGATCAATAAACGATATGGTTAAGTTTGTCTAAGAGCATAGATCATGTTTAATATTCTATGGGTTAATGACCGCGTCGTATGTATGTAGTTGGTCGCCAACCCGAATTTTGGTTAATTTCAACTCTCCTAAATAGCCAAGCACCAGGCGGCTCTTCCATTCCAAAACCTCCTATTTCGCAGTTCCAACAGGTTTCCCCTCTCTAGGACGAGCAAAAGATCCAGTTACTGTGAGCGTAGCAGGAATACATTGTACGAGAGATAAGAAAGACTGCCTGTTCCACACTGTTCCTTGAATTATTAAATTCCTCGCGTTTCGGTATCTAAAACGAGACACGTCCATTGCGGCGTAACGTTACGATTCCATGAATCAGCTAACGGAGCTAACGTATATGCTACGTATATTTAACGACTGTGGAAAATTCTACAGCGTGTCCATGGGTAAAAATACACGAAACCCAGGAAGAATCAATTCCTTTACAGATAAAAACGGTGTCCATAATGGTGAACCGGATAGAAATGATATTCCATATAGGTTATATTACGGCTACGTGAGAAAAGGCGAAAGAAAAATGAAGGCGAGAGAGGCCTATGAGATTTAATCAAGGGACGGTGAGAGTTCGGCTTTCTTCTACTCTGCGCATGCGCACTATCCAATCCCAGCCCTTGCTGCGTTATTGAATGGGACGCTGGCGTACGTCTACGTGACGCGCACCACGTAACTTTACTTTCGACTCGTATCCCTCCTTTTTTCACTGCTTAATAATCTGGCTTGATATTGTGCTCGTCATACCTATCATGTCTTCCTGAAGACCGTTCGACTTAATGACCGGTAAATCATCCGTACGAAAAGCTCCAATGAAATTCTCCATATGAAACTAAGGTTACATTGAGACTATAAAATTTCCTACGAAAACCTTAAATTTCTTACGTATGAATAAAATGCTCAATGACAGTTGAATATTGTTTCTTTCTAACGTGAATATTTCAATTCTAAAGCAACGTGCAATTTACATTACGTATAAGAGATGAAAATAATACGAGATCTGACCAAAGAGGAATGCCGTTTTCAGCGTTACTAGTTATTGCCTCGAGACGATATTACTTGGAGAATGAACATGGCTGCAGGTATAACAGGATGTCGCTGCGATTTGTTCTCGCTCAGAGAATAGCCGATGCTCATGCTCTATCCGCGTGTTCATGCGTCATGGCTTCTTTTGCACGAAAATTCAAGGGTTTCTCTGGCATTCGTTAATCGTTATGAAATTCAACGGCTCCATCCCCACTGTGATAAACCTGAACGACCTCGAGAACTGTCATGTCGCCATTTCCCGGGACCACGTCAGGATTAATGTCCGCAAAATACGGAATCTGGCGCTAAGACATTTGGCACAGGTCAATCTTGCTCAAGTAAAGTCTAAGAGATGCCATTCCCGCGACAAGTCAGATTTCAGCATAAAATCCACTCGATGTACAGAATAAACATCGCCATAACTGTACCACGTGTAGGCATCCAACTTACCTAGTTGTTAAATACAAGTAAATACTTTGTCAGCATGAATATTCATCTGACAGCTGCCACATACTGCATAAGCGTGATCACGATGTTCAATGGATAATTGACAATAAATAATTCGAAATTTGCTATATTAATATTCAATAATAAAATTTCAATAACTCAACATTGTGATATCTATTATATAACTTATAGGTGATTTTTCAAATTTCACGTTTTATCAGTCACGCTTCTACCTATTCTACAGGTAAGCTGTCAAAAGTTAATGCTTGAAAATCCATGAGATCCTAAGGATATTACAGATTTTGAGAATTCGTAAAACAACGAAAAATCTCATGACAGTTGTGTATCGTAATTTATATGATTTGGTTAAGTGTTCTGTGGTAAGAGAATTATCATGATAAACGACTGCGCACAGCTGCGGCCTACGTTAATATTTTACTCTTACACAATCGAGCTACGGAATAATAGTGAAAGATGAAAAAAAATTAAACAGAAGATTGGCTGCTTTCTAAGTAGAACGGGTTTCCGCTTGGCACTATCCTATATATGTATACTGTATGTACCTATGTGTATGTATCCCCACGACTTGATTTCACGATGCTGCCCACCGGGATCTTGCCATCTCCTCTTTCCACTTTGCAAACGCACGTGCATGCCAAGGCTACACGTGTTGCTGTTCGATATGTCGTACCGTGACGTTTTGCCAACTAAAATTGTTACTTCCAATAATTATAGGATATCTTACCTATAACGACGTTTTCCCAGTATCCTAAAGGAAATCAGCGTTAAACCGCCGTGGTATGAAAATTTATAATATCACACAAAAATATCATCCACACGTCCGATGTTACAAATATATTCAGTGTTTATAAATTCGCCGTGGAATGTCTTCCTATTAGCGTATCCTGTTATTACACTATGTTATATATTTATTCAAAAGAATTCTACGTCACGGGTACAGCTATAGATTCGACGGAAATTATCAAATAATAACGGTTAAAAAAAAAGAAAGGTAGGCACTCGCGAATACGTGGGATGCAATTTAGCGAATTGCCCGCACAACCTCTAGACGTTGACCTCGATTGACCCTACGCTACATAATCGTACGCAGCACGCGTGTTACATATCGCATTGCGGATACTAGACCGCGGTCAACTAAAATCGTTATCACTTATATTCGTTAACACTTTTATCCAGAAGCAACTGACGTTCTGGCACGTTCCTTGGTATCACGACGAATTTAAAAAATTTTAACATGTACATACGTCTTCGCAGTCTGGTTATCGTGTGTGCAGCTTCGCGGAAAAAAACAAAAAAGGTCTCGCTCTGCGTATCATCTAGGTATTCAACAAGACGCCACGTGAATCAAAGCCATACAGTATATACGTGTATGGAAACTTGAGCTACTCCCAGTCATACTATAGTATAACAAGTACTAGTATCTACACATTGTATAAAGTCGTCGCATTACACGACAGAGTCAAACATTATAATAACAAGCCGACAAATTGAATAACGTCCGACGAGCCGTTTGGCTTAAAAATAGTCAAGAATTAATGACCCCCTATTCTTTTTCCAGACTGTAATTTCAATCAGACCACCACAGCATCCGACTCCCCTTAATCAACGCCATTTATTCTTAGCCAGTCTTTGACCCACGGAAATATTACGATATTCGCTGTTAACCGTGTATATATAATGTTTTAATTCACCAAAGTACGCATAGACTAACGCCAATAAATTGTGCACTGAATTTGATTACGCCTACAAGATTACTAGGCAGATCGTTCTAATCGATGCGTCAGATGACGAGAGTCGTGACCAAAGTCACATATACATATATAAAGGTCAAGAAGAAAGTCAAACCGTGGAATCTTAATTAGATAGCAGCCAGCCAAAAACGTATCCGTCCTCTTTCTGTATCTCGAAGCACAACGTCATAGGAACAATGAACGGCCATGACACTGAAAGATGTTTCGCGGTAAAGAAGATAAGGAATAATTTGAAAGCCCCTCAGGGAAGATATGACGAATCCGTATAAAAAGAACAGAAAGTTAAATGACGATTATACGACTACTCGATTTATTCATATTCCAAATTAACAAGTAACAGTAGATAGAGACGCGACCTCGAGTATACATATCTTACGTGATATTATCAGATTTATCAACATTAAATTATATATACATATATATAACGACCTGATTGAATTTTCCTAATTTTCTATAGACTGGTCCATTTTTGGTAAGAGCGCCACGCGTTATATAAATGAGATACGTAGGTGTAATGACGTGACTCGATCGCTGTTGATATTCCTGAAAGGAATGCAGACATTGTGTTTACGATATTTATCCCATTGTATAGTATCTATTCTGCGGACTAATAAAGAAGGTCAGGGATGTCGAGTTATTTTTCAACTGTCAGTGACTCTCTGACATTCCTTTGCTGCACGCTCGTTCCGACAGACATCTCGTTGTCAGCACTCGAGAGAAACGACACAGACAGACGTTCCCATCGAGCAGCACATAGCCGATCCTATGTTTATAGCCGTGAGCTTGCGACTTTCTTTTCCAGAGGTAAACACAGCGTTCAGAAAATATATTTACCGATGGAATTTTTCGTAAGCTGACTGGAGGCATAAGGTAGCTATCGCTAGGAAGCCAGAGAATCACGAAGACCAAGTGGCATTAAAGAGTTCAAACGTGGAGACTTGAAGTTGACAAAGGGCGAGTTCTCGCGTTAAATCATTTCCTTGACCCTCTCCTCTTTTTCTCATTCAACCCTCTCGTCGAAAATTTTCATCAGCTTACTATCCTAGCGATTAACTTCCTTGATAACAGATTACGTACTTCGCGCGCACACAACGCGAACATTCGGTGTCATTGAACTCTTAATTATATAAATAAAAATTATCGGTGATGTCAGATGAATACAGAATACCGATAGATATACATCAGGTGATTATAAGCGATTCTTAACTCCTTTATTGAACATATGTAAGAAAATGTATGAAAATCATTTGAAGTTCAGCCAAATATGTAATAGAGCGACTTGGCACGTATTGGAGTGCAGATCTTTGCTACAGACTCAGGGTCGAGACTAGACTGGTGTAATCACTTTATCAGAATGACTTGCGTCTGGTATCATAGAATGGAAAGCGTGTCGATAGGCATTTTTTGCTGAATGTATTATATGACCGTTAAAACACGCGTAGAACTACTATCGCCATTTAATATTACAGAAAATCCGCGAGGAAATTATTGTTTCTAAAGACCGTGAAAAAGAAG
Organism: Calameuta haemorrhoidalis; assembly: GCA_031763665.1. Taxonomy (NCBI): domain Eukaryota; kingdom Metazoa; phylum Arthropoda; class Insecta; order Hymenoptera; family Cephidae; genus Calameuta; species Calameuta haemorrhoidalis. The sequence goes on along the minus strand of JARPRH010000548.1, from coordinate 1,199,616 downwards.
TGTCTTCGCTGCCATTGTTATTTGCTTTGAAATCTTAATACTCAAAAACATACGCAGTTGTTAAGAGTATCGTTCTTCATTCTTAATATGTATATGTATATCCAAGCCATCATAGGTGCTAGCTGTTAAGTGGTCATGAAATTTTTCGCTGGTTACAAATCATGTTATCGACAAGGTGCTCAAAAAAGCCGTCATTTTTTTTTATCTTAATAGGTAAACCTGCGCAGTTAAACTCACTGCTGTGACCGTCGATCAAATATCGATTAGAAACCTTCGCGCGATAAACATTAGAGCGCACACGTGGTGACGGCAATAATGTAATGCTGTACTATGCCTATATATAGAGACAAAGAAGAATGGAACTCTGGAGGAGTGGGATTCATCAGGACGATCATTGTTTTTCATATGACCATGATACTGATGATTAACTTGGATGAAAGTTTATATTTCCTTTTAATCACCTATGATAAAGACGCTGTGATGATATTCTGAATTTCTTCAGCTACGTCATATTTTTTCGTAAATTCTTTAGCGTGACCAGTGTGTAGCCTAGATTCCTACTAAGCTATAAAAAGCTGTGACTCGTGAAGCATCAGCCACACTCATGTATTAGTCTCTATTTTCATCTAGAAAAGTAGTTCGTGTTGTTAGTATATTTCGCGAAAGATTTACATGACATTAACTCTAGAGATTAGCAACAGTAATGGCATTTGGTCCGATGATCGTAGGATTGAGTGGATTAAGGATTGTCAACTGAGAATCTTTGATAACATATAGATATGCTCTGTCAAGTGTTATTATAATCAGATTGTCAAGTACTATTCGAATCTTACTTGGTACTTTAGAAATATCTTTCATAACTATGAACAGGAAATGGTAATTGTTTTTAGTATATTTAAATAATTTCATTGGTAAATTTTATAGCCAGACATTTTAATTTTTATCGTTATCGTTTCATAAAGAGCGTAAAACAATACCGTAGTACTTTTCAGTACTTAATTATCTTATTTATGACAATAGGTATGATAATTCGATATACAGATATCAATTTCGCAAGACGAAGAGAGAATAATATTTCTTTTGTTTTGACGAGCAGTTACGATTTGGAACTTGCGAATCTTTCAGTCTCGAGGTAAACATCGTAGCTGCTAAATAAGTGTTGATCATGACATGCAATAACAATGTCTACAGGCGGAGAAATCTTGTCATAATCTTTTGCGAAATGGATACGTGACGATGAAATGTACTCATGACAGAGTGCGTCGTATATAAAAAATTTTCTTTCAAAGAAAAAATAAGATTCTGCTCTGAGATTCTCGTAAAATCGTAACTAATTATTTACGAGCAGAATAGAATCGTGCGAAGAATCATGTCCGCAATGTCTGCATTACTCGTTTATTTTTTTTGTTCAATCTTTATGCAAGCAATTTCTCTTTGACTTGCTAATATTAACGAACCAGTCTATTTTTACTCATTTCGTCACAAGTTTTGCGTATACGCCTATGCATAGTAAATCTTTCTAAATTCTATGTATCATTTTATATATTCCCTGTAGTAATACGTCAGTAAGGACAGTATTTATAATGATATTTGTGCCCTCGAAATCTCCATGTTTTTCCTCGCCATTTGCTTTCACATATTGCGTGTGTGGTATCCACATTACACACAGGATTTTTAGCAAATATTGATATATCAATATCAGTAAATTAATTAAAAAATTAGTACGCCTATTTTAATATCTTCAACAAATCACAATACATTTCCAAACTGTACAGACGCGCGAGTCATTCAAATATTTTTGACAATATTGTATCACGTATGTCATTAGACGAAAAAAAATGCCCTCGAGATTGTAAAGAAAAGATTACGATAAATTTATGAAAAATTAGAGAATTAAAATTCCTACTCAATTTACAGAAGCGTACATTTTTGGAGTTCGCCGGTCAGCTAAAAGAAATGGTCGTTGAAACCAGTCGCGACACGTCAGTGAATCATCCGATATTGTAATTTTATCAAGTGAATATTCAATGATGCACATACAAAAGCTTATTTTCAGGTGAATGCGTAGCAAATGATTATGGCGATGTGCTCAAGTTCAACGGTGTCAACTAACGTACAGCGGTAATTGCGACGCAAAGAAGTAGTAGGGAGGCTGCGTTTGTTTACGTGTTGAACGAAGCCACGCGAAATGGCCGCGGTGTCAGAATGACAGCTGCCTACGAATCTCGTAGTAAAAGATCTTTCGAAACTCACCACCCAGCAGCTCATCCGCAGTAAACTTGGCGGTTGACGACATCGCGTTCCTCCACTAAGCGAACTGACTCGCCAATACGGATATCACCAACTGACTGTCACGCACTTCTTAAATCGAGCAGGAGACGACACACTTGCTACGGATTGTTGCAATAAAATGCCAGCGAGCTGCGAGACGGTGCTTTGTTTTGATGAAACGTCAACACACGCACGTCAGACCTCTCGGCCAATCACACACCATCTGATCCAATGTAAATAGTACTACTTTAGTCAAGCCATACTATTGTGAAATTTGGTTCACTGTGTATCTGGTTACATCTCAACATTAGTACGAAATTTTGTTTGATATATTTCTCAACTTATTAAATCAATTTCAGTAGACTCTCAATTTATGATGATAGACTTTTATGTCATTTAGTAGCTTTCTTGAATCTCTCTACTTCAGTTCGTTCATTGGCTTACCACCATGTCGATCGGTTCAGCGGCCTTGCATAGGCGTAAGGTCCTTCAATTTTGAGATGAATTGAATGCAGTCATGAATATTATCTAAATCATTCCACCTTTTGGATACATATCTACATGTGATGATTTTTTTGAACAAGAGTTTACTTCTAGATATGTAAGAATATATCTAAGTACGAAACAACTCCTTGGTTATGTTTACCAGATACATAGCTTTGAAAATTTTACTCTATTAGTGTATTGTGTATCTACGTTCAATGTAGTGAGTAATAAACAGTTTAGTTTTATCAATTTAATTTTATTGTAAATAATATATAACCTAGTAACTTTTTATAGCTGCAATGTAGAATTAAAAGCGTAAAAATTTTTACTAATATTTCACATCCTGTGATTAAGGCTTAACAATATTTTATTTCTAGAAGTAATTTCACTTACAATCGATGAAAATGATAAATAAAAATACGAATAATGTCTTATGTGCTAATATATTGAAGGCACATACAAAATATCAGAAACATTGATATACTGAAAAATATTTATCTTTTTTATTAGTATCCCGAGTTTCAAAATCCAAATATCCGTTATGCTATGGCAAGATATGCGCAGAAATTTCTCACCCACAGATATGTAACTTAGGTATTTAAATGTACATAAAATTCAGATATACTTTTGCTATTTATGACACCTTTAGTCATTTAAAACAGACAAACAGACAGATCCATGAGTCAAAAATCAGAAACAAGTGACCTAGAATAGTAATATTTTCCACCCACTATGTCGACGCCAATGCATAAATGTACAAGGTGGCAGCACTGTGCGGCATCGCTTCAACCGCTAATTTGTGTTTTGTGACACGTATTTTCCTTATTAACTGCGTAAATCGTATTTTATACGTGAAATCATCTCAGAGGGAGTTATCAGAAGGTAGGTACAAGTTTATTTGTAAAATGTGAAAGATATCGAGTCTTTAAGAGGCCGTCGAGTGTAATGCGTGTACCGCTGAGCTGTGATTAACAAAAATGTTGCGCTCCGCGGTCACTGCGAGTGAGACAGTGAAAAATGGTTGCTCCCTACCTGATCTGTCAAGTGATTATCTGTACTTTTCTCGTTTAGTATGAATCGTTAGACTCGGCGGCCCTAAATTTCTCGTAACTCTCGCGTTTTGGCACCAAATTGAAGGTAAATATTAAAAAACAACCGCGAATGGCAAATCACGAGTTCTACATCGCTCTTCGACGTTTCCATATGTGGATTCAGAACAGCGGCGTTTCGCGTATTTTGCTGCTTCTTTCAAGGCGATTCGAGAGGTCCAAGGTTGTATTTCGTCGGCAACCTTTCAACATTCTTGATTTGATCGAGGACTTGACCGTCGGTTCTGTGTTTCCATTCTATCTTGTAGGTTGCCTTGTATGTTCCTCGCATACAAATAGACGGCTGCCCCTCTTCTTGTCGATGGTTTCTAATGTTACCACACAGTACCGAACGTATTTTCACTATTCATTCCAGTCGATTCCTTTTTCTTAAATTTTGCGGATCCAAATATTCTTGTTTGACTTCTTAAATGTGTTCAATTTCCTTTTCACTTCCTTTATTGTCTGTATAGATTTGAATTCCAGTGCTTGACATTACTGGATGTACGTTTTCTGTATACCAACAGAATGTCTGTGATTACCAGTGTTTTTTGTAGCTAAAACGGACTCGGCAAGGCCGCTTCCACAGCGATTTTAACTCTGTTCCCATTTGTGCTCAGTAATACTCAGTGTAGTGCTGTTGGACATTGGATTTCTCCTCCAAATTAAATTTAATAAATTTAGAGACTGTTTAAACTTACATACATCTGACTCTTTATTACTAACTTCATTCTCTGTAAATAAGAATTTTATTGTTTCCATATAATTTGGAAATCCAATTTATAAAGTATTAACTAAATTAATATTTTTCATTATATGTGTGGATAGACAAAAATTTTCTTGGTAACATTGGTTCCAAGATACTAATTGGTTCCAGCAATTTAATAAAATACCTGTGACAGTGTTTGTATTCTGTGAGACCTGTACTCTGTCTGGAGAAGAGAAAAATTGACAAAAGTTCACTAAGATTATTTTGGGTATCTAAAATGTGTTTTAGTGTTGAATATAAATCTGGTATGAAAATGAAGATCCCAAACAGCGGCTCAGGGAATGGGTATTATGGACATGGGAGTGGCATAATTCCCTATCTGGACAATATCGACGAAGAAGCTGATGCTCAGGTAGCAGATGGCGACTTTTCAGAGTACATGTGGATGGAGAACGAGGAGGAGTTTGACAAAGAGGTATCTTTTAACAGCATTTGATATGAAATTTAATGAAAAAATTATTTGTACAATGCAATATACATTTTGTATAGGTACTCCAACAGCTCGAGGAGGAGGAGCTGATGGAGGAATGCCTGGAAGCAATGTTGGAAGAAGAAAGGCAGCACCAGAGAAATCAAACATCAACGGCTTGGTCCACTGCTACCAGTACTCCTGACAATAATGGGGTTGATCTCTGCCAGCAACTGGGTGGCCTACGAGTACATGATGACCTTGCCAAACAGGTAATAATTTTAGGACAATCTCTTCAATTGACCACTGATTTATAATTCTGTCAGAGAATTTGGAAACAGAATCACTCCAAGGACTCTTCCGTACGTTGATCTTAAATGTCCGAATACGTCATTCGTTTTTAGAGTACACTGAATCCAAATGCGGCAGAATTTGTACCCTCATTTAAACCGCCAACGACAGCAGTAAGTACGCCGCCTGAGGTTGCTGCAGAGTCGTCGTAGAAGAGCTTCGTCTCCCTTATAACGGATATAAGCCACAAATGGGCTGCAGAGATACCTGGAGTCCATCAGCTACAGTCTATCAGGTGTCTAGACTGGAATACGTTAGATACATGCCAGCGACCGTATGTACAAATAGACGAATGAGTGCGTAATCGTCGACATGAAAGCGATACGGTTACACATTATCCGAAATTAATGACATCAATTTATGTAATATTAAGTAAAAGCGTGTGTTGTTCATGTTTTTTATAGGAGAGAACCCATTACAACAAAATCACCAAGAAAATTGATATCCGTCTATTAATTTGTTCAGTATGTCAACGGGCGATCGATATCGCACACGCATAGATGGCAAAAATTAAATTATAATATCTCTACGTTCCTGTTTATACTATTTCAAAATGAATTCTGGCAAAATTTATAATCATTCGCATTACTTACAAATGTGATTTTCGACACACAGTTATTCGTGAATACAACAAAAAAGTTATACTGCTGGTAATAGGTAAACCCTAGTAAATTTCCAGAAAATTATACATTTCTTATTTACGTCAATTTTTTAAACACAAATTATCGTTTTGCATGATTCCATTAAAATTTATTGGATGTTTGCAAAATGTAAATATTTGTGTATTAACGTTGCGCACACGCGTTTACTACTTTTGCCAATGTACTTAGAGGAAGACTCGACGCAGTTGGTAATGTACCATTTATTTAAACAGTTTCTATAAAGTTTTTGAACTTCGCTATAGAACAAAAAAGAAACCTAGTCGAATTGTAATTGCGTTCACTTTTGCAACGAGTCTTGTGCAATGATAATTATTTTATTGTGCACACCGAAAAACGAGATGTGCATATAGTATCGTCGAAGCATAACGGTTTTTTTCATTTATCTAACAGCTCCACCGTCTAACGTAACATTATTAACACCACACAATGGACATGTAACTGTACGACACGAAGTATCATCTCATGTCTACGAGTAAAAAATCGAAAATGTAAAAATTACGATTTAATTCGTATAAGAAAAAAAAAAGATAAAAAATATTGAAAACAATATCGAATATCGGTGTGGACGGCTTTGAAAATCTCGAGTCAGTATGGACTCTTACTAATTTCAACTTCGATCACAATTAATTTCCAATGAGTTACTATGGCCAAGAGAGAGTATTTTATGTATACGGTTCTCCGTTAGTACATTCTCTTATGTAGACTTTTGGAGATTTATATTGAAAGTCTGTGACGAGGGACTCTCTTGGCAGCAACTTTCCTTGGTAACAATAAGGGTCAGGACATTGCTTACTTACTTTCTAGAACAGTTTCTATAAAAATTCTACTTTGAAATTTTATAGGTTGTAGGCCATCAAATATTAATTACTATCGAATCATGAAACAGTGTAAATGGTGAGTGTACGTTTCAGTTTTTTCTTGAATCGCAATAAGTCGTTTTTTTTTTTTTTCGACAAACGTAATCATCATTAATAATCAACTATGCACATCATTTAGCAATATGAAATGCAAATTATTTGTGGTACACATTTTGGGACCCATACTTGAAATGATAATGTCGCTCAAGATTAATTTTAATTTTTTTTTGTATAAATAGTCTTCCATTATTATATTTAGTTATTGATATTTCATGTCGATCTATTATCTCAGTTAATTTATAAATATTTGAAAAATGCAATTTTTGCGATTCAAGATAGAAAGGTGATGATCAAGACACGTTGTCATCCACGTAATCATTGTATAAAGATTTATTTCCTAGGCTTTAAAGAATTATTACCTATTAATGTACGTATTTACAATGATAGAGTTGTTTCTTCCGCAAATTGTTCCTAATGACAAAAGATCATTGTTTGAATCATGTCTTGCGATCATTATTCAATGTAGAATAAAGTCGCGCTACTTTTGTTTACTGTACTCATAATTTCATTGGGTCTCCCTTCACGTGGCATGAAGTGTTTTCATCATGACCTAGGATGAGCATGGACGTGGGACTGCGATCAAAGAAAGAGAGAGAGAGAGAGAGAAAAAACAGAAGAAATGTGTATATGGAATATAGTGTTACTTACAATATATGAAAATTCTTCATTTTATTATACAGAAAATTTTGCTTTCCGGTTTACTGGATTCTCTATTTTACAGGCCCACGGTTTTTCTTCTGGCTTTTTACTAAATATAAAGAGGCGAGCGATATCCATTTGTAATATAAAATATAATGCCGCTAATCCCACGTGAATTCGCTTGTTGGTCATGCAAATGATTGAATTGACAGACTGCATCGAGATTTCCGTACACCATGCGATCATCGTAAAACTAAATAATGTAGAGTAGTGTCTATCAATGTGAAGAAAAAAAAACATGTATAATAATTATGGTCACATGTCTACTGTTGACATTTTTAATCTTCATCAGTAATGAATTTTGATTGTAAATTACCGTATTGATGAACAAACGATTATGATGTAAACGCTTATATATTAGACTTTAGTGTCGCTGTCCAATTCTCACATTTAAGATCTCGACTCAGTCGTGATCTTGACTGTGACATATGGACGTGGCAAATCGAATTGAATAGACTAAAGACTAATACGCACAAACTCACCAGTAGGAAAAATTTTCTTTTTCTTTTTATATACTTAAGTCTGTAGGAACATCTCCGAAAGGTATCACGTAATTTAACGTGTTACCGGGCCTCTCCCCTATTAACTATTTGCCACTTGTGAATTTGTGCGTTTCAGAAATTTTCAACTGGTTTTTGATTGAACAAACAAAACGAAAAAAAAGTACAAAAGTCGCAAAATTAAATTTAAAAAAAAACAATACTCGAACTTAAATGGTGAATGTCGCAACGTTTTTGAAAAAAATAAAATATGGGATTCTACGTGTGGTTATTTCTGACGTAAAAAATCTTACGACTATTTAAAAAAAAAGGGAACGTTGCCTTAGAGTAGATCATGTTATTTTATACAGTTATCAACTATTATAACACACTTTGTCTTCGTCCGTAAGTTTTGGCATTTGTGATTTTTTTCACTTCATTTTTTCGGATTTTCTTTTACATAACATTTAACCTGTGGCATGAACATACATATATTACAGAATGTACGTATTAAAATAGACCTAAAACGTAATTGCTGTGTGTCATATTCTTCTTTTTATCTTCACTATATCCCTTTGACACTTTTCCTTCTTTGATTATCTGTGGAGATAAAATCGTTTTGAAACAAAAAAAATGGAGGGTGCTGATAACTTTTACATTTACACGGTGAGTATATGTAAAAGTTTATTGTTTGACCCATTCGTGAATACATAGTATAGTTTACAGCAGGTTTCTACAATAATTCAAATGTTATGCGGGCTTAATGTATTATTTTCATGTTTACTTCGATACACATTCGACCTATAAGCGCAAGAACTATAATTACTGTTTCCCTCGTGAATTAAACGTAATAATAAATAATCGCCTCTTATCGAAGTCCAAAAATTAAGCATGTAGAAAGGTACAAATGTGGAAGAAGTATTCTCTTTTTTTCTTTTCTTTTTTCTTTTCGTGTCGATACCAGTGTTGTTTCGAATGTTCAAAAACTACCGAAAAAATAATATATATGTATACATCTAATTTTTTTTTGTTATTATCAGGAAAGCATCACCTTATATTTGGCAGCATATCAACGACTACTTATTTCTACGATAAGCTATTACGTGTACATACTGTGATCTTCCATATGTTCTTATCACGTGACCTATTATATTTAACGATAAATTAGTACCAATGTATTTCAAAACATTTGCACGATCTACCTGTATACAGTTTAAATGTGTATATCGTAAAATTATTTGGTCGCAGTGTGCTTTTGATGCATACACACTGACTGCTCGAAAACTTTTTCATTTAACGTTGAGTTCCTCGTCAACGGTCGCAGAAAAATAATAATTGGAATATTACGGAATAATCTTGCTTTGAAATACACTGTACATGAAAGTAATGATCAAACTTTTACGTGAACTCTTTAGGTTCAAAAAATTCTCAGCTGCTTTAAGTATTCGTCTAAAATGGAATGAGAGCCAAGATACAATCTTTAAGTTACATTGTAATTTTTATTTCTTCAAAAAAATTGGTTTTACACCCCTTGCCGCCGTGTCTTTAAGGATCTCATTCCTTACATCTTACAAATTCATATTTGCGACTTGAAAAATGATATAGTTTAACATTATTGCCTAAACACACTGTTAAAGGTATTTCAAAAAGACTTTTACTAGATTGTATCAACGGTAATGTTTGTTGGTCATTTTCACAGAACAAAAAATCAATGATATGTGATAGAGAAGTGTCATTGACGAAATTCAATATAAAAGCAATTACAAATCTCTGACATCTAGGTTGGAGGTTAATTGGGAGACTTTGTATTATGAAAAGTATTGTACGTACGAATTAATTGAACGATGACGTAACTTTGATGAACATTTGTCTGTATACAATCATTTCTTCGCAATGACCATACAGGTATAAATGAATGATTAAGTACTTGATCAAGAAGATCATTCTACTTTTTCTTCGTGATTGTTATACTCGAACGAGCGGTGATACGCTTTGAGTTAGAAGACGCTTTAGATTATTTTTTTTGTTTGTTTGCAAAATCTCGCAATTTTTACACAGTGAGCAATAATACTAGTATGTCGACAACCGTCAATTATGTTTTAGTTCTAATACTCTCCTTTTGTTTTTAAATTTCATACAAACATTTTTTTAAAATACAATTCTACATATCATACAGTGTCTGTATTGCCCTGGACAATTGTCCTATATCAATGGAAATGTGCACAGTATATTCAAAAGTTCAAAAATCCACCGTATATCTTTTCTCCTCTGTACAGGGGGGAAAACGTGTAGACGTAATTTTGAGCAGAATTCTCACACGAAAATCGTTATACAACGTTGAAATGCCTGTTACATAGATTATCTTCATTTTTAAATCAAGCCTAATACATATCATTTGAATAATATAAAGAAGAAAAAAAATTGGAAAAGAATTGACTTAAAATGTACAAAAGTTAGAACATAGTTTGGCTAGAGATTATACGAAAATATTTGTATATCTCTGCTATCGAATCATAGAACTCTTTAGGAGATCTCCTGATGTTGAGCGAGCAATAGGTCGGTACAAGTATTCTTGAGAAGAATGTTATGTTTCTCTATATAATATAAAAGACTTTGTAAATAATTCTTCACCCATAAATATAAAATTATATTCACTTATATACAATTACATTAAATACTTTGATCAGCAGTCTCTTGATTAGGATGCAATGCTGCATAACTTAAAGTTTCATGTTTATTACGTTTTGTCACTGCTGTTAGAAGTAATATTATTTTATACGCTTAATATACAACGCAACGACGTATCCAGTGCTTCAAGTGCGAACATCGTGTTTCACGATTCTCGACTCACAATGCGTATTGAGAAGTGGAAATCGAAGAACGCAATAATAACATTAATAATAATAAGCGATGCTCAGAGAATGCTTGGTAATTGTTTTTAAATACGTATCAAAAAAGTATCACTTGTACTGCTTATATGCAATGGAAACGTATTTGAGCCTATATTTTTCACATCATTCAGTTCACACTTAAAAGCGTCGTCGCATGCAACTTGTAAGAAAGATATATTTGTCTAGAAGAAAAAAATAGGAAGAAGAAGAGAAGATAACGTGACGCTTCTTCTTAGAAAGTTACTGCAAGGGAAAAAATTGGGTTGCATCGGTAGCACAGTGATAACACTTAAGGAGCGAATAATTAAACAAGATAATTGATAAACGAATGAGGATTATATGAATCCTTCCATTCGTTATCTGTGTCAATATTGATTACAACCCAGTGTTATAACAGCAAAGAAAAATGTAATCTATCATCGTATCTGTAACGTACCAGTGTATTATTGTCTGAAATGGGTATCAATGAAAAAAAAAAGATACAAATTTATTTGCGACACGCTTGGATGGTGGGGAATAGAAATAGATGGCAGTTTTAGAGAAAGAACTAACTGCAGCATCCTTGAGCATGGGCGTTATAATAGCAAAAGGAATAACTTGTGAGAAAATGTACAATAAGGAACTGTTGCCTCTTGACATTAAAATGTCGGACGATGTAACATAGTTAACGTTAACAAAGCAACACGTGAAATTATAATAACTTGTTAATCGGCTCTCTGATTTCTCAGCTTCTTTTGGTAGTTCAGTATCTTAAATTTGTCCATGTCAAATTCAAAATCGCAAGTTAAGAAGCAGCGAATATTTCAGATTTCCCCTCATTAGAACCCCGAAACGTCTATTGTATATTAATTAAGAATTATTATGATAAACGTAATACGAGAATGATTGCGATTACGTTAGAACGTGTCTTAAAGAAAAATACATGAAAGTTCAATTCATTGTTGAAAGAAAAAAAATAAGAATGATCGTGTCGTTCAAAACTAGTGAATTAGCATCACGTCGATAACTATTAAACGTACGTCCAGTATATTATTATTTTACCTCGATACGGTAATACTTGGGTCGTTATCGTGCATCCATTTAAATAGACGGACTAACATGAGTTTACCATTGACACGAATTTAAAAAATTTCATCTTAACTGTGACATCCTAAATATGCAGAGTGTCCTATTTTCGAGCAGCATAGGTTATGCAATTAACGTTTACTTTCAGTTCCGAGAGTAAATAGATTGCAGCAAACGGCACGAATGCCGTTGTATCTTACTTATTTTTTTTCTTTAGCTTTTCTTTCTCGCATTAAAGGCCCCCTGGGAATTTACAAAAGGCATGTGCTAATATGGTTCAAATCGCATAAAACGATTCTTATAGTTTATAAGGAAGTAGTGGTCCTCGTCGTTATATACTCTTTTCACATTTTCATTCCGGCATATCCTATACACCGGATATACAGACGACACTGCCTTTATTCGTAGCTCACACTATGATTCGTAGAAGATAGAACATTCTGCATGCCTATCTCTTGGTAATGCTAGTAATTTTCTTAATTAGTCACCCGTAAATAAAATCTTACACGCTTTCCGTCGGACTCTGAAACTCGGACAGAGCATGAATTGGATTCTGCACTTTCTTCTGCGATCCTTTGCGTACTTTTGCCCTGACTTCTTCCGGTCGCTCAGGACGTACTAGCGGCTTCTTTTCCGGTGCTTTCATCTTCCATACGACAATCGGAGACTGTTTAACAAAAACATTAAATTATCATTAGTAAATATATGTTGACGGTGCTTCTTGACTTGAATTATCTTTCAATGCACATGAAAAATATATATACCATCCTGACTGGTCTATGCAGAGAGGAGGTTAAGTTTGCTGCAAAGATATAACATCCAGCAGATTTCCTATATTTCTATTTTAATTGTTAGTGACGAAATAATATTGCTCATATTCGAATTTAGCATTGTTGAAAGATTAAGAAATATTGGGGCATGAACGATACGTAGTTTTAATACAGATGTGAAACTGATATTGCATTAAAGCTACTGTACAGGCTAGTTGTACACACAATCTACTGATATAATATTAATATGATCTTATACTTACATACTGTGTCATCCACAACAGTTAGTAAACAACAAATAAAGCTTTTATCAGCAATTTTACACGGTAAGTAATACTTATGGTATTATTTACTATACCAAAGTAGCCTAATGAAAAGTAGTTACGGTATCTTATGTACCTCAGAAAGTGGTGGTTATTTGTATCAGGACTATCTGGTATAGTAACATATTAGAAGGCATTTAGATATTTAATTTATTGCTTGGAAAATTCTTTTTCAGAGTGTGTTTGGATAGATCTCATTTTGTGTGATTCGTGAATGCAACTGTTACTGTAGGGATAGTTTTAAATGGATTAAGCTACAAAACTAAATGCCTTAGCTGTTTATACATCGCTAAAGAAATTACTAGCGCAAATATGAAGACAGCCCTAAAACTTGTGATTATTTCTGTGTATACCAGTGTAACGGAGTAGAGAATAGATAGGCTGTGGGATACGGGTAGGTAGAGCAGGTACGGCTCTCGTGGCCATCGTATCTCACTTCCATTGTCTTCAATTGTCTACAAACAATTTAAGGCCAGATTTTTAATCTCTTTCCTAGCAAAAAAATTTTTCAATGCTCCAACATTTGCATTACTTTAACTGCAGAACTCCTATACTCCTATATAGCATCTGCAATCCTCCTTCTTTTTTAATATTCGTTCGTTATCACTTGACTAATATCGTATTTGATAATAGAACTAATAACTATTTTGATTCTGCTGACTAAAATGATAACAATGTATAACGGTACCTAAAGCGCTATATTTGTTAGACAATCGTCGTTTAAAAATACCACATATTTAGCTTAAATATTAAACGACGCAATTCTTGTTTATGTAGAATTTGATGTTTTATATAAATAATAAATCGTGCAAGACTCACCGTAACTGTGGATTGTCGTGGATATTTGGTGGACGCCACGTAGGATGCTTTAACGGTAAGTACCACAGCATTCATCAAATTCTTAGCAGCTTGGATAAGGGATGTGGCGCTGTCCAAACCGGATACAATAAGTTCACCACTGATATTTTGTACGTCAGCCTTGACTTTACTTGTAATATTCATCTGATGACAGTAGAGTGCAATACGTTGTAAATACGCCAGTAGATCCTTTTTGGTTGAACTTTCTGGGCATTGATCAGCAATTTGCCTAGTGAGTTTATCGAGCTTAGTGCCAGCTTCAGAAATTTTCTTAGCAGCATTGATAACGTCCATAGTTGTTTTAAGTGGTCCGCGACCACGAGTGAAATCCGTCATCTCCATCATAATCATACACATATGTTTAGCGAGTACAATAATATCATTTCCTGCGTCATCCCATTTAGCCACTTCGCGATCGAATTTCAACTTTTCACTCTTGAAGAATTCGACTTGCTGAAGAATCTTCTGTTTGTCTTCCTCTGGCATCTTTCGCATGGCTTCACGAGCCGTTGTGATTCCACTGATCTCTGGATATTCATCTACACCATGCTCGCCGGTCTGAGCGCTAGATTTACTGCGAGTCTCTAGGGTGTAATGTTCGTCCAATTCAACGTCTTCCGGGTCTAGATCTTCATCCGCCTGTAATGATTGAACGAAGGTTATGATTAGAGCTCTCAATGAAATGGATATAACGAAAGAGTATAGAATGTAGTAGGTCAAATAAATATTGGTCTCCAGTAATATTACTTACTCGGTTCATGAGTACTGCGCGTCTAATTTCGCGAACGCCGTCATAAACTAGTCTAGAAGCGTCGATGAAATCGTTTTCATCCACATCCTTTGCCGGATTACTGCCCAAAGCATCTACGGCAACCTCCACTCTCTGTGCAAACTTTGGCATTACTTGCTCCCTGAGGACCTTCACCGCCTCCAAGACTCTCTTTGTGTATATACACGGTTCGTAGTTGTCCATTTCAGCTTGGACAACGTTGCATACTCGGGCAGAGCGACCTCTTATGGCCCCAGCTGTTCTGTCCAAAGTATCTGCGTCACCTTCTTGCAGAGCAAGAACACATTTGTTCACGTCCTCGAGGATATGATTCTCGGAGACAGCCAGGAAGTCATCAATCGTTGTGATGTCGTCGACGGCTTCGGTCAGGACACGTACTTGATTTTCCCATGCTTGGCGAAATACCTCCATGTTGTCAAGGGCTACCTTGGAGCGGGGACGTGCAGCCAATACACGGGCAGCGTTTATAACTTGCGGGCAAAGATTCTCAATTTGAGCTGCTGCGTAACGCACCATTTTCACTCCGTCCTCGTTCCCTGACATGCTGCAGACTAAATTTGCAACCTAATGCAAACAAGCAAATGTTTTTAATACAGAGTTACTCTTCTGAATTCACCCACACAACTAGTTCTGATAATACTGTGATCGTTCTGTTAGGTGTTGGAGTTTCATGCAGCGTATGCAGCTTGTTTAAATACAATTCAAAGAAATTAAAACTGTGCGAGAATGGGATACATTCGATGCTAAAAACTTTGAGTTGGAAACTTACCTCAACCAATTTGTTTGCATGTTCTGTGAATACCAATGCATATTCCTCGACTTCCTTGTCCCTGCCGTTACGCGCAGCTTCAATAAGAACCAGAAGAGGTACACTCGTCTCCAAAAAGCTGTCTGATACATGATCGACCACAGCTTTACGCAACTGTCTACGCAAATCGCGAGTCTTCCTGCACATGTGGTCTATTGCTCGTTCTAAGCCCTCCGACTGCTCCTTAACACCCATCTGTCAAAATTTGAATGATTTTAACAATATAGTAGTGAAAATAGGGATACATATTGAAAACATGTAACACCAACTTTTCTCCTGTATATGTTTGGTATTTAAAGTATTCATATATCATACAAACAAATCATTCTGCAATATTAATTACATTTATGTGAGAGCAAACATTTGTAAAAGCATAGTAGGTAGATCGGGTTGCTGCTGCAAATCATTAATTATCATATTTCTAAATGAATGTTGAGTTTCTGAAAATATTATTTGTTTCGGACACATAAATAAGTAGCCAATTATTCCTTGTTCGTCATTAGTTTCAAAATAAGTACTTGATCTAAATTAGTATTATTAGTGTTTCAGGAATAATAGTTGTACATGATTTTGGAATAGAATAATTGATAGGATCCTATAATCGTCGTGGAATAACGTATTTGTTCTATACTGGTGCAAAATAATAATAATAAAAAAATGAGATAGCAATAACAATCATAACTGATCTACTCTGTCATATGTAATTGTATGGAGATAGAATGGATGTAACTAAAGTCTTTCATAGGTCCTGCTTGACTAATTATGAAATTTTAGTGTCTGTATTCATACATAGGGAAGTATAGTACTTTAAAGTAAAGTCGAAGTAGTGGAAGTTCGTTAAGTGTGTAAAAAATCAAGAGAAGCATTTGTGAGAGCGTACACACGTCATAAAAACATATTGATTAGTGCCAATTCTAGCTGAATGTGTATTTCGATCTCGTAAATTATTTAGTGGTGAATATAGTAATAGTGAGCATGTGTGAGCAGATATGAACACTCAGAGAGCGGTGATGAATAAATTCTAATGAACAAATAATATATCAAACATAAATGCAGGAAACACATAGGGTGATCTTGAATATTTACCCTTTTCCCACCCCGAGCGAGCTGTAACTGCCATCGCCAACAAAAACAAATGAATATAATGAATGTACCACAAACACTTATGTAGCTATGATAATTACCATCACCATAACTGTATCTGTATTAGTTATAGACTACTTGTAAAATAAAATTAAACAATCTTTTGGTTTCTTCATAATTAAAATAATTGTCTACTATGCATACTACGATGATGACACAAAATTCAGGATATCTTTTTTTTCCCTATGATTTCAAGAATGAAATGCTTGACTACATAATTTGTTTTTGCTTTCAAAGAAAGATAGACGATCACATAAATATTAACATATGATTGATTTTTTTTAATCAGTTGATAAATGTACTGCGTATTTGCATCGCATGGAGTATCTTTCATAATGAAACAAATTAATAATAATTGTGTTATAAGAAGGATAATACTTATTGCACTTACATTGTTCATGTATTCGCTGAGAAGATCCTGAAGCGCTTGTCTCACAGCATTACATTCGGCAACGATACGTTCCCTGCGTTCGTCCCGAGTGCATGAAGAATCAGCCATAAGTGCCGCACCGCTAATAATACTCTCAAGACGTTCTTCAAGACTTGGCCGAGTCCTAACTTCATTATAAGCAAGAGGTGACATAACCATCCTCTCATCAAAGTCATCCAGGGCAGCGGCCAATTCACCAGGTCCATCATAAGGATGTTGACCGTCCGAGGGAGTTTTACCCTGGGCTACGTCATTGATAGTATTGACGGCTTCACAAACTTGCTTTAGAACATAATCTCGATTCGCTTTAGCTGCAGCTAGTTCAGGATGTCGTACATAAACTTTGGATGCTGTTAGAAGCATTGTCGAATGCTTTTTAAGAACGGCTCTGGCTGCTGCCAAATCGTCACGGAGTTGAGGATCTTTCAGTTCCTGCTGGCGCTTTGCAGCTTGATTCATGAGTTCTGATGCATTTCTACCAAACTGCTTAATGTTTTCTAAGAGTTCTCCTTGCGATGATGCATTTTTTAGCTTCTCTAAGTCATCTTCAACAACATGAAGGGACTTTAGGAGCAAATGCACGTCAACCATATCAGCCAATATTAGCAATCGTGTTACTGCTGATAATAAATTCCTTGCAGCACGTACCATGTTACCACGTTTTAAGGAGGAGCAAGGATCCTCTGAAAATTCTCTATTAAACAAATAATATTTGTCAATTACAATAATATTTGTAAGTTAGATTGGAGAATATATTTTGATAAATTGATATATAATGCACTGAAGATATTATTAAAACATACCGAGCTGCGATGCTCATTGCAGCGCCTGTTTTTCTTACTTCCTCAACAGCACTAAGCATTTCGGCAGTTATGTCAGGATTCTCGTAAGCTATTTGTTCTCCTTTTTCAATAAAATTAGCTGTGGCCTTTTCTACCGTACCGACTAGAGCACTAGCCCTTTTAGATTTACCCTTTTTCTTTTTGCTTGGACCTTTTGTATTGACCAATGTGGTTACTTGGAGTACCAACGGTTCTAAGGTCTTCTCTACTGACATTGTACGGATCTCCAGATTTTTGGGATCCCATTTTAGAGTTATTGGCCCAAAATGGTCTGACATATTAAATTATGTTACTGAGCGATATTCTGGAAGTATAACAAAATAGAAATTTAGTTAAAACAATAAACACTATCAGTCTTGGTGAACAAGATCAAAGTCTTCACCATAGCACTGCTAAGTGCATTGAACTTATATGTAATTATTATTTCGGCAAATTAATATTGTGATTGACACAAAAGAATGCTGCACTAACATTCAAGTATTAGCCACACAACAATCCATAAAAATTGAAGAACTACAGAAGTTTGCAAACTGAAATATGGATACCATTCATAAAAGGTTTGATTTTTCCATAATAAAATACTGAATCTTCCTTTAAATTTATATAAAAGCTCATATTTCTTATTCGTGACACAATCAGGTTAACATAGGGACAATCAGAAGCTATGATTCGTCATCGACAAATAAGAATTTTTTCAGTATGAATCATCAGTCAAAGAATGAAGTTATAGCGGAGAATGCTTGAATGTTGCATAAAATAAAAGTAGAATATAAAAAGCTTGGCGTCGATGAAACATAAGTGGCTAGAGGCGTTACTTGAATTGACACATCCAAAAATGCCTACCCTCTTCCACAGGTACATAAATATTACAATGAGTACTTTGTTTCTAATCACTATATCACTTACCTTCATGAAATGTCAGAGAATTCGTAGCAGCTTTATCCAGAGCGAGTTTGACACTTAGACCAAAGTATTTGTTCGCCTATCCCAACAATAATCTTACAATCGTTCTAAGCACAGAATTTGATGCCGTCTCGTTTTATCGCACACCTTTCATTCATGACGTCATTGTTTCCGCTAGGGATCGAAAGAGGGGCCTTCAGAAGGAATCGCCGGTTTACGCCCGAAGACCAATTCACATTCAACAAAGGATGTTAATTTTATATCAAAGCAGAAGTATATAGATATAAATTATTTTAGTGGATTAATTAATAATATATTAATTATTGTGTCATTGAATATGTTGTAACATTTTAGTCGTGTACATTGACTTTTAATGTTTCTGTTTAGTAATTTTATATGTTTCAGTGACAGGATATAAGCGAAGAATTTGATTGGTGGTCAGTTGTAATTGCAATGAGTAAGAGTAAGAATGTTATTGGCTATACACAATTTCCAATTGGCCAATAGCTATAGCGTCTTAAGCCTTGCCAAGTGTTGCTTCTTGCAATTGATGCAAGTGATTGCAAGTTAGCTTGTTGCAACTGACAGCATGGCTAGGAGGGGTCAGTTTGAAAATCATGACTGAAGTTGTTGTTTTGAGTGATTCAGATGATTCTGTTTCGACAATTGGAAAAGAAGAACTGTTAAAACAGAATGATGTTTTGAGCGTTTTTTCTAAGAGTCCTTTGTGGGATGATAATGAATTTCCTGAAGTTCCCTTTGATTATGTGTCTGAGAAAAATGATAAAACAAATAAGCGAAAGGAATATTGCTCCGATTCAGCATTTCATTCTTCTGCTTCTAGCAATTTGACAAGTGAAAGAAGTTATAAGTTACTTGAGAATAGTTCTGACATACGATTAAGCAAATGCACCTCTGATAGTAATTACAATCTTGAAGATGTACTAGCTAAGAAATATTTGCATCCATCTACCTCTTTGATTTCTGAGTCTCGAACAACAAGCAGTTCTTCATACGAAAGCCAAAGCAGATCCTCTGATACTAATGAAAAATATTGTAAGGCTCAAAAACCTATAAAAACGGGTAACGATGAGAGAGAGAAACTCAAAGCAGAAAAACTTCAGAGACTTGAAGATGCAGCTAAAATTAAAGCTCAGAAAGTTGTAACTGTTAGAAATATGAAGAATATTCAGTCTGGAGAGTGTATGAAATTTATGAAAGTTATTATAGATGAGAGCCTGGTCAATTTTGAATTCTATACAGAAATTATTGTTGCTCTAGAAAATGCTGATTTGGCTCATGATACAAAGTCACAATTGCTTCCTCAAAGTATAAGATGGACAAGGAATGTAGAGAAATATTATGTAGATGAAAATAATACAGTTTGTATGAGAATGAATATGCAAGATGAAGATCATGTTATTGTTATTTGGAATTGGGATGATACAGTTAACAAAATTGCATGTAATACTTTTTGTGCTGCTGTTGTAAATATTAAAGAGTTACTTCATCAGAAAAAGATGACATTAGTTGTATTTGGAATAGAAGAATACTTTAAGTATCATAAAAATTTGAAACGAGCCGCTGTGAAAGATGCAGTTGTGAGTAATAATTCACATAGAAAAAATAAAAGTACCAAGAAATTTGGGGATTTTCCAAAAATATCTAGGCAAGATCTTGAAATGTGCTTAACAGAAGTTCAAATAATAGCTAACATCAACAGCAGATTAATAGAAACTTCCCAAGATTTGAGTTTAATGATTTATCAGTATACAAAAGCAATAGCAGAAATTCCATATAAATTAGAAAAGAGACAAGCATTAGAAGAAAAGGTTGATTGGTATGTTGCTGGTGATAACAGGGATACAGTCAAAGTTGATAAGGATGGTAATGGTTTAAAAAGACTTTGGCAACAACAACTGTGTCAATTTAATTTGTCTAGTTTGGAAACAGCTGATGCAATTTGTTCTGTATACTCCAGTCCTATGCAGCTTCTAGAAGTAAGATGCAAAAAAATGTTATGTCAATACAGTAGAATATTATATACATGATATACTTTAATAAAAATCTTCATTCTTTTTTTTACAGGCTTACATGAATTGCATGCCAGAGGAAGGTGAAATGTTATTAAAGGATATTCCTGTAAGTCTATTGTCAAATTTTAAATAAAATAAAAATTTCATGAATCACTTGATTGTCTATACTCTTTGATTCTTTGAAAGTTTTTTAAATTGAGTGTTTATCCAGAATAGTTATAATTTAATATAATTATGGTTATTATTTCAATAGATAAGAAGAGCAGTAGGGCCGCTTACAACCGTTCGAAGAATTGGTCCAGAATTAAGTAAAAAAATTTATATCATGTTTACTTCAAAGGATGGTGAAACTGTTCTAGGCAACGATTAATAACATTCTTTTATTTATGCACACAGGATATACTGTATATTGATAATAAATATATATAGTATACATCAATAATATTGATACAATTTTATAAAAATCAGTTTGCTAGCTATATACAAAAGTTACACAGTTAATGTAAATCAAATATTATTTTACTGTAAATAAAGGAATGAAATAAACAAATGTACTGTACTATGTACTCACCTATATAAAGAAAAAATAATGGGGATTAGTCTTGTAAACCTGTTGTTCTTCTTAACATCGCTTTTGTAAATTAAACATACTTTAAGGACTTTTGAAAATGTCGATTTTCAATTTTTGCTGCACATTTACCAAAATATGATCATTCAACCCATACATATTTACATAATTCAAATATATAATATAATTGTCATAATTGATATGTTATTCAAAATAAAAAAATATTTTCAGTCTAAAAAGAATGGCATGTTTCCATGTACAATAGTAAATACATACCAATCTAGTTAATCGCGTTATAGAAATAATATAGTGGATGCGTAAATAGAATGTCAATTGTAGGGTTCGCTTTAACATAGGCAGTCATAGGAAGATATCCATAATAATATGTCTTCCATAAACATTTAACTCATGGATGGATTATAGTTTATTATATAACTGAATATTTAGGCGATAATGGTATAAAATATTTTCTTTTATATTTTATGCTTTACTATAATACTTTCACACACGTATAGCTCATATAGGAATATTATCTATCAACATTCATTAATTTAATATACAGTGATATTTACATATATAAATTATGAATACCGAAAAATATGTAGAGCGCAAATGTACACCAGTTAAAAGTAGGGAAATTTTATGAAACGTTTACTTATAGTAGCATGTTTGGAAAATGAATAAGAATTCTAAAAGATCTGACATACAAGCATTTGAAACAAAATAATGATTTTTTATCCAAATTTTTTTAGACACGTAAACTTGGATTTACCATCCATACAAAATAATTTGTAAATAAGTATAATTTGACTACCCACGACATATCACATTCGGAATTTTTTAATATTATGTATAGTATATAAAATTACATATTTATCGATAAAGCGTCGATTTTTATAACAAAGTTTTATTACCCTTGGTAGAATTTAAACGTTTGGGAAAATAATTAAATAATACAAAGGATGATCAATCCCTCAATTTAAATCATAAATGACAATCAACGAAGTTCATTGAAACGTTCAAAAATGAAATATTTCGCATTCTAATTTCCTTCACTATATCTACATCTCATCGGCTAAATTTCGCTTAAATTTAACCCTGCATGTAAAAGGTCATTAGTATAAGTTTCGAACTTCAATTATACCCCTTGATTTTCATATCTATAATCATGTGAAGTTACAGAACTATAAAACCACTAGTCTGATTCTGACGTTTAGCTATATTAATTAAGGATAATAAATAATTACGTAAATCGGCAGAAACGTAAAATGTCAGAGTATCGTCCGGCTGTGGAACCGCGATTTCAGAAGTATCAGATTGTGCGTCGCTATTTGTTGGCAAACTTCCTAAACCAGTACTACTCGTTCGTACAAATTCCTCCACCCTCGCTCTCATCTCTTGATCCATCTAAGAAACAAAAGGAAAATAGAAGGTTTGATAGTAAATACAAATTATACTCAGGCGTTGATTTAACAGCACAGTTAATTAAAAAATAAAATACCTCGTGGTGTTCTGTTGGTGAAACAGGTCTAACCGGTTGAGTAACTGCAGGTGGATAGTATAAGCAGAGCATAG